>CM029609.1:9881717-10191970 GCA_017311315.1 Dendrocalamus latiflorus | reverse complement strand
TAGTAAAATTCCAGAATTACATCTGAACAAGTATATATATGATTCCAATTGAGATAAGAGTGATATGAGCAACAGTAAAAAGTTAGAGAACAATTATCTAACCTCAAATCACCCAGAAAAAAAATTCATACCGAGAGGTGTTCAATTCAAAAATTAACAATTAGCTTAAAGCTCAAATTGTTATTTGATTTATTTGCACTCAGATGTTGGGCTGCACTTGTAAAGGAACAAGGCCTCCACGCCACTAAACAGTCTAAATTAATCAATGATTTTAGTGACAATCAAAAAGATATTTTGCTTTTCACAAGTTCTATAACTTACCACATTAATCATTAATAGCTCATAATATATAAATAATCAGGCAAGCATCCCGTCATGTGATTCGACGCTCTGTCGAGATACCATGAGGTCTCCTCATGATCTTCGTTGAGGAAGACTGACCTGGCGCGCTCCTCGTTGAGGAAGACCTGTCCACCGACGTGTTCTAGCTTGGCAAGCGCTTGGGCGATGTCCTCTTCCTCCACCGTTACTTAGGCCATCAGGAGAGACGGCCCAGATACGCCTCCTCCCTTTTCTTCTTGCGGCAATCGTGAGCCCAATGCCCCAATTTTCTGTAGTACCTGCACTCGTCCCTCTTGGGGTTGTCAGGCCTGCCGCAAGAACGGGTCTTCTTCCCATTGCTGGAGGAATCTCGCCCACGCCCGCCACACGGCCTGCCACGGCGCGCGAAAGAGTTGACGCTGCTGGACGTCGATCCATCCTGATCGCATGCCTGCGCCCGTGCTCGCCACTTTGTGAGGAGCAGACGGGTTCCCTTGTTGTCAGTGTCATGGTTGGAGTAGTGTTGTTCCACCGCTCGAAGCTGACCCGTCACCTCCTCAATCAAGAGGGCGCTGACGTCGAGGAGTGTCTCTATGGAAATGGCCACCTGGATGTAGCGATCCAAGACCACTTGCAGGAGTTTCTTGGCCACCTCTTCCTCCTAGATGGGATCGTCGAGCAGGTAGAGGTTGTTGGCAAGCCTAAAGATCTTCATCGAGAAATCGTCAATGGACTCACCGTCTTTGAAGAAGATGCCGTCGAACTCCTTGCATAGTTGCTAGGCGTTGGGTTCGCGTACGCGGTCGACGCCCATACGCATGGTCTTCACGGCCTCCTAGGCATCCTTCGCCGTGTGGTTGATGGCGAGAGTCGATAGCATCTCGACCGGCACGGTGCGGAGAATTGCTGACAACGCAAGCCGGTCGTCGCGATAGTCTGTGTCGTCGGTTTCGATGGCCTCCCAGAGACCTTGCGCCTGGAGGTTGACTTGCATGACCAGCACCCAGTTATTGTAGTTCATTCGCGTGAGCATGGGGTAGACAACGGAGCCTGAGGCCTCCTTGACGATGCGCTGGATGACGAGCGCGTGGCTACCGTCGTCACGGTGCCACGGTCGGCACGAAGGAGATGAAGGCAAGCGTGGGCGGCCTTGCCACGGAGGAGTCATCGACTGCCTTCTTGGCGGAGCCCATGACGAAGACATGTCTTCCAGATGATCAGCGAACACAGGCTCTGATACCACTTGTCGCAGCGGACACGCACGCAGTCGAATGACCACGAAGTCGTTTACGACCACTCTTCGTCGCAGCAAATCGATAGTCGATTGCGACTTATAACCACGAGTACTCGTTACGACTACGAGCACTTGTTTACAACTTACGACTTCCGACCTCTGATTTATGACTTACGACTTCTGACTTACGACCACGAGTACTCAAACACTCAGGGATACGCACGCGACATTGAGGGGAAACACAAGTATTTTGTGCTGCTCAACTTCTGCGGCTTTTGAGGACTCTATTCACGAATTTAAGCAACAAACGAGTATAGATCATAGCCAACATGCCCCTCTATGCGCATGCCATGACCTACACGATCCGTGCCATCCCACGACTAGCCATGACGAATGACTGCTAACTGAAACCGACGAAAAAGAAGTAACCGTTCCCGCGTGAACGCAACACACGTCGAACGTCTGATACGCCACGACCAGAGGCCATGCCTAACAACTGAACTCACTACCGACAGCTTGATCAAATATCCTAACACTCAAAGCTGCCTAGAAGTCTCACAGGCAAAGCATGTCGTTGAGGATGATGACCTAGAAAACCAATTGCTACCGCTGTACCGCAGTATACTAGCCTAGTTAACAGAGATACAATGCCTTCTCCACGAGTAGGAGCACACCCACAATGAAGCCAAGGTTCAGTGTTGCCGCACAAGAAATCCCACCACCGAGCATCGGCCAAGTGTACGGTCGAAGCCACCACAACACAGATGCCCTGTTCTTTTCAGCTTCTAAAAGCCGCATTTCGGCTTTTCTACAGTAACTAGCTTTTAAATGGAGTATTTTTTCAAGATATGGTCTACTAGTTAATTGTAGTACATATTTTACTGATTTCATTTATATTGATAAAAACCGCATGTGAGTTTTTGTTACTCTGTAATCTTTCGTACAAACAACCCAAAAGTCACAAGCCGCAGCCAAGAGCCACAAGCCGTAGCCAAAAAGAACAGGCCCGGATTCATACTAAACCACAATCTCCACACCCGGCCAGCTCTCAAACAATAGCAATAGTGAGATCAAGATCTCAAACAAAGTTCTTACCCCACAAAAGCAAACCGAAGGATTGGACCAAGGTCGCCACACCACTGCATGGGAATGCATGCTCAGGCTCGGACAAGCCGTGGATCACCTCCGCCTTCCTCTGTGGTTCGAAGAATCAAGTATAGGTTGCCGCTTGCTGGAGAAGAGGGTGCCGAGGCCAAACCCTCGACGCCAACCAAATCTCGGCCGGAACAGCCAAGCCCAGATCAACCAAAATCAGTGAGAAACAGCCAGCCAAAGAGAGGTCGAAAGATGTGATCTAAAAGAGGATTTTATGCCGTATCAAAGCCCCTAGGAAAATCCCGACTAAAATAGAGAAATCATGGCGCCACCGCAGGGCATCGGCCCGACGAAACCACGAGAGAGAGGGGACGGGAAAAAACAAAATCTGGAACGAGTCCTCACCCCTGTTCCAATCCGTTCGAAATAAGCTCAGCAAAATTAATAAATAGCCTCATGTCCAATAAAAACACACACGCACACACATTAAAAATGTGAAATGTTTTAATTTGTAATATCGAATCCATTTTCAATGATTAAATATCATGATTGCTTTTGACAAAACATGCCAGAAATATGAAGGAAGCAATTTGCCAAACCCTTTTGGGCAACCACATGACCATACACACATATACATATACATATATACATACATATGTATATATGTATGTATGTATATACACACGCGCACGGTAGCGCTATTCTGCGCGTGCGTGTATTCTACGCGTAGTTTTGCATTCCGGCAAGTTATTACCGGTTGTGTGAAAAATTATCATCGGCTGTGAAGAAAATTATCACCAGTAGTATTGTTTGCGTTTAGCAGTAACTTCACTCGCTATCGATGGTAACTTCATGCAGAACCGATGATAACTTTCTGACACTATAGCCTGTTTGGTTGCCTGCATGAGCTGATACAGGCTGCATGAGCATGGCCAGGCTGAGGAGGGAAGCTCCTCAGCCTGGTTTCAGTTGTTTTTTTGCATCCGCTCGTGCAGGCTCTCTCCTCTCCGCAGCCAACCAAACACCATCTCCCTGCATGCGCTGGTGCGAGCCACCCGCATGCAGGCAACCAAACAGGCCCTATGAAGGTTTGGCAATAATTTCATTCAGAACCGATGGTAACTTTATTCAGAAATATTAATAACTTTCCTAGGTATTTTACACATGTGTGCTAGTTAGCGTGTGTGTGTATGGCCAGCTTCTAAAAATTGCCTTTTGACTTTTTTACGGTAAGTAACTTTCAAACGAAGTATCTTTTTAAGATGGGTCTACAAGTTGATTGTAATACACACTGTAGTAACTTTACTTATATCTGTCAAAACCACACGCAAGTTTCTGTTATTTCATATATTTTTCTTACGAATAGCCCAAAAGCCATAATGTAAAATCAAAAAGAACATGTCCATAGTTTTTCTCCTGCACAAAACGTGATCTGAAGCAACTTGCCAACATGACACTTCGGAATTGCAATACTTTTGCTGAGTCAACAGTTGTTCATAGTTCTAGGGCATTTTTGAGAGCCATACCCCCGTACGTCATTTCAATTCACATCTTCGTGGATCCATGTAAGACAGACACATATTAGAATAGCTTTTTGAAAAGGATTTATGTATAAAAGCGATAATATACAGAGGAGCACACTTACTGTTGGGATAATATCATACAGTCAAAGGTATCGCCCTGTATACACACTGCAATAGTGAGGAACACTGGCAATGACGGTATTAAAATGAGTTTTGGTTCAGTCCATACGGAGGTGCTGGAGGTGCTAACACCTCCACCACATCTGGCCGTTCATTTGGTAGGGGCATAATTGTATTTTTAGTTTTCCATGTTTAACTGAACGGTTACTGTAAAAAAAATGCACGTGCATCTCTCTGTGTAACATTACATTATGCGATCCTAGATTTATCTCCTTACTATCGATTAATACAGAAAAAATGGGAAAAGAAAAGAAGGTACTACACATTAACCACAACTTACCATATAAACCATCACTCGTAGTACATGCAGGGACAGATCCAAATACCCACAACCTTACTACTACCAATTTACCATTCGCAGAAGGCCAGGACAGCATTAAATACAGTGAGATGAGAGTCCCAAGAACCGGACCTGCAGGGAGGCGAGCTGCCGCTTGAGCGACTCAAGCGCGTCGTTGATGCCGAGCAGGCTCTCCACTTCCTCCTCCTCCTCGCCGACATCTTCCTCCTCCCCGGCGCCCAGCCGCTTCATCGCCGCCTGGGCAACGCTATGAGCGGCGGCCAGGCTCCTGCCACGGCGAGGCAGGCGGAAATCTTAGAGCGGATGTCGGAGGTGTGGGCGGAAATCTTGTAACTTCTTGATGGAAGTTTCATCAGTCGACGGCGAAGTCGTTGAGGAGAACACCTAGCCTCACGCGAAATTACTCCTTTACCCATTTCGCTAACACCATCCCTATGCACCACTCACAAACATTGGAGGTGTCAAAGCCATCATAACCATTGGATGGGCTTCATTGAACGGTTGAGAACCAACAAAGTGTATTGAACCGGAACTCTATTAAAATACCGAAAAAACAATGTACATGTATATATAACAAAATGATGTTGTGTGGCTAATATATTGTAGTGATAGATTTTGGCAAAACATATGTAATTTTTTATTCTATTAGGATAACATCCATGCAATACTTTTTGAATGGAACTACCACTAATAGTGGGTCTGTTTTTTGCGGCTTCTAAAAATAGTTTTTGGTTTTTGCTATAGAACATAACTTTCAAACGAAGCATTTTCTTAAGATAGGGTCTACAAGTTAATTAAAGTACATATTAAAAGCCCAACATTTGTACTAACTAAAATCACAAACAAGTATCTCTCTCGGTAATCTCTATTGCGAACAGACTAAAATTCAAAAAAATTCAGTCAAAAACTATAAGACAAAAAGAACAGACCCATTTTTACATGTTTTCGTTTCCCAAAAAAGGCAGAAGTTGATTTGTTAAATCTCTTGAGAGAAAAATCTTTGGGAAGTGCTAAGGTTTAAAAAAAGAGTAAAAACACTATTTAAAAAAGCACGGCGAGGGATCTAATCCACTATTGAGTTACTAACAACATTGTTTTCATGATTTGCTCATTTTAGTTCCCAAGAGAAATGAGTTGAAAGACCTCATCAAACTTTTTTTGGTCTGTGTGCGCGTTTCTTGTGGGCTTGGTTCTTGGTTTAATTGTTCTACACTTCCAGTGGCTGGTTACACCTCAAAGTTCAGATCTCCTTTCATAGGTGCATCCATGCAGGTCTTTTTTTCCCTTTTTTTTTTTTGAGGGGTAAGCCATGCAGGTCATGTAATTGTATATCACAACAAGTTCCAGCCATGAAAACCCACTCTTTTTTGGGCCGGCTCAACCTATTCAACACATCCAATCCCAGCTACAAACAATGGAACTTGTTAGGCCAGCGCACCTGAACTAGGTCTTCACCAGATGGGCCCATAAGAACTAGGTTACAAAACTCAGCCTGTTAAACTAGGCCCAACTCAGCAGCCCAGCCCAGGTCTATCATGGAACCGCCCTAATACGGAAACCCAGTAGCAACTGGAAACGTGGTGCATGTGGCGATGACCATTCTTCTAGGCTTGTCTCCCAGCCGTTGCTTGTACGGCAACCAGGCAATTCCAACCGACGCAGCTACGAGCTGGAGTACACACCCGTCCCGTCGGTGCGACCACCTTGGGAACCCCACGAATCGAAACGAGCTCACCGACAGCTCTGCCCCACCGTAGCGGGTCCCACGGTCAGAATAGTCGTGTGCTCCGAATGGTGCCCCGTAGTATTTATATCCTCATGACTAATTAGGAAATTAATTTCGCAATCAGCGTGTCAATTCCTATCCGGTAAAGAGGTCGAGACAGAGAGAGACTGCGTCATGAATGGTGTAAACTCGGTCCATGGACCGGAGGCAATCCTGAACGGCTCATCACGCAGCGGACGGCGGATAAGTGTTGAGAAGTCTATCTGGGCCGGGTCCACCGTAAGGACACGCCGTCCACGAGACCAGGTAGGCTTAAAATATAAGATATCGTCAACTTGTCTTGGTCTCCATCCTGCTCCCCTCCGGCTTCTTTCCTTCGCCAAGGCGATCTCTCTCTTCGCCGTCTCCATCCATCCCAGGTCTCATCTCCTGATCTCCAGGTGAGTTCTCCAAAGCCCAGGCCCGCCTCGGTATCTCCATCCCTTTGGTCTGCGTTTGATTTCGATTGCTAACTGATACGTTTCGATCAAACTGCAAGTTGTACAGCGCTAGCTCTTTAGGATTCCTTGTGTTGGCCGGGTTGGTGGCGTGTTCCTTTCTTGGTTTGTTGGATCTTGAGATGTCTTGCTTGAGCAGCGAGTTTCTGCTTGAGGAGTCAGGGAGCTGCTATTGATGGATTGGGGATTAACAATCTCTGCTTTGTTTTGATGTATGCTGCCTCATCTCTTGGAGCAACCAAGCTTGATCATCTCCTGTTATTTGAACGGGGGTAGTAGTTCTTTCTCTGTCTCGCAACGAAATGGTCACTAGATGTTGAGAGCTGTTCGGTTTTGTTACAAAGATTGATTTGGTCTGTACTGTGGGATGGATGGGTTGGGTACAGGATACGTGGTTTCTGTTATGCTGTGAAACTCGTGGTATCTTATCTTGACTAGCTGTAGAAGGCTATTCTTAGTCGTACTGTTGGTCCAAAATTAGGTCAACGGGTATGGTGTCCAACCCTTCGCTATTGCTGGCTCCGTTCTGTGAATGGTTGGTGTTGAAACGCAGAATTGACCGAACTTTTGGCGAATAAGTGAATCAAATAAAGCCTGGTTTGCTGGTATTTATAAAGCTAAACAAACCTCCCTACCTTGGGGGTTGTGGGAAGAACCAACCGCTATCTTCGTTAGAGGTCCATCAAAGGAACTATAACGAGGCTAGAGGTTGATTCTTCTAATAAGATTAGAGGTTGATAGTGAAAAGATAGAAATTGCTCGTGACGTCCCTTGTTCCTTTTGCCCTTCTACCACAGTTGTTTCAAGATTTTTCAACCTGTTCCAGGTTAGTTCTTCCACGAATCACTGGCGTTGCTAGAGGTATGCTCCTTTGATTAACCTAACAAATTGAACGGTTGGCTCTCAACCTGTAGCTTAGATAGAGGTATCAATAGCCCAAGATATTTATTTAATTTTGTGGGTTAGTGGTAAAAAAAAATCATCACAGCTGCAGGCAGGTTAGGAGTTTCTTTCCCATTCCTGCTTCTTTTGGCCCTGTTCAGCCATGCGAGGTGAAAAGAGATATACAGCTAGGAAGTTTCGCAAATTTCTTTTGCAACAGCAGAAAAAAAGCTTGTCACTTTGCATATGACATTAGAATATTTTAGCTGTTTATTAGTATCAATTGAGGATGTATTTAGTGGTCCAGCTGTATAGATTGTAACTAGAAATGCTCACAGAAAAACTGTCAAATTGTAGTGAGTGCCCAATTTTTTTTTATATATTTCTGTTTTCTTGAGGATTCTTTGTTACTCTTGAAATATATGATTTACCTCAGTTGATGAAGTGAGGCAAAATCAGTAAGTGCAACAGTATCACATATAGAACTGGGAGTTGTTAAAATGGGAACGTGGAAGATACCTAGCGCTCTCGCGACCTACGGGGCGCTCCTTCCTCGGCCCACTGCCGGCCACTCCGGCCATGGTGTCCACCTCTCTTAGCCCCCTCCCTACAGCCATTGCGCCCAGGGCTCACCCCTCGCCATCCGCCGTCGGCTGCCCTGGCCACAGCGGCCACTCTAACCCCTTTAGGTCTATGCGGGTTGATGCCGGCGAGCATAGATCTCTCAGATCTAACCTCCTCGGCCCCCAATTCGCCGGGGGAAGGCCGTCGGCGAGCATAGATCTCCCATATCTAACCTCCTCGGCCCTCCCCATGAACCTACAAGACTTAGCTGCACCTTTCACCGAGCTTGAGGTGCACACGGCCATCCTTCAACTACCAAAGGACAAAGCACTGGGCCCAGATGACTTCAACGAGAACTTTTACCGTGCATGCTGGGACATCATAAGAGAGAATCTGTAACATCCTGATTTTCAGAGCCTTTTTGAAGTTTTTAAAATAAAATTCACCATTTGAATTTTTCTGGAATTAATTAAAGCTTAATGGGAATTTTATTAAATTAAAAGGATTTAATATGATTAATCTGAACATGAACATTTGCCAAATTTATTTTATTTGAGTTCTTTGTGTCTCAAGGAATTTATTGGAATTTTTCTGGATTTTTCTGGATTTATTTGCTATTTTCTAGAGCTCAAATTAATTTATTTGAATTTCTGGAAAAAGAAAAAGAAAAGAAATTCCCAAACCGGCCAGTGGGCCGAAGCCCACCAGCCGGCCCGCTTCCCTCCGCGCGCGCCAGCCCGCCAGCCGGCCCGGCCTGCCCGCACCCCGCAGCCACGCGTCGCCCATCGGCGTCGCGCCCGCTCGCCCGATGCCCGACAGCTGTCGGCCATCGGTGGCCTTTCCGCGCCCGCGCCCCGCATCGCCGCTGCTCGCTCACCCGGTGCCACTGACAGGTTGGGCCCACCTGTCAGGCGTCGTCTCCGAGCGGGACTCTTCCCCGAGTCCGGTTCGAACCCGCCGCCGCCGCCTCCCTTTTCCGCCGCCGTCTCCGCCCCGGACTCCACGCTTGCCGCGGATGCGTCCTCGCCGCCCGGGTATAAAAGGGGACCCTGCCCCCTCGGCTTCCTCGTCCCGAGCCGCCGCCACCGCCGCCGCTCACCGCCGCCGACGCCCGTGCGTTCGCCGTCGCCGGAGTTAGCCGCCGTGCGCCGCCGTCTGCCGTTGTCGTCGCTCGCCGCCTTCGCCGCCGGAGCTCGCCGCCGGTGAGTTCCGCCGCCACCTCGGTCGCCGCCGGTTAAACTCCGCCGCCCTTCGCCGCCGGCCAGCCGCCGCCGCTACCCCTCCCGCCGGCCAGATCCTGCCGCCCGTGCTCCGCGCCGCCGCGGACACGCCCGCGCCTCGGCCGCGCCCCGCGTCCCCTCGGTTCCCGCGCCGCCGCGTCAGCGCTGGCGTCAGCCGCGACCCTTCGCCTTCCCTGCGCCTGGTCCACCGTGCGCCGAGCCGCTGCCAGCCGGGGCCCACCTGCCAGTCGAGCGCCCGTGAACCGGCCACGTCAACTTGCCCTGTCAGCAGCCCGGTCAGCCGCCACGTCAGCCAAAACAGCCCACGTGTCAACCCCGTCAGCGCCGCGTCAGCACCCGCCGCCCGCATCAGCAGCCAACCGCCCCGCACTGTTCCGTGCGCCGGGTTCACGGTAGACTGGTTATTTCGTGAGCCGGGTCTACAGCACAGTGCAATTTCCGATTTTCCCCGATTTTCTTTAGATCCAATTTTCCAAGAGCCCGTTCTCCCTCGTCCTAGCTCCGATTGACCCGATTCTTCTTCCTAAATTCATCTAAAATTGAGCTCTTTCTTATGGTTTTGGTTTTGCAGTTTTTGGAGTTTATTTGATTTTATTTCTTGTGTTTCGTCTCGTTCTCTCTCCCGTTAGATCGCGCGTTCGAAGGAGTTGAAACAAGATTTGAAGATCAAGAATTCCTAACTGAGCAAGGCCAAGGCAAGTCGTGTCCTTTGATCATGTTGAACCCAGTTTGCAATCTATTATTTAATTAGTTTGTTTTAAATTATCTTGCATCGCTATTTTTATTCAAACCTTGTAATTGGTAGTTATCACCTCAATTGAGTATTTCCCTCCTTGTTAAAATTGAATGCCATGCTGCCATTGTCACCATAGGTTGGGAAACTTACTAGTGATGCTATGTTACGATCACATTTGGGATGGTACGATTAGTATGCTTAGCTATGCTTTTAGTATCGTTTGGGTTCATCATCACATGTGATTAAATAATTTGACTTAATGAGATATTGAATCGTGGTTGGTACCACTGTTATAAAATTTGTGCCGTGACGTTGGTGCGTCATTGGCGGTGGTTATACAAAATTGGTTTCACTTGGGCGATTGATCGTGCAGTAAAGGGGGTGCGAGAGGCACATGGGATGTGGATGTTTCGCCTGAGTAAATTTAAGGACTTAACTTTGTGCGCCATTGATCTGAGTCTTACCGTACTACCACATGTCTAGTATGGGATAGACCTAGCTGATTAACTTGCAAAGGTTTAGTTCAGATATCATCATTGGTAAGTGAGTACCAGGGGTACTGGTTTGCTCACAGTGAGGAACAGGGTTACTGTCCTCATACGGCGCAAGAGGGGGCTTCTGACTGTGGTGGTTAACTCTTCAGCAGTGAAACCTTAGCGGGTGATGTCTAACTAGATTGGAGTGAGGTAAAGGCTTTGTGATAATTTATCTGGGTCTCATGCCTAAGGAAGCATGCTGGCTATTAAGATGATTTATCTCTTGTGGGTAAAGTTGTGCAACCTCTGCAGAGTGTAAAACTATTCGAATAGCCGCGTCCTCGGTCATGGACAATGCTCGGTGATTTCACACGAGGTATAGTTATTTCTAAAAGTTTCGGACAGTGGATGGTTAATTCACTGTTGGTTGGGAGGTCCATAAGTGGTTGGTTTAGCTTATGGATGGGAGATCCATAAGTGGTTACTTCAATTCCTTTGATTATTGTTTATTATTGTTTTACTTCAAATGCGCCTTCAATCTATTTATTATATTTTCAAATGCCGTTTTATGCAAACTAACCTTTCAGCCATCCATTGTTAAGCCTTGCATATTATATTGCATTCATTTGTTACAAACGACTTGCTGAGTACCAATGTACTCACGGCTTTATGCCCCTGTTGCTCAGTTGAGGAGGAGGAGTATCACCAGCAGGAGGTTCCAGAAGGAGAGTACTTCGACGTCTTCGCGGATTAGGCTTCGTTCTCCACTCGATAGCCTGTGGGCGTGTCGATTGGCTGCTGCGCTTTCTTTTGGATTTCCGCTGCTAGTTTCTTTAAGCCTTTCAGGCTATTAAATTGTAAGCTTGACCATAAGGTCGCACTCTGATGATTATTAATAATATTTGAGTCTTTTCTTAGTAAATCGTGATATGTTCGATATTTCATCTTTGTTTATACTGTGTGCACTAGCGTGATCCTGGACTAGTGCGGAATACACAGGAGAGTCCGGATTTGCATATTCGGGTCTCTACAGAGATGGTATCAGAGCTATATCGACTGTAGGACGAAGCCCTAGTTAGAATGGTCGAATTAGTCAAGTTTTCAAAATTTATTTTCTAAATCAAATCAACCAAATGATTGACTAGTAATTCTTGATTCTTACCTCATTCTTAGGATTCTTGCTCCTTATCTCCTCTGAAATATTGTTTTCGAAACTCAATTTGACTTCTTATCTCTACAATATCCATAGATGTCTCGAGTGTCCCTCCATCAAAGTGAAAGTTGGCATGGAATTCTTCAAGCTGTGCTGTGAAGTCCAGATCAAGGAAGCATCCAATATGTCAAGACAAGATTGGAGATTTCCATGAAGATTAGGAACCATTAGATTTGAACCCTGTTATAGTTTTAGCATCGTGTAGAACGTTTTGCTTCTTATTTGCCGTTGGGTGTGATGTGAGCTGCAATTTTGCTTCTAGCATTATGATGCAGTCATGTCAAAAATCTTTTTGTGGAGTTTATTGCTTCTTTTGTTAGCCTTTTCGGCTAAGTGTCTGCTTAGTTTAGGGTTGCCATTAGATATCCCCCTTAGACGAGTTTACCGCTTACCTTTGCTTTTCCCTCTTACCTACTGAGCCTTGAGAAGCCAGTTCTCAGCAAGTGGTCTTTCTTTCAGAGCAGAGCAGAAATGGTTGACACTCAGAACACAGAAGGGCGCAGTCAGACGAACCAAGACCCAGAGGGCAGCAACGCAAACCAGGCAACTCAGGATGACCGCATGGGACATCGTTCTTCCACAATCCATAATACAGATAGAGATGTTATCTGCTACCGTTGTGGTGGGGATGGACACGTAGCCTTCCAATGTCCTCAAAAAGGGAAGCCAGCACAAGATTTTCTTTGTGCCAACTGCGACAAAACTGGCCACAAATTTGCCAGATGTCCTACAAGGAAGGTAATCCAGCACGAAGCCCACAATCGTTGTGACAAGGAAGAGCACTGCATCCAACAATGCTACTTAAAGAATAAGTTTAAGAATTGTGCCTGTACTCGCTGTGGAGAGATAGGACATTATGCTAGCGAACATGAAATCAGTTGCTCCAGTTGCGAAGGAACTCATTTTCTTGAAGAATGTCCTATGAGCAAGATTACTTGTTACCTATGTGAAAGCCAGGACCATAGCCCAGCTCAGTGCCCCTTGGATTCGATATTGGCCTCAGTATTGCAGCAGCAACGAGAGAAACTCCGAGCTACTACCATGAGTGCATTGACAAAAGAAGGCAGGACTACAGGTACATTTGCCAAGATACCATCAGAAGATGAGGCACAACAATACAACCAGGACAATTGTGTGGCCCCATCAGACAAGACACTCCCACTAGGTGAAACCCAATTCCGAAAGAGGAAGATGGTCCAACAAGGAACTCAGTTGCATCGGTCACAAAAAGAAAGAATCAACACGTGTCAGCCAGAATGTGTACCACACCAGGGGAATTCCAAGACTCTAGCTTCAATACCTCGATCGGATATTTTGGGCCGACGCCCTATCAATGCTAGCAGTGGGCCACACAGAAGTTTTAACCCTACAGCTTCAGTTACTTGCTTCAGGTGTAAGGAGCCAGGTCATTACGCTCGCAAGTGTCCGCAGAAGCGTAAAGCAATCATGCCAATTCCGTTCAACCTTGGAAGTACCCCTGCCAAGACCCCAGGAGCAAGCCGTGGAACGTCGTCAAGTCAAGGAGGCCAAATACCTCAGAGCGTTACAAGGGGAAGCCTCAACAACGTCGTCTCCGAAGTTGTACCTGGTAACCTATTCTTTTAGTGAGCCTGAATCTCGGGGTCGAGATTCCGTTTAAGGGGGGGAGGTTTGTAACATCCTGATTTTCAGAGCCTTTTTGAAGTTTTTAAAATAAAATTCACCATTTGAATTTTTCTGGAATTAATTAAAGCTTAATGGGAATTTTATTAAATTAAAAGGATTTAATATGATTAATCTGAACATGAACATTTGCCAAATTTATTTTATTTGAGTTCTTTGTGTCTCAAGGAATTTATTGGAATTTTTCTGGATTTTTCTGGATTTATTTGCTATTTTCTAGAGCTCAAATTAATTTATTTGAATTTCTGGAAAAAGAAAAAGAAAAGAAATTCCCAAACCGGCCAGTGGGCCGAAGCCCACCAGCCGGCCCGCTTCCCTCCGCGCGCGCCAGCCCGCCAGCCGGCCCGGCCTGCCCGCACCCCGCAGCCACGCGTCGCCCATCGGCGTCGCGCCCGCTCGCCCGATGCCCGACAGCTGTCGGCCATCGGTGGCCTTTCCGCGCCCGCGCCCCGCATCGCCGCTGCTCGCTCACCCGGTGCCACTGACAGGTTGGGCCCACCTGTCAGGCGTCGTCTCCGAGCGGGACTCTTCCCCGAGTCCGGTTCGAACCCGCCGCCGCCGCCTCCCTTTTCCGCCGCCGTCTCCGCCCCGGACTCCACGCTTGCCGCGGATGCGTCCTCGCCGCCCGGGTATAAAAGGGGACCCTGCCCCCTCGGCTTCCTCGTCCCGAGCCGCCGCCACCGCCGCCGCTCACCGCCGCCGACGCCCGTGCGTTCGCCGTCGCCGGAGTTAGCCGCCGTGCGCCGCCGTCTGCCGTTGTCGTCGCTCGCCGCCTTCGCCGCCGGAGCTCGCCGCCGGTGAGTTCCGCCGCCACCTCGGTCGCCGCCGGTTAAACTCCGCCGCCCTTCGCCGCCGGCCAGATCCTGCCGCCCGTGCTCCGCGCCGCCGCGGACACGCCCGCGCCTCGGCCGCGCCCCGCGTCCCCTCGGTTCCCGCGCCGCCGCGTCAGCGCTGGCGTCAGCCGCGACCCTTCGCCTTCCCTGCGCCTGGTCCACCGTGCGCCGAGCCGCTGCCAGCCGGGGCCCACCTGCCAGTCGAGCGCCCGTGAACCGGCCACGTCAACTTGCCCTGTCAGCAGCCCGGTCAGCCGCCACGTCAGCCAAAACAGCCCACGTGTCAACCCCGTTAGCGCCGCGTCAGCACCCGCCGCCCGCATCAGCAGCCAACCGCCCCGCACTGTTCCGTGCGCCGGGTTCACGGTAGACTGGTTATTTCGTGAGCCGGGTCTACAGCACAGTGCAATTTCCGATTTTCCCCGATTTTCTTTAGATCCAATTTTCCAAGAGCCCGTTCTCCCTCGTCCTAGCTCCGATTGACTCGATTCTTCTTCCTAAATTCATCTAAAATTGAGCTCTTTCTTATGGTTTTGGTTTTGCAGTTTTTGGAGTTTATTTGATTTTATTTCTTGTGTTTCGTCTCGTTCTCTCTCCCGTTAGATCGCGCGTTCGAAGGAGTTGAAACAAGATTTGAAGATCAAGAATTCCTAACTGAGCAAGGCCAAGGCAAGTCGTGTCCTTTGATCATGTTGAACCCAGTTTGCAATCTATTATTTAATTAGTTTGTTTTAAATTATCTTGCATCGCTATTTTTATTCAAACCTTGTAATTGGTAGTTATCACCTCAATTGAGTATTTCCCTCCTTGTTAAAATTGAATGCCATGCTGCCATTGTCACCATAGGTTGGGAAACTTACTAGTGATGCTATGTTACGATCACATTTGGGATGGTACGATTAGTATGCTTAGCTATGCTTTTAGTATCGTTTGGGTTCATCATCACATGTGATTAAATAATTTGACTTAATGAGATATTGAATCGTGGTTGGTACCACTGTTATAAAATTTGTGCCGTGACGTTGGTGCGTCATTGGCGGTGGTTATACAAAATTGGTTTCACTTGGGCGATTGATCGTGCAGTAAAGGGGGTGCGAGAGGCACATGGGATGTGGATGTTTCGCCTGAGTAAATTTAAGGACTTAACTTTGTGCGCCATTGATCTGAGTCTTACCGTACTACCACATGTCTAGTATGGGATAGACCTAGCTGATTAACTTGCAAAGGTTTAGTTCAGATATCATCATTGGTAAGTGAGTACCAGGGGTACTGGTTTGCTCACAGTGAGGAACAGGGTTACTGTCCTCATACGGCGCAAGAGGGGGCTTCTGACTGTGGTGGTTAACTCTTCAGCAGTGAAACCTTAGCGGGTGATGTCTAACTAGATTGGAGTGAGGTAAAGGCTTTGTGATAATTTATCTGGGTCTCATGCCTAAGGAAGCATGCTGGCTATTAAGATGATTTATCTCTTGTGGGTAAAGTTGTGCAACCTCTGCAGAGTGTAAAACTATTCGAATAGCCGCGTCCTCGGTCATGGACAATGCTCGGTGATTTCACACGAGGTATAGTTATTTCTAAAAGTTTCGGACAGTGGATGGTTAATTCACTGTTGGTTGGGAGGTCCATAAGTGGTTGGTTTAGCTTATGGATGGGAGATCCATAAGTGGTTACTTCAATTCCTTTGATTATTGTTTATTATTGTTTTACTTCAAATGCGCCTTCAATCTATTTATTATATTTTCAAATGCCGTTTTATGCAAACTAACCTTTCAGCCATCCATTGTTAAGCCTTGCATATTATATTGCATTCATTTGTTACAAACGACTTGCTGAGTACCAATGTACTCACGGCTTTATGCCCCTGTTGCTCAGTTGAGGAGGAGGAGTATCACCAGCAGGAGGTTCCAGAAGGAGAGTACTTCGACGTCTTCGCGGATTAGGCTTCGTTCTCCACTCGATAGCCTGTGGGCGTGTCGATTGGCTGCTGCGCTTTCTTTTGGATTTCCGCTGCTAGTTTCTTTAAGCCTTTCAGGCTATTAAATTGTAAGCTTGACCATAAGGTCGCACTCTGATGATTATTAATAATATTTGAGTCTTTTCTTAGTAAATCGTGATATGTTCGATATTTCATCTTTGTTTATACTGTGTGCACTAGCGTGATCCTGGACTAGTGCGGAATACACAGGAGAGTCCGGATTTGCATATTCGGGTCTCTACAGAATCTCATGGCGATCTGAGAGCTTCTACAACCTTAGAACATTCCGCTTTCCAAGATCAGTACCAAAACCTTGGCCTTGCACCTTGCCCCCTTCATGAATAGTCTAGCCCCACCAAATCAAAGTGCTTTCATTAAAGGAAGATGCATCCAGGAAAATTTCCTCTACGTCCGGAACCTGGCAAGGAACTTTCACCGAGAGAGAACTCCAACCCTTCTCAAGCTAGATATTGCCAAAGCTTTCGACTCCATCCGATGGGACTACCTACTACAGCTGCTAGTAGTCAGGGGGTTCCCTTCCTGTTGGTCGGACTGGATCTCTTGCCTCCTCTACCGCAATCTCTAGAGTTCTTCTAAATGGTGTTCCCGATAACACTATCCAACATCGCAAAGGTCTTCAACAGGGCGACCCTCTTTCCTCCTTCCTCTTTATCTTAGCAATAGACCCCATCCAAAAGATCATCAACATAGCAACGGATCAAGGTCTTCTCCAACCCTTGCATGGATGTGCTGCGACCTTACGAACCTCCCTCTATGCGAACGACACAACCATTTTCTTACACCCCTCTCAGGCTGACGTAAACATCATGGTCTACATTCTATAGAAATTTGTTGAAGCTACGGGTCTACATACAAACCTTCAAAAAAGTCTGGTGGCACCGATTCATTGCGAAGGGACCGATCTATAGGCCGTGCTCCAGGACTTACCTGCCACTCTAACCAACTTCCCCTTGGAATATCTAGGCCTAACTCTTGCCCTTACAAGCTTGCGCCACCTGCAATTCCAAAGATTGCAAGACAAAGTGGCCAGACGCCTCGCGAGCTAGCGTGGTAAATTGTTGACACTCGCGGGAAGGAAAATTTTGGCTAAATCAGTTCTAAACGCCCAGGCGACCTACCTCCTCACGGTCATCAAACCACCAGCCGAAGTGCTCCAATTCCTAAACAAATGGATGAGAATTCCTTTGGACGGGATCGGATCAACTCACGGGAGGTAATTGCAAAGTCAGCTAGGACAAGGTGTGCAAACCCACGCATCTAGGGGCTTGGCCTCCTCGATCTCCAGCACTATGCACGTGCCCTGTGAATCAGATGGCTTTGGTATGAGTGGACAGCCACAAACAGGCCTTGGAAAGGTATGCAAAACCCATGCGATGAGCACGACAACATCTTATTCGCAACAGCCACCTCCATTACACTCAGCGACGGCAAGACAACGAGCTTTTGGAACTCGACCTAGGCTGATGGGAGACGTCTACGTGACATTGCCCCAAGCATTTATGCCGCATCCAGAAGAAAGAATCACTCTCTGCACGTAGTCCTAACCGGAAACAAATGGCTTCAAGAACTCAATTGGTCTGCAGGCCCAACTGCACAGCATATTCAAGAGCTCGTCGCCATCTGAGGACACATATCTCCTTTGAGCCTTTAGGAAGGGGTGGAGGATGTTAAGGGTATTAGAGATAGAATAGGAATCAACATATTCTCCTGTAATATCCCTTTGTACTCCCTATATATATATTGCCCATTGGGCCTCTTCAATATATACACAATATTCATAACATGGTATCAGAGCTTAGGTTAAAATCCTAACATCAATCTACTTCGGTTTGTCTTCCGCATCTGCTGCCCCCGGGAGGATCGATCTCCTGGGGGCGGCCATCTCGCCGGATCTCGCCCGCCTCTGGCGCTGCCAGCTTACTTTCGGGTTACCCCTGGCTCGCTTTCGGGTCGCCCGCCTTGATGCCCGCGTTCGCGGGCCGCCGCCACCGGATCTCGCCGGGCCGTCGCCGGACCGTCGTTGAATATCGCCGCGCCTGGATCCCAGTAAGCCGCTGCGGCCGTCCATCTCTTGGACTGCCGCCGCCGCTCGCTTCTTCTGGATCTTGTCGCCGCCAACGGCCGTCTTGCCCGTGCTCGACGCCGCCGCCGCATCATCTTCCATAGCACGGGCTGCCGGATCTCGCCGCCCCCTCTGCTCGGGCTGGCCCTTCTTTGCCCAGATCCGACCGTCTCTGGGCTGGATCCGGTCCTCTCCACCGCCAACAAGCCCAGATCCAGCCTCTCCGCCGCCGAATCCGGCCTCCCCGCCGTCTCCCATGGTCGCTGCCTGGATCCTCATCGCCTCTTCTTGATCTGGCGGATAGCGCCTGGATCTGGCCGTTTTTGGCTCATCGCGCCGTTGCCCGAAGGTTCCTCTTCATCACACCCAAGAGCCCGTGCCGCCACCAAGCTGTGGTCGCCGGGCTCTCCCCGCCTGGGTCCGGCCGCCGCCCCAGTGTCGCCCCTTGTGCTCACGGGTGTGAGGGAGAGAGATGGAGAAATACATGGAGAGAGCGCGGTGACGAGCGCGAGAAGAGAAAGGAGGAGGCCCCTCGCGCTTGCTTGTGAGGTGAAGAGAGAGAGAGAGAGGGGAGGAGTTACGGGTGGGAAGAGGTGAAGAGAGAGAGAGGGGAGAGGGGTTTTCGAGGGAGTGGATTTTTTATTTTCTACTACTGATTATTTTTATTCAGTCTTTAGTTATTTTTCATGAGTCTTCCGTTGTGTCCATCCAGTCCGTAGTTCTAATTTTTAGTTTGTCCAAACCGTGCGAGTCCACAAATTTATTGTTAGTCATAGAAGTGTAGGAATTTTTCTTTTACATGGCAGCAGCCGCCGCTCTACTCTCTGAGCTGCGTGCAGATCGTAGAAGTCTTTATGATGCCGCCACTTCTTTTTAAGCCGTTGCCCCGAGTTTCTAAAGCCGCCGCACTTCTTTTGCACTGCGCCTCCGTTGCGCTTCTTGTGCACTGCGCCGCTGCCATCTCGGGCTTCGATCTGCGCCATCATGCTTCTATCTATTCCTCTTCAGCTTGATTTGACAGTTTATTCAAAAACTGCACGCACCGACGACATTATCAAGACTCAGACTTTGAATTTTTCTTGTTTTAGTGTTAATCCTTTTTCAAATGCAATGCTATTGCATACGCCTTGCATTTGGGGGGGTTAAGAGTATTAGAGATAAAGGTATTAGATATAGAATAGGATCAGCATATTCCCCTGCAATATCCATTTGTACTCCCTATATATATTGTCCATTGGGCCTCTTCAATATATGCACAATATTCATAACAGAGGACAATATAACTTGGAAGCTTACTCCGCATGGAAACTGCACCGCGGTCTCAGCCTATAACACTCAATTTTTTGCACAATAAGCACCTCCATGAACCCTCTAGTATGGAAGACTTGGGCCCCCAAAAATGTAAAATCTTCGCATGGTTAGTCATGCAGAATAGGTTGTGTACCACTGACTGCCTCGCCTTGAGGTGATGGCCAAATCAATTGGTCTACCCCCTATGCAGGAACTCAAAAACAACCATCCATTTCCTCGCAGAATGTCGCTACTCAAAACGAATATGGACCCTCGTCGCCCAATGGATTACATCAGACTCCTAGGACCTAGGTGCTTGGCAATCCACCAATTCCATTCGCCACTGGTGGGAATCCATCATTCTAAAGCTAGATGTGTCTCGCAAACATCTTACTTCACTAATGATGCTTGTTACTTGGGAAATCTAGAAAGAGCAGAATTCTTGCATCTTTCGTTCTGTAACATCCTCCCTCACTTCACTGCTAGCCAAAATAAAGGAAGAATCTCAATCCTAGATCCTGACTGGGGCTAAGAGGCTTGTGGATCTCTTACCATTATCTGTAATAGCTTAATCTTCCTTGTGGGTGTGGCCTACTCTAGGTTGGCTACCCTCAATCTGTACATAACCTTCTTTCTCAGCTTTTAATATAAGGCAGTGTTCTTGACCGTTCGAGGAAAAAAACAGTATCACATATATGATATAAAAAATCAGAAGGTGAAATTTGTCAAGTTTTATGCATAATCTCTTTGGAAATCTGACACAATCTCTGGGCTTATACATGAGCAGAAATCTGACACAATCTCTGGGCTTATACATGAGCATTCTCTTTACACATAAGCTCACTAATCTGATCAACTGAGTGAAAGAGCAAAGCATTGCTGCATGACTGCGGTTTAGATTAGTGTGACAAACACAACCAGATTTAATTCTTTTCTTTGATAAATGGATCCGAGGATGACTTTGAGTTGGAGATGCCCTTCTCTCTTAGTACTGTATTAAGTAAATGCACCCATCATTTCATCCAAAACCGTATTTATTAGAGAAGGTGACCTAAATGAAACCCATGCTTATATAACTTTGTGCAAAGGTGCATTTTTCTCTTTGAACATATTGTTCATTCTTAGTACCGAGGCAGTAATTTGTTGTTTGAATTGCCATTCATGTTGCCACCTGGACGGCAAAATAATAATCTGGGCTTCGTTGGTTGATGCCGTTGCATTTTAGTTCTTCACTCTAGCAAAGTGGCAATGGATGTACCAGTACCACACTGTAGCAGCTAAGTACTGGCAGAGTAAAGTATAATTCCTGCAGGAGTTCTGATGGATGATATTGATGGAAGTTCGTCTATGTTTTTCCAAAGGAAAACTACTGAAGTTGTAATGCAGCTGACTGGTTGCCGTAGGCTATTAACACTAATATCTGAATTCTGAAGCTACTTGGAACACTATAGCAAATTTTTTCTCTGGGAAGCTGGGTAGAGACATTACTCGGTGGGCTTCTTTATGGGACTAACTAATAATTATATTATAAGAACTATCCAGAGCTGTGAGCAATCAACTCAGTAGCAAAATGATGGATTCCCCTTCCCTTGTATTCGCCAAATACTATGATGGATAGCCTGAGCCCTCGGGGACTCTGTTCCCGTAGAAAATAGATAGTGAATTTGCTCTGTTGCTTGGTTATCTCACTTTTTCTCTGAAGAAAATAAACTATTGAATCTGCCCTTGTTCCTTGATTACCTCACTTTTTACCATGTTATGTGCACATTACCTGCTTCCAAATTCTTCATGCTGCAAGTCTTTAGAGTTCTGACGGCCTTCCTTTTACACTTGAAATGCAGCCTTTGATTGATGGCCTCGCCTGCAGCACCAACAGGGTGCACTCAGGAAGCTGCTCGTCAGTCTCTGATCGCGATCTCCCAGTCTGTTCCGGAGACACCTTCAACCCCGAACCCGAAGGTCAAGTTACCGAGCACCCCTGCAGTGAATGGAAACCACGACGATGGGGCAGAGAAATACAGATCGAAGCTGATCTCGATCTCCTACATGTCTCCAGACGCCCAACCGACGCCGTGCCCTCCCAAGAATGTTGTCACTTAACTTTGTGATGCTTAACCCTGCATACGTGGACATAATGTATCAGTGTTTTTTTTTTTTTTGCTTATGCTCCCTAGTCCCTACCCTTTAGCTGTCTTGCTTTGGGGGGAAATGGAACACTTGGGTGCTTGTGTTTCTACTCTGTGTTTCCTGGCCGCCAGCCCTCCACTGTGAAACAATTCATGAAAGAAGACAGTCGTACAGTTGACTGTGTGTTACGATACGGAACTAGTTACTGGAAACAAGCTTGAGCAGTTGTGGTTCGTAGTTCTTTCTTATTTTTGCTCGACAAGCTTAATTCTTGCATTCTGATATATGATCACTTATTCACGTGGAAATGATTGGCTGCCCTTCAAAAGTGAAAATCACAGGTTTTGAAGCAAACCAAGGACCTGATTTGCAACGACACGCAGGGAAGACATTTTTGGTCAAGGAAAAAAATTCGGATCACTCCGAGAAATACAAAATTCAAAAATTTCAAAAAAAAAATCAGTTGAAAAATTCAGAAATGCGGTTTGAATCCAAGAAATTCAAATAAATTTCAAACATCGGCGCTGCTTACCCATCCCTTGCCGGCATTGAAGGCTACATCAGTGCCATCTATCTGTCCCCTGCCGTGCTCCCGTATCCACTCCATGGCCACCTCCCTTGCCCCTTGCTGGCGCTGCTTCCCCCTCCCTTACCAGCACCGCAGGTTTGATGGTCTATTGTCTTTATTGTAAATGGTCTAAAGTTTTTCCAGTAGGTACTTTATTTATTTATTTATTTATTTATTTATTTATTCTGTCAACGTTTTCATTTTCTTGCCTATAGTATAAGGACATTTATTTCCAAGCAGCTAATGATTTGCTGAACCATCCCTAGCACCTTGGTTTCTTTGTTTTGACTAACATGGTTTTGTCACTTGATGAATATGTTAGTCGCTGGATTCTTGCTCTTGGTGATAGCAAGATCCTTACTCTCATCGAGAGGATGACACTTAGAGATGGAGCAATTTTCTAGGTTTATTTCTCACACAATGCCATGCCAACCTGAGGGGTTGGAGATACAAATTTATAGGCTGTTAACCAGCCAAGCATATGCTAAGATACTAGTCTAAGATGCTGTCCTAGATGCTAGTCAAGATGCTGTCCTAAGACGCTTGTCCTAAGATGCTGCTGTCCTAAGATGCTTGTCCTAAGATGCTGTCCTAAAGAGATGCTAACAGCCAGTCAAGGATGCTGTCCTTGAAGGGCAGCAAAAAAAACACCATGTGCTGCAGCCCCACAAGCACCAGCCAACACAGAGAGTTATCCATCACTCTCCCCCTAAGTCTTGTGTGTCTCCTTGTGAGGAATCTGAGCCATCCCGATTCTGGCGCGAAGCTCCTGGAACTTGATTCGCCCAAGAGACTTGGTCAGGAAGTCGGCGAGCTGGTCTTGGGTGTTGATGTAGTTGGCCCGGACACTCCCTTCATCCAGGAAGCTTCTGATGAAGTGATACCTCACCCGGATGTGCTTGCTGCGCTCATGGAAGACAGGGTTCTTCGCCAAGGCCAAGGCGGACTTGCTGTCCACCCTGAGCTCCACTGCCTCCGCGTCTCTGCCAAGGAGATCGCCAAGCAGCCGAGCCAGCCACAGAGCCTGAGTAGAAGCGGTAGTGGCTGCAATGTACTCTGCCTCGCAGCTAGACAAAGCCACCACCTGCTGCTTGACCGACTGCCAGCTGATCGGACACTTGCCGAGGAAGTACAGCGTCCCGCTGGTGCTCTTGCTCGTGTCGATGTCGCCGGCGTGGTCGCTGTCGCTGTACCCGATGAAGTGCGCCGCGCCAGGGCACCTTGGGTAGTGCAAGCCGTAGTCGGAGGTGCCCGCGACGTAGCGGAGGATCCTTTTCACGGCCTGCTAGTGCTCCGTCGTCGGTCGCTGCATGAACCGGCTGACGTAGCCGACGGCGAACGCCAAGTCCGGTCGCGTGTGGACAAGGTAGCGAAGGCTGCCCACAATGCGCCGGTACTGCGTCGCGTCCACCTCCTCCGCCGTACTCTCACGACTCAGCTTCAGCCTCTCCTCCATAGGAGTGTGGGCTGGGTTGCAGTCGGTGAGGCCGCCCAGCTCCACGATGCGCTTGGCGTAGGCAGTCTGGCGAAGAGAGATGCCGGAGCTGTCCTGGTGGACCTCGATCCCGTGGTAGAAGGAGAGGAGCCCGAGGTCGCTCATCTGGAAGGTGGCCTTCATCTCCGCCTTGAATGCCTCGATCTCCTCCTCCTTGGTACCGGTGATCACAAGGTCGTCGACGTAGACGCCTATCAGCAGGGCATTGCCTCCCTTGCCCCGCCGGTAGACCGCGGCCTCGTGAGCGCTCTGCTGGAATCCCATTTGCTTGAGGGTGGAGTCCAGCTTGGCGTTCCAAGCTCGCGGTGCTTGCCGCAAGCCGTAGAGGGCCTTGCGCAGGCGGAGGACCTTGCTCTCCTTGCCGGGGATGATGAATCCCGGCGGCTGGCGGACGTAGACCTCCTCCTTCAAGTCGCCGTTGAGGAAAGCAGACTTGACGTCCATGTGATGGACGCACCAGCCCTCCTGGGCTGCGAGGGCAAGGAGGAGACGCACGGACTCCATCCGTGCAACAGGCGCGAAGGCATCGTCGAAGTCGACTCCCTCCTGCTGGACGAAGCCACGTGCCACGAGACGCGCCTTGTGCTTGATCACCTCTCCAGCCTCGTCTTTCTTGAGCTTGAAGACCCACTTGAGAGAGATGGCCGGCTGGAAGATCGGCCAGCTCCCACGTCTTGTTTCGCTCGACGGCGTCCATCTCCTCCTGCATCGCGGCACGCCATGCCGCGTCTCTCTCCGCCTCGGCGAAGGAACGAGGCTCGCCGTCGTCCTGTGCGAGGTGCAGCTCCGCCTCGAAGTCGCGCTGCGCCAGTTCAGGGACCGGCTGCTCGCCGAGGAGGTCGTCCACGGTACGGCAGCACAGAGGCTCGCCGCCGTGGTAGGCGTCGATGCGATCCTCGTCGTTGGATAGCGGAGTGGCAAACTCCACCATGCGCTGCTCGTCGTGGGCCGAAGCTGCCGGTGCCGAGCCTGAAGGAGTAGGCGCCGGTGTAGGAGAGCGAGGCGTGGCCGGCGGTGCTGGCGGTGGACTCGCCGGAGCCTGTGGGCTTGCCGGAGCTGGTGGTGGCGGTGGTGAAGAACTCGCCGGAGGTGGTGGCGAACGAGGTGGTGGGGTAGGCGAGCTCGGTGAAGACGAGCTGCTGGCTCCCCCCGCCTCCTCGAAGTGGACGTAGTCGACGACGAAATCGCTGGTCGTCGGAGTCGAGCCGTCATCCACCATCTTGCCCCACGTCCAGCCTCGCCCTTCGTCGAACACGACGTCACGCATGATGCGCACGCGCCGTGTCGCAGGGTCGAGGACGCGGTAGGCCTTGGCGCCCTCCGCGTAGCCGATGAAGACCCCTGGCGTGCTCCGGTCGTCGAGCTTGCCGACGTGGTTGAGCTCCTTGACGAAGGCCAGGCAGCCGAAGACACGGAGGTGGCTCACCGCGGGCTTGCGCCCGTGCCAGGCCTCGTATGGCGTCTTGCCGTCGAGGGCCTTGGTGGGGGAGCGGTTGAGCAAGTGGACGGCAGTCATCACCGCCTCACCCCAGTAGAATGTCGGCATCCCTCTCTGCTTGAGGAGGGCGCGGGCGGTGGCCGCCACCGTCTGGTTGCGGCGCTCGACGACGCCGTTCTGCTGCGGGGTGTACGGCGCGGAGAAGTGACGATGGATCCCCTCGTCGGCGCAGTACGCCGCGAACTCGGCCGTCGTGAACTCACCGCCGTTGTCCGTGCGTAGGACCCGAAGCTTGCGGCCGCACTCCGCCTCCGCAGCAGCTTGAAGGCGCTTGATGGCGTACGCCGCAGCTGCCTTGACGTCGAGCAGGACAGCCCACATGTAGCGGGACACGTCGTCGACGAGGAGGAGGAAGTAGCGCTGGCCTCCAGGTGTAGCTGGTGTCACGGGGCCACAGAGGTCACCGTGTACGAGCTCCAGCTTCTCCTTAGCGCGGAAGCTCGCCCGGCGAGGGAAGGGGAGCCGCCGCAGCTTGGTGAGGACGCAGGTGTCGCAGAACTGCTCCACGTGGTCGACGTGCGGCATGCCCCGCACCATCTCCTTGCTGCCGAGCTGCCTCAGGGCCTCAAAGTTGAGGTGCCCAAAGCGCTCGTGCCACCTCCAAGCGTCGTCGTCGTGGCGGGTTGCAAGACACAGAGGTTGCGCCACCTGCGCGTGAAGGACGTAGAGGCGGTTGCTCCTGTTGACCTTGACGAGGAGCCGACGGCGATGATCCCAGATGCGCAGCACCCCGCACTCGATCTCCACGCGCGATCCGTTCTCATCCAACTGTCCCAAGCTGATGATGGAGTTCCTCAACGCGGGGATGTAGTAGACACCGGTGAGCAGCCGGTGCTCGCCAGTCTTGGCGACGAAGACGACAGAGCCGACGCCCTTGATCTCCACGGCGGAGGCGTCGCCGAATTTGACGGTGCCTTGAATGCCTAAGTCGAGCTCGGAGAAGAACTCCCGCCGCCCGGTCATGTGGTGGGTGGCGCCGGTGTCGAGGCACCACCCGTCGGTCTTGTCGTTGCCGGAACTGTCGCCGAGGAGGGCGTGTGCTTTTGGCTCGTCAAGGTGGAGGAGAGTCGCTGCGGCCGGTGCCGCTGGAGGTAGTTCGATGCTCGCATGAGCAATGAACAGAGCCGGCTGCTCCTCCTCCTCCGCCTGCGCGACGTGGGCCTGGCCGCGTCGTGGCTGTCGACAATCCTTGGTCCAATGACCAGGCTTGCCGCAGTTGTAGCAAGTGTCGTCTCATGCCGGCTTTTGCTTGCCAGCGGCGCCGCCCTGGGCACCTCCACGGTCATCACCCTCGGCACATCCTCGCGCCCCTGCCTGGGCGTCTTTGCGCGGCTTGCCGCGCTTGCCACGCTTGCGGCCGCCTGTCGTGGAAGAAGGCTCCCCCTTCTTCCTGTCACCTTGGCCGGCAGCTCACTGCTCCCGAGTGAGGAGGAGCTTCCCGCCAATGGTGACGGGTCCCGAGAGGCGCTGTGGCTCATCGCTGTGAACGACCTTGAGGCGACCCAACGCCTCCTCGATCGTCATCGTGGAGAGGTCCAGCAGAGACTTGATCGAGCGAGCCATCTGCTTGTACTTCTCGGGGACGCAGCGGAAGAGCTTTTCCACAGCTCTCTCCTCGCCGTAGGTGTCGTCGCCGAACTGCACCATCTTCTGCAACAGAGTGTTGAGACGGAGAACAAAGTCATCAACGTCCTCACCTGGCTTGAAGGCCAGGTTCTCCCACTCCTTGCGTAGTGCCTGTAATGTAGACTTGCGGGTGCGGTCACTGCCGATGCGTGCTGCAGCGATGGCGTCCCAAGCCTCTTTGGCAGTCCGCTTGTTGGTAAGCGAGAACTGCATCTCGGGCGGGACTGCAGCGATGAGAGCATCCAGCGCCCGTCGATCCTGGTCGTAGTCGACGTCGCCGTACCGGACTGCATCCCACATATGCCGCACCTCGAGCTTTACCCTCATCACCGTAGCCCACTCGACGTAGTTGGTCTTGGTGAGGGTAGGCCACCCGCCGCCGGGGCCGACGTCCCTGACGACAGCCTGGTACTCGTGGTGACCACGGTACCGAACCGGGGAGAGAGAGCCGCGTCGCCTGTGAAGGCCGCGCTCTCCATCGACCCGTACGCCGCCGCCGTGCGTGCCTCCTCCAGGAGCGCCGCCGGCGCGTCCGCGCCTGTCTGGGCTGCCGCCGCGCTCGTGGGCGTGCGCGGCTGCCCACTGCGCCGCTCGCCCTCACGCTGCCTCCCTCTCCAGCAGCTCAAGGTCCGCGTCGGCGCTGTCATCAGCAGAGATGGAGCTGCTGTTGCTGCCGCGCAGAACCTCGACCTCCGCTGCTGCCGCACGCACTGCATCTGCCGCCGCCGCTGCTTCCACCTCCGCTCTGGCTGCTGCCAGCTCCGCCGCTGCCAGCCTTGACGCCCTTTCCGCCGCCGCAGCGGCCTGTGCCGCCGCTCGCTCGCGTTCCTCTGCCACAGCGAGTTCGGCTTCCTGCCGCCGCCGCGTGCTCGAGGAGACCGAGCGCTGAGACTGTCCTGCGGACATGGCGCGCCACCGGGGGACTGCTGCGTGGAGAGAGAGCTGCCTCTGATGAGCTGCTGCTCGTCTGAACAGGGGGGAGGAGTGAGCAGAGGCAGCCGGAGCTGCTGCTGCTGCTAGTTGGGGCTGCTGCGAGGCTGGAAGCGACGCTAGAGAAGGGATTGAGCAGGAGATGCTCAGGCTACAGGATAGTACGGCTCTGATACCACTTGTTAGTCGCTGGATTCTTGCTCTTGGTGATAGCAAGATCCTTACTCTCATCGAGAGGATGACACTTGGAGATGGGGCAATTTTCTAGGTTTATTTCTCACACAATGTCATGCCAACCTGAGGGGTTGGGGATACAAATTTATAGGCTGTTAACTAGCCAAGCATATGCTAAGATGCTAGTCTAAGATGCTAGTCAAGATGCTGTCCTAAGACGCTTGTCCTAAGATGCTGCTGTCCTAAAGAGATGCTAACAGCCAGTCAAGGATGCTGTCCTTGAAGGACAGCAAAAAAAACACCATGTGCTGCAGCCCCACAAGCACCAGCCAACACAGAGACTTATCCATCAGAATATAGCAATATTCTGAAGTTTGAGGTGATTTCACCCATTTGTCATAACATATTGTTTTGCCACACCTTGGTCACACAATCTTCTGTATACTGCAGCTTCCACAGTTCTATCATCTTCTTGGGCTCATGATACTAGGCAGTCATTCTCAGATCATTTGAGTGAACCGAATTACATGGTGCTGCTCAGCTGAAATGTTAAAAATACCTGGAGAACTCATGTGTACATATCTTATCTATCTCCAGTTCTAGTATCATGCTGTTAGGAATTGTCCAATATTCCCGGGCGTGAGTAACGATGTCTTCAGATTGAATAAGATCTTGGTGCCTTGAATTTTTTCAAAAAAAAAGTTTCATCTTTTCTTTTGACAAATTGGCTACATATGTGTTGAATTTTATTGTAGCTGATCTTTTGATTGTATGGTTTCTAATGGAAGCTTGACCAGTGGGCAATTTCTTGTTCTGTGGTATACTATTTCTAATGTTTATGCCATGTTATTTCTAGTTGCTTTGTCAACATCTTTTTCTTGTATACACTAATGTCCAAATATCAGTTCTCTTGCTATTTTTGGTCCTGGATCTGGGACATTACACATTCCACATGGTGGAACTGTTAGCATGCTGTATCGATGTGGTCTTATGGGTAGATTGCTGTTATGCAATGTGAGACAATAAATTTGATGTTTTGGTCTATCAATATATAGCTACTATGTAAGATTTACAATCTGCAAGGAGTTAGTTGATGCACTGTTAGTTAATTAATGCAATTTATGTTTTCTGCATGTAGGCTACATTAGAGCATAGGATTACACATTTTTTAGCACCAGGATGCAAGTAATAGTGTTACTGAAGGAAGAACAGCTTTTTTTTATATGGCTCATCCCTCCAAACTGTGCTTTTTGCCACCCTGAAGAACAAATTATTTCCCAGAAAGACCTGCTGGTACCACAATGGATCTGCTGGCTTTTGCCGGTCAAGAGGGTTAGCTTGATGATACGCTTGATCTTTTTTCTCTCTAAACAACGCTTGCCTGTGCTTGCAAAAGTTGTTCTTTTCAGCTTTTGAAACCAGCTTTTGACTTTTGCTATAATACTTAATTTTTAAACGGAGTATTTTTTCAAAACGGAGTCTACAAGTTAATTGTAGTAAACATTAAAAACCCAACATCTGTACCATTCAAAATGGTAAGTGAGTATCTCTCTCCATAATCTCATCGCAAATAGCTAAATTTCAAAATTTTCAGTCAAAACCTGTAGGCACAACTATAAACAACATGCCTGAAACTATCTTCTTTAACAATGTTGTAGTTCTCCATAAGGCCCATATTTCTACACATTTTCAATTTTTCAGTCCATCGGTGCTCCAGTCCAGCAATAGACCTGGGCTGACCATTAGTCCATTATTCTATTTGCCTGCATTGGACTTGAGAAAAATATATTGTTATTGCAGAACTTTTAGCCCCTATTCCCATGTTGCTGTTTTCTAATTTAATCTATGGTTATCTTAATGCAGGGAGACTAACAAAAGTCCAAGATTCCTTTCTCCCGGATAGATGGTCCCAGTTGAGTTAGACCTCTTGGTGGGAAGCGGACAAACCAAAGCAGGTTCCCATTTTGACACCTGAACTTTGCTCAAAAAAATTCTTACGACTTCAGAAAAGACACCTAAACATAAAATTAGTGGTCTGCTAAGTCATAATTTCTAGTTTCCTAGCTTGCGTAAGTGAAATTTGTATCGGCGAAATTTCACCGATAACCACCGGTATTCAATCTTATCGGTGAGGAGTGTTAAAATATTATATTAGACAAAAAATTTCAGATTCAATAAAATTCATCCAAAAAATTTAAATTTTAATTCAGAATTTTTGGTAAAAAATTCTGAAATTTCCGATAACCGCCAGTTAGCGGCCGTATCGCTACCTTCAATAAAATTTATAGTCCGATAAAAGCCTACGTGGCTTGCGTCCCATACTTCCAAGCACAGGAAGGCGTGCCTAGGCATTCCTTGTCATAGGAGCAATCAAGAGATTGCTTATATCACTTGCTCACTGATGTTTGACTGGAGGATTGGATCAATAATCAGCATTCACTATTGGTGCCTGATTTGAGCCCTTCATCCGTTCGTTGATTGTTTTTATGAATATTAATAACACATCAACCCCTCTTTTAAAAACCACATCCAAAAACTTGGCAAATTTGAGTTGGAAATAGATGATGTTCTGAACTAAACTGATTTTAGGATCATTTGTGCTTGTGGTATCCTACTGGACTGGAGCCCAAAGCACTCAGCCCAGTCAACCCCTTTGACCCATCACCCAGCGCTGCCACGTGGGTCCCAATAAAGGTTATAGGTCTTCTCAAAACGGTTTAATTTTTGGTTTATGCCTACTCTCTTCGTTCACAAATATAGATTATTTTTTATTTTTTAAGATTTTTAATGCAAAACGTTGACTATAATTTATTATCATAATATACTAGTAAAAATAATATATATATATATAATGAAAGAATTTTGCAAGATAAATCCAATGATATTATTTTCATATAGTCAATCTATGTACTTTAATATATATTAATGGTTAAAGTTTGAAAAGCTTGACTGTACGGGACACACGGTGACCTATATGGACAGAGGAAATATTAATTTCATCTTTTTTCTTATTCCTTTATATTCTTCGTGATAATTTAACTTTTTTTTCTTTTTTAAAAATTTAATCTCTAAGAAAAAACTAGCAGATGCTACAGTGCATTTTTAGCCATTAGAGTGCAAAAAAGTCAAAAGCCATGGATTATGATAAGCCACTTTGAGTTGGGCTTAAACCTACTAGCCTTCCACTCCCTTACGCTTAGCTGGAGCAAAATCTTTAACTATAGTTTTTTATGGTTGGATTCTTTTAGGCTTTACGTATGTAAGTTTTGTCTTATGATATAGTAACTAATTTTCACAGGGTGTGTCTTTTTAAGATGGGGTCTATAAGTAGATTGTAGTAGGCACTATACTGAATTCATTTATATCGGCCAAAATCACACACAAGTATTTCTATCCGTACTTTCTCTTACGAGCAGCCAGATTTCATAAATTTAAACAAAAAAAATCATAAACCACGAGTCAAAAGATTTTGGGCCTCTTCTTTTCAGGTTCTAAAAGCTGTTTTTGGGCTTTTCTATAGTAATTAGCTTTTAAACAAAGTATTTTTTTCAAGATAGGATCTACTAGTTAATTGTAATATATAATGTATCGACTTCATTTATATCGATAAAAACTGCATATAAGTTTCTGTTACTCTTTAATCTCTCGAACAAACAGCTAAAAAACCACAAACCGCAAAAGAACAGGCCGTTATGCTCCCTAAAAGAGTTAGATATATATTATTTTGACTTTGGATGTGCCTCTTTTTCATGCTCCGCATGAGGCTTTTATCCATAATGATGAGGATGAAATTCCTGAAGAAATGTTAGATGGTGACCAACTTGTTCATCAAAACCAGGATAACCAGCAACAGCTTCTGGGCAGCGTCCAAGCTGGCCTAGTTCAGATATCTGATCATGTGGATTTTTTTTGCTCTACCTTTGCACTTCAGGGCAGATGTTGGTTCTTCGGCTGATGCCATCAGGCTTTGGGCTCGTTTCCTCTCTCCTATTGGTAACCTCCCTTTGGTTGACATCCTTGTGGAGTGGTCTAACTTTTTTACTATGGTGTTGCTTTCTCCAACGCATTTTACTTGGGCAAAGAATTTTCTGTCTTCTACTGCATGGGAATTCTTTCGTTCACAAGGCCCCAGTATTCAGTTCACACTCCCTCCGAAATGCCCAGTCGTTGAGCCAGTCAAATGCTCTTCTGTTTCTGATCCTGTTCGGGATGCAAAGGGAAAAGCAGTGATTGAAGACATAACTCCACCACTCACCCCAACTTTTTCTGTTCCTGTGCAACAGGTAGAGAATTTCTCTTCTAAACACAAATCAAAGAAGAGTTCTTTTGTTGATACAAACCTGCACCGCAGTCAGCGTAAGAGGAGCTCTGCAGATGGTTTCAAGCGTACAACTTGTTCTGAGCGACACTATTTGGCCTGTACCACTGAAGGACCTTATTTGACCCCATCAGTTATCAGAAATCTTGGGGAGACTTTCTGTAACATTGACCCCGAGAAGCTTTCCGAGAAGGCACTTTTAGCAAAGAAGAAACAGTCAGCCCCTGGAGGGAAAAGAATGAAGCTCCAAAAAGTTCAAATTGATGCTGTCAATGACAAGCCCAGTAAGCCAAAGCCCACTAAAAAGCCTAGTAAGGCGAAGGATAAGCCCAGCAAGAAGAAGGCTGGCAACTGATTCAACTCAGGCTGATTTAATGAGTGCTTTTTTTGTTTGCAAGCTTCAGCTCTTTTGGGTGTTAATCTTCACTGATTTCAGCTTTACCTCCAGCTTGTTTAAGATTGTGTTATGTCGTTTGCACAACTATGTTATGCATAGAATGTTGCCTCTGCTTCATTTCTTGTATTGTTTATCATGAATTCACAAATAAGTAAACGCTCTTGGAAAGTTCTTAGTTGGAATGTTTGTGGGCTTAATTCTGATAGAAAATGGGATGCCATTCGTGATAAAATTGTAGAAAGCAACTGTGATATTATTTGTCTACAAGAGACTAAGTGAGGTTTCCTTGACTCAACTTTTCTTAAAAAGTTTTGCCCATCCAAACTAAGCAGTTTCAGTTATTTACCCTCTATTGGGGCTTCTGGGGGAATGCTTATTGCTTGGAATCCTACCCTCTTTCGGGGAGATTTAGTCTTCTCAAATGACTTTGCCATGTCTGTAGAATTTTCTTCTCAACACTCTGGTAACAGCTGGCTGTTAACAAACATTTATGCTCCATGTACTCCGGACAGAAAGAGAAGCTTTCTTAATTGGTTCAAGCATATCCAAATGCCTGATGGTATAGATTGGCTGATTGTGGGCGATTTTAATCTCATCCGAAAGCCACAAGATAGAAATAGAGATGGAGGAGATGTCACAGAAATGTTCCTCTTCAATGAAGCTATAAGTTCTCTAGGCCTCACAGAGCTCCCACTTTTGAACAGAAAGTATACCTGGTCAAATAAACAGCATCCTCCCTTGTTAGAAAGGCTAGATTGGTTCTTCACGTCCAATGTTTGGAACATCTCTTACCCAAACACTCAAGTTTGGCCCTTAGTGATGGAGCCTTCAGATCATACTCCATGTGTTGTCAATATTTCAACAGATATTCCTATTGGAAGTAGGTTCATGTTTGAAAACTTTTGGATGTGCCATGATGACTTCCTCCCTGTGGTTTCCCATGGCTGGTCTGTTCCTTCGCCACATTCTGACCCGGCAAAAGTTATTACTGGCAAGTTTAAGATTCTTAGGGGGGTCCTCAAATATTGGAGAGCAAATATTTCTAACCTGGCTGCTACTATTGCTAATGTGAAATTAGTAATTAACTTTTTAGAAGTTTTAGAAGAATTCCGAGATCTTTCAATTCCAGAATGGAACTTCAAGAATATCCTTCATGAAAAGCTACGCTCTCTCTTGCGTCAACAGCAAGTCTATTGGAGGCAAAGGGGTACTATAAAGTGGGCACAATTAGGTGATGCTCCAACAAAGTTTTTCCATGCTAATGCAACAATTAGACTTCGAAAGAATCTTATTACTTCACTCTCGGATAGTTCTGGGGAGGTTTTTAAAGATCATAATAGTAAGGCTCAGCTTTTATGGACTGCTTATAAGGACAGACTGGGTAAATCTGAGTTCACACAAATGCACTTTCATTTGCATGATCTGCTGGATCAACCTTGTGACCTTTCCCCATTGGAGGAACCTTTCAGTCTGGAAGAAATCACTTCTGTGATTAAGGAACTGCCAAGTGATAAATCCCCAGGGCCAGATGGATTCAACAATGAATTCCTGAAGAAGTGTTGGGGTCTGATCTCTGCTGATTTCTTTAAAATGATAGAAGCCTTCTTTCATGGTAGCATCTGCCTTCAAAGTCTTAATGGCTCTTTGATCACGCTTGTTGCAAAGAAGGATGCACCAGTGACAGTCAATGATTTTAGACCCATTTCGCTGCTTAATTGCTCTATGAAATTAATTACAAAGCTTTTAGCCAACAGATTACAGCGCTTTATCATTCAGTTAGTGCACAAAAATCAATATGGGTTCATCAAAACAAGAACAATACAAGATTGCCTTGCCTGGTCTTTTGAATATCTGCACTTATGTCATCATTCAAAGAAGGAATTAATCATACTCAAATTAGATTTTGAGAAGGCTTTCGATAAAGTGGAACATGAAGCTATATTACAGATAACACAAGCAAAAGGGTTTGGCTCTCGTTGGTTAAGATGGATGCAAGCTATCCTTAGCTCTGGCACTTCCTCAATCCTCTTAAATGGAGTCCCAGGGAAAACTTTTCATTGCAAGCGAGGGGTTCGACAAGGAGATCCTCTGTCCCCCCTTCTCTTTGTTTTGGCTGCTGACCTTCTTCAGACAATACTTAACCGAGCAACCTCCCTTGGGCTATTGAATCTGCCCATCCCAGTCACTCATACATCTGACTTTCCCATTGTGCAATATGCAGATGACACCCTGATAGTAATGGAGGCTTCTAGCCGGCAACTTTTCTGCTTCAAAGCTTTGCTTAATACGTTTGCAGATTCAGTGGGTTTAAAAGTTAACTTTGCCAAATCTATGATGGTACCAATCAATGTCTCTCCTGATAAGATGGAGATTCTAGCTTCAATTTTTGGGGTGCTCACAAGGGTCTTTGCCTTTTACATATCTTGGGCTTCCTCTTGGTTTAACAAAGCCGAGAATTGTTGATTTTTGCCTTTAGTCAGCCGTTGTGAGCGAAGGCTTGTTTCAACCTCTTCCTACCTCACACAAGCTGGGTGGCTTCAACTGACAAATGTTGTTTTCTCATCTTTGCCAACATTCTATATGTGTACGTTCAAACTCCAAGATACAGTTGTTGAACAGATTGACAAATATAGGAAACACTGCCTTTGGCGAGGGTCTGATATCAATAATAAAGCTCCACCCAAAGTAGCCTGGAATATGGTTTGTAAGCCCAAAAACGAAGGTGGACTGGGAGTCCTTAATATAAGAACTCAAAATACAGCTTTGTTACTCAAGAATTTTCACAAGTTCTTTAACAGAATGGATGTGCCATGGGTACACTTGATCTGGGAAAAACATTATTCCAATGGAAAGCTCCCAAGTCACATTAGCAAAGGATCTTTCTGGTGGCGAGATATTTTAAGGTTGCTAACAGCTTTCAAAGGCATTGCCTCTGTGCAAGTGAATGATGGCCAGACATGTTACTTCTAGGAAGATATGTGGAATGGTCGAACTCTCAGTCATTATTTCCCTGAGCTCTATTCCTTTGCAAAAAACACCAGGATCACCCTCCACAAAGTGAAATTGACTGCAAATTTGCAGGACCTCTTTCATCTGCCATTGTCAGCTCAAGCTTATGCACAGTTTCAAGAACTCCTGTCCATCTTGGAAGATTTAGTTCTCTGTGTAGACAAAGATAAGTGGAGTTATATCTGGGGCTCCACCTTCTACCAATCTTCTAGAGCTTATAGAATTTTAATTGGCCACTCACCTGTTCACCCAATGCTAAAATGGATTTGGAAATCATCCTTGCAACCTAAGCATCAGGTATTTTGCTGGCTACTCTTTTGGGACCGGTTTAGTACCAGAGGACTCCTAAAGCGCAGAAACATGTTACTAGCTTCCTTTGATTGTGTTCTTTGTGACAGCAATTTTGAGGAATCTGTGGTACACTTGCTACTTACTTGCAGTTTTGCACATAGTTGCTGGCACTCGTTGGGTTTGCACCATGGCGCCTAACTCAATTCGGGGGATGTTTTCTCCAGTTTCAAAGCTCAGCTCAGAGTGCCTTTTTTCATGGAGATAATTGGTTTAATGTGTTGGAGTGTTTGGATGTCACGGAATGACTTGATTTTTCGTGGGATACCACCTTCTTTGCAGAGATGTAGACAGATCTTTAAAGAGGAGTTTGCTCTGGTCATTCATCGGGCCAAGAAGAAATATTTCCTACAAATCGTCCAATAGCTAGAAGCTCTTTTGTAATCTTCTTTTTGGTCGTTTCTTTGTTTGTGTCGTGAACCCTGTTTGTTATCTGTTTGTTTATTTATATTTATAACCAGTAGGGGGCAACCCCTCCTGTTCCCTCAAAAAAAAACAGTGTGTTTTCTCTTCGATTTCGGGTTTCAGCAGTGTCGTACTTTTAGACTTTTCGCTTGCATGTGATGTGAGAGAGCAGTTAAGGAGGAGGTGGAAACGCAGGATCAGACCCTACCACCCCTGCCCCTATGCTAACTGGATCTTCTGCGCTCTCATGCACCAGAGCAACACACATCTCTATGCTGTTCGTGTCACATACATACATTGATATTCTAGATTATCCGAGTTCTCTTTTATAGTTAAACTAGCGGTGAACTTGTAATTTGTGTAGTTCCGTATGGCTGTGGGGGAGCCTTGGTACGATGCTTAATTTACCACGTTTAACTTTAGACATACAAGGATTTTGTTAGTTAAGTTTTTAGTCACATGACCCGTGCCATAGACTCACTTTTTATTAACGTTGCTATAGTTTTGGTGGCTATTTTGACTGACGCATCTTTGTGGTAAACACATTTTTTGTCAACGAAAGTGGACTCCGTAAGTGTACAAAGTAAAAATACTGCGTGTGACACATGGATTACGTAGCTAAGAAAGTGTAGCAATCAACCAAATGCATGACTAAGAAAAAATGGCGACTAATTTAGGTGTGGCGAAGCTAAGCAAAGCTTCAGCTTGCCTTCTACCTTTTTAATTTCCTTTTTTTCTGGTCTTTGATTTTTTTGTATTTTTTTCTTTTTTTTCTTTGTATTGTTGTGATGATATAATTTTTATTATTTTTAAATTTAATTACACCGAAAAAGTTGCCAATAGATATAGTGAAAAAATCTATTATAATATAAAATAAATTATAAACTTAGGCTTAAAAGGCTCAAATAAGCACCATCAAGTCTCTGATTTTTTTCCAAAGCAACTTTGCAATCATACGTATGTCTTTTGCCTGCTGAGATTTTCTGATGCGGGGTAAGTACGCAGCAGAAAACAACGGGAACGCTGTTCGGCACACTGCATCCATCACGATACTGTGAATTTTGACTTGCCAGGTACCCGTTTCTCTCAATCAAATGCCCCTCGCCTCGCCGTTCTGCTATCCCCTCCCTGCTCTCCTCACGTGAAACGCCCTGGAGAACATTTCTGCTCCCTCATCTCCACCATTTGGCCCATTTCCTCCCGTGTTTGATTGTGCAAGTAAAATAGTAGAATGCTTCGGTTAGATTGGCGTAGTACTACTTACATGGCAATTGAATTGATAATGCAAGCATTTATCTGAATAACAACACAATTCATAATAAACTTGAAAATTATGTAGTGAGGATTTGACTTCAAGTCTCGCCAAATTTGACCTGATAAGCATTGTATACCTGCGAGAGTTTACATGTTAACACTCAAATGGTTCTCAGAGAGTGGGCTGCGGTTGATGATTTTTGTCTGTGCTTTTTGATATCGTAGCAGACGACAGAGACGCTGATACGGATAGTGCAACACGGTTTTAAGCTCAGAAAGTCATTTGTAGAATCCGTTTCAAGAGGCTGCTCTATTTTAACATTGGTTTTTTGACTTCCGGAGAAGCCAAAGATAGAAATCAAAAACCAAAAAAAATAGAGCTTTAGAGACCGGATGTTCACACTAAAATATGTTAGGTAACTAGCATTGGATACTCGTTGTATACTGTAATCTTCTTATCCCCTTCCCCCTCGTGTTTAGAAACTTTTTAGGGCCTGTTTGGAACAGAGGAATTTCACAGGAATTTTGCAGGAAACAGTTCAATTCCCGCAGGAATCGGGAAAAATTCCCGCATTCCAAACAGGGCCTTAACTTTGTAAAACACCCGCTCCACGAACCGAATTTGGTAGAGCGTGGGACGAGGAGGAGCGGAGCAACCCCGGCCAGCTGGGAGTTTCCTATGCTCTGGTTGGCCCGCCAAAGCCATCCAAATTGCCGGAGACGGCCACCCACGCCGCGCCGCGCCGCGCCGCACGAATTTACGCGACTGCCCCTTGGTGGAGTCCCATCCGATCCGCCGTAATTGACCCCGGGAGGGTGTGTGGCTGCCTCAGCCCAGGGCAAAACGTTGACTCCTCCGCCCCGCCCCATCCCTCCACGTCAACACAGCCCCGCCACGTCACTGGCTCACCCTGCCGCTCCCACTCCTCTCCTGCTCTGCTCTGCGGCGTGAGGGGAGCAGGTGCGGACAAAACGGCCACTCACCATACCAGCACCACCTGACAGTTTGCACTCCCATCCCAAGACGAAATATTAATTACGCTTTGCCCCTCCGCCTCTCCGTCTGCCGGCGACTCGTGTGTGGTAAATTTTCACTCCAGCCCCTTGAGAAACACCAGAATACCAAGTAGTTCTTTCGTGCCTGCCTATAGGGCTGAATAATCCTAGCGCACGGCGCACTCGCTGCCCCCGTCTCGGCCAGTGCGGCTTCCCCATCGTTTGTTTCCCTTTCCCCTGCCCGAGCCGAGCCGAGCCGGAGGTAGGGGGGGCGTCGTATGCCATGGGCAGCGGCGCGTCACGGCTGCTCACCGCGTGCGCGTGCTCGCGGCAGGCGCCGGCGTCCGTCGACGCGGAGCGGTGCCTGGACGACGCGCTCGGCCACTCCTTCTGCTACGCCTCCTCCGCCGCGGCCCATTCCTCCTCCTTCCGCCACGGCATCTGCGGCGCCGCGCTCTCCGCCAACTCCTCCGTGCCCGTCCCGCTCTACCAATCCTCCGCCGCCGGCGCCATGCCGCCGAACTACTCCTCGGCGTTCCACACCTCGTCGTCCTTTTCCTCCGCGCCGCTGCAGCTTTCCAACCTCTCCTCGGGGCCCCTCTTCCTCTCCGGGCCCATCGACCGCGGCGCCCAGCTCTCTGGCCCGCTCGACCCTGCCGTGCCCTTCTCCGGTCCGCTCCCCGCGAAGCCCACCAAGCCCGCTTCCTCCTCGTCGAGAGGGTTCTCGAAGAGGTTCCGGAAGCCCTCGTTCGGCAGCCTGCGGCGGAGCGTGTCGGAGAAGAACCGGCCGCTCGTGGTGCCGCTCCGCCGCGACGACGGCGTGCAGTGGGCGCACGGCCGCGCGGGTGAGGACCGCGTCCATGTGGTTGTCTCCGAGGACCAGCGGTGGCTCTTCGTCGGCATCTACGACGGCTTCAACGGCCCCGAGGCCCCTGACTTCCTCGTCGCCAACCTCTACCGCTTCCTCCTCCGCGAGCTCCGCGGGATCTTCTACGAAGAGGCCGACGCGGACACCAAGCGCCTGTGGCAGTTCCTCGCGGACGGCGACGACGACGACAGCGAGCTCGACTTCTCGGGCTCCGGCCGGTTCGCGCTGTCGCTCGCCAGGCTCAAGGAGCGGCGGTTTCCCATGTGGGCCCACGCGGCGGCTGCGGGCGAAGATGAGAGCGGCAGGGAGTGGGGTGCCAGGAGGTTGGCGGCGGCGCCGGCGGTGAGGGACCACGGGGCCGTACTTGGCGCGCTCACCCGGGCGCTGGCTGCGACGGAGGCGGCGTACCTGGACATGACCGACCAATCGATGGGGTCTCACCCGGAGCTGGCGGTGACCGGGGCGTGCCTGCTCGTGGCGCTGGTGAGGGACGACAACGTCTATGTAATGAACCTTGGGGACAGCCGTGCCGTCGTGGCGCAGCGCCCGGACGATGACGATGGTTGCGCTCTTGGAACCATGCGGATGGAGGACAATGGGGTGGGCTTGGAGATCGAGACAAGGCCCACCGGATGCGCCATAATTGGGCTCGAGGCACTTCAGCTATCCACCGATCATAGCACCAGCATCGAAGAGGTAGCATTTTTGCTGACATAGCCGAACCAATGTTTATTTGCCACCGAACCAATGTATATCCAATTGCCTTTTTGTATCCATTGTTGATCATATGCTAAGGTACGGCAACGCTTTATGTCATTATTTGTGTGCAATGTGCTGACTTCTGTGAATGCATGTGCAATATGTGCATGCTCTTCAACAGCATGGCATTCTAGTTCCACTAACCTTATTTGTCGTCTAAATTCGTCATGGAAAGGTTTGGTTGTTTTATCCTATGCATTATTCAGGCCGATGAATTCATTTCTTTGTGTTGATCTGCAGGAAGTGCAGAGGATCAGACGGGAACATCCAGATGATGATCAGTGTATTGTAAATGACAGAGTTAAGGGTCGTCTAAAAGTTACCCGAGCATTTGGTGCTGGGTATCTCAAACAGGTAATTATGATACCGTTTGGTTGGATGTTGTTTTACCTGATTCTCGTAGTTCAGGGTTTGTTCATTTTTTACCTATTAGCCGTTTGTTTTTGTGAGCTAAATAACCTACTTTAGAACGAGTACGAATTTGCTACCAATATTTTGTACCTATAATTTTGAAATAATAACAAAAACTACCCGTGAGGTGTTTTAATTGGTCCAATGCTAATAAGAAACTAGATAATATTAATTAAAATTTTGTGCATGATTGTACAGGCAAAGTTTAACAATGGATTGCTAGAGATGTTCCGCAATGACTATATAGGTGATGCACCATATATATCATGCACACCTTCTCTTTGCCATCACACACTCACTGCAAGGGACCAGTTTTTGGTTCTTTCTTCCGATGGCTTATATCAGTACCTGAGCAACGAGGAGGTAGTTCTGCATGTTGAGAATTTCATGGAGCGGTTTCCAGAAGGTGATCCTGCACAGAGTTTAATTGAGGAGCTTCTCGCGTGCGCAGCAAAGAAAGCTGGTAAGTTTTGGATGTGGCACCTCTTCTTCCATACCATATCTTTTCTTATTTCAGTTCTTGATTGGTTTGCATGTGACCATTTCTAGTTGTACTAAGCATTAAGTATGTACAGAATTGGCATGATCGTGTGCAAACATTCTTGTGCTTGCACATGTTTGTCTCAGTTGTCGACACTTCATATATCAGTCCATGGCATGCAAGAAACTTCTTGCCAAATTTTACCACTGTCACTCGATTGTTTCAGTGACGTAGCAAATATCCCTTGTCTTTGCACCATTCAGATTTCATATGAAGTTATGCTTGACAAAATGGTCACATGCTGATGTCCCTGACTCCCTGCCTAAAGTTTGTGCTTAAGGAAAATGCCACCGCATTGTCAAATTATCATGTGGGTCACCTGTCAATGAGACAGTGACACTTTACATTTTTACTATAGCACAAACTCTGCAGTGACTTGGAGCTAATGTTTCCAATGATATTATCCTAGGGTGCAAACTAACGGATTGGTAGAGTTTCGAATAGGTTTTCTCCTGGCTGGTTATTTCAGAGAATAGCATACTGTAAAAGTTGTTGTCTTTACTACATAAAATCGTATTCAACTTCATGATTCTGTCAAAGTTCTGAGTTAAACTAGACAAACTTTGCATTGTTCGTGTAAACAACACCTCAGCTCATTCGATCATTTTCACTCAACCATGGGATATTTCACATTGGTACAATCATGAACACACTCAGTCACTGGCATGTGTTGATGCATCTAGTCATTCAATTTCAATGGATGAATGTCATACATCGGAGCTGTTTCCAGCTGTTGTCTTAAATGTCAAATACGTGTACCTGCCCCCCCCCCCCCCCCCCCCCTCAACTTCATCAGCAATATCAAGATATTAACTCGGACTTTCCAGGTATGGACTTCTACGAGTTATTAGATGTACCTCAAGGGGATCGGAGAAAATACCATGATGATGTTACTGTCATGGTTATTTCTCTAGAAGGGAGAATCTGGAAATCATCTGGAACATACGTGTGATGTTCAGCTGAAACAGTATCACTGTCAGTGTCAATATTTATGGTGATACATCAAGTGATATCAGCTGGTCAGCGCCCCTGAGCAATTTCATGTATGCTCATCAAGAGAGAAATATCCACAGCGTGGCAGACAGATGATGCGCTCCATACATTTGTCAAAGCCGAATTCTCCAACTGGAGATCATCGCTGGTATAGATCACAGCATCAGCACAAAACACAGTCCATAAATGTACCCATGAGCTAACTCTGGGGTAGACAGATTTCAGAAAAATGACAGAGACGGGGAGGAGTCCCTCGGGATAGCGTTAATTGGTTACATACTCACCTGTGACAATTTTTTTCCACCACGCTGTGCTGTTGTTGAGGTTGGTGCTTCTTCATCCTTGGAGAAGGAAGAAGACCTTTGGGGACATGCAATTCTTCTCGTTCATGTCAGGACGAGCCTGTAATATGCTGGAACTATTGATGGCAAAGAAAAAGATAGTTTGACCTGCATTTTGTGCTTAAGGTTGTCTTCCTCGAGTCTTGATAGTTCGTACATCGTGCGCGCGAATACATGAGCTCTAGGGAGGCTCAGATAAAACTTTTTCAGGCCCAGTTTCTCTGAAGATTTGGCCAATGCTGTCCATGGAAGGCAGCTCTGGGCTGTGAAGATATTACATTGCCAACATGCTGAAAAACTTCTGTTTTCTAAAGCTAGGTCAGACCACCTGCTTCTTATGATGTGTACTTGTGTAGGCTGCATGCAAACCTTACAGGAATCTAGTACGGTTTTCGGTCATATATCTTGACGAGGATTAAATAATTCATTAAAAACCACTTTTAATCGTAATAAAACTCTTAGATCAGTATTATAATAACATATATTATAACACGCTCGAGTACCCTATGGTCAGAGAAGTATTGTTCGCTTACCTGACTAGCCACTTTATAACATGACATACAAACCTCTCATGGGGCGATGCCCCATACTTTGAAGGAACAAAACACATATGCTTCTATTCTCTTTAACCATTCCATGTTTGGCCATATGCCTATGAGAATAACCCCCTACATTTATCTCTTAAGATTCTTCTTTAGTGACAATAACCAATCAACAGTTATTAATCAAACTTCTCCCACTGACAACAACTGCGCACTTGGGTGGATGGATGGAATCTACAAGGCACCAATTCGTGCAAGCAACTAATACCTTTTCAGTGCTATTTAAGCCCTGCTCAAAGAAGACATCAAGAGAACAAAAGGATTGGAAATCATACACTGCATTAGTGCAAGTAGCATACACCCATGTAATCGATTATTAGAGCAAGTTGTAATCCTGACATAGCAATAAAGATCGTCCTATTTTTTCTCTTCATGCTTCTATGAGGTTCAAAGTACCTTACTATTCATAAAATCAACGATTTGATCATCGACAGCTGGCGTCAACCATGGGGAAGACATTGAGCCTCTCAAAGTTCTAATCTGCATCGCATCCTTCCCTGGTCTCATTAACGTCACCTATGAGATCATGGCGTGGATGAGAAGATTTGGTTCGACTTGGTAGACTACGTTGACCCTGATAAGGACGCATGCCTATGCGCTATGGAACATGATACCTCATCATCATCCCAGGGTCGCTAGCCCTTGTGACTAGTGAGGTCGATCGAATGAAAGAAGACATGCCGACCCTATCATCAACACCTCTTAGGGAATCAGGCGTCCCCACCTTGTCGGAGTGCCTTGGCACCACGAAACGTCTAGCACAGTTGGCCGATAACTACGGCCACAAAAGCGCATTGCCGCGATCCAAGGATTAGTTTACTCTCAATTCGGTCGTAGGCGACCAGTATTCGCCAACAACTCCTACGTATTTTGGGAGTCAGCTAATACTTAGTTACGATGTCGATAAAGTTGCCCCCAACGGAAAGTCGGATGAAGTTGATAGCACTCACCATTCGATGGATAATTCATTGTATTAGATTGAGTCCACCACATAAGACTATGGTTTGCAATCACCCTCCTTTATGTAAGCTCCTAGTCGAAGCGATGGAAGTCTCTCCCTTAGTTTTAATGGAATTTCCTTAGGAGATTCCTGCTGAAAGCATGAAATTAGCATAATCGGTGATACTACTCGAGATGTTGTGCATGATCCTCCACGACAAACCTTTCCTCGATCCACTAATCGAGATGGTGCAAACTCTGCAACATCACCCGAAAGAATCAAAGGTAATGGAACTGGTAGACGTCGATAGGCTAACTCGCCAATTCCTCTCCCCACACACACGCTAAGTCGTGCGGAGTAGGTGGAGAACTTTGGGTGAAGTTTAAGTCATCATACTCTTTCCGCCAACAAGAACGCTCCAAGACCATCGGTAACTGTTTAAAACCTGCAATGTGTTCATAACACTCTTAACAACCTGAATCCTGTACTAGCAAAAAGTCCGGGGTATGCTCAAGTTGTAGGACAAATATTAGAGATTCTCCATTAGGCAATGTAGCATACCGAGAAGTATCGGGAGCAAAGGCATTCGTAGAGCCAAACTATGACCTCATTTGTACACTTCTCCTATGGTGAAAGCCAAATAGGTCGGCTTAACAATATCCCACCAACGGAGGGGCGACCTAGTCAGAGGTTCCAATAAGGAAGTCACAAGAAACAAAGGCTCTTCGACAATAAAGTAACCGCATGAGTGTCCATGACCGAATTGGCACACCAGCTCCTCCTCTCGACTACTGAAGAAACAGATCTCTAACAAATTACAATCTAGCTCCTTACTAGAGAAGGTGCTATGATTCCATCACAAGTTGTCAAGCTTTCTCACGAGCCTCCAAGCAATACATTGGCAGAATAGGTTTCGTCCAACTAATCTCGAGAAATTCGATGGAAGTCAGAATCCATTGAAATTTTCATAGATATACACAACTGCTATCAGGACCACAGGAGCGATGACAATGTGATGCCAAACTATCCGCCAATTGTTCTCGAAGGCTCCACTTGGTTGTGGTTGCTTAATTAGGTGGCCGAAATGATCTACACGTGGGAACAACTGTGCAACTTACTAATAGCCAACTTTCAAGGAACATACAACTTCCTTGGTAACGAGGACGATCTGCATCAGATATGTCAAGAACCCAATGAAACTCTACGACAATACATCAATAGGTTTAGTCAGGTTCACAATTCTATCCCTAAGGTTGCTAACTCTTCTGTTATCCATGCATTTAAGACTGGGCTGAGGAATAAGCAATTTTATAAATAATATCGCTATGAATCCTCTGTGAACAATCGTTGAACTATTTGACGTGGCTGACAAGTATGCCACCACCAGTGAGGTGGTCAAGTGAAACAAGGCTATCGATCAGATAGAAAAGATCCCTACTCAAGCCTTGAGAAGAAGGACAAAAAGTCACACAAAAGCAAGAATAATCACAAAGCTAACCCAAAAGAAGTCCTTGCGATCCTAGAAAAGCATCCAAAGAGAAAGAACTATTTCAGACATAACAAGGGAAAGGCTCTAGCTGATGTGTCTAAGAAGAACAAAAGATGGTGTCCACTCTACTAGACGACAGGGAATAACCTATGCACCTGTTGTGCCTGGCAAAAGAAGCTTGAGACTATTATTCAGGTAGGGGATTTCTTCCTTCCATCTAGAAAATTGGAGAACCGAGCACCACAAGGGACAAAGATGGAAATGAAGAAATGATGTACCTTTGTGGATCTGCCTCCTATGAATCCATAAAACAAATGAAAACTTTAGAGTACGAGGTGAACCTTGCTGATGCTCCAATAGCTGTCAAGCGTTCTAGGTGATTGAAAACAACCTCTTCTTCGACAAAGAAGGCTTCTCTACCCTTCGACCCAACCAGGTAGGTTTTGTATCATGGTAGAACCTACTATCAATAATTGTAAGGTTAGTCGAACTTAGTTAGTGGAGGTAGTTCCCTCAATATTTTGTTTATGGGAGCTATCGAGGAGATACAAGTTCCTAGGTCTAAGATAAAACCCATGAAGTATGCCTTCTATGACATAGTACCTGGGTCTTCGACCAAGCTAGTTGGTCAAGTATCCTTATTGGTTACATTTGAAAGCCCAAGTAACATCCAAACAGAGAGGATTTCATTCAATGTGGTGGATTTTCAAATCGCACACAATGATATCCTAGACCAACCAGCGTTAGATCGAGGACGATGACTAGACGGGGGTGCATAAGTGATTTAAAAATCTTCTCTAATTAATTATCAATTTCTATTTGGTTAAACCAAGCAAATAATGCAAAAGCTTAACTCAAAAAGGTTTAGCACAAATACCGCCTAAAACAATCAGGTTCATCTAAGTGCACCAACAAGATAAGTCTATGTCAAAGTTTGTAATCCTAGGATGGCAAGCAATCAATTTAATTCTATGAATGTAAATTGCTTGAATGTAAATTGAGCACAAAAAAATAAACCACAATTGACACATCTGCTTTTTACCATGGTGATCGGAGACTTGCCAGTCACCCCTAGTCTAGGTTGAGGTTAGCCCAAATGAATTAGACCAGCTCCACGAATTAAGCCGAAACAACTCAATCCACTAGTGGTAGCACTTTCTCGCTTCGGATAGGTGAGATCCAACATTCACAACTTTGTCAGGTCTTCTCACAACCTTCTTTGAGAAAATCACCATTCACAACACCTCTAACACCGTCTAGAAGTCGGCAAACTCCAAGAGTAATAAGTCAAGCCCCTCGCTTAACTCTCATCATGTGCAATGAATACACACCACTCAAGTGGATACACAATCCACATCCAGATGCAACACATGCAATCTAGAGTCTTCTTATTTGCTCATAAGGTGTAACACATGCACAATTGAGAGGAGATCCTCACACTAGCTCAAAAAAATGAAATGGAGTGAAGCATTACTATCTCCAACCGGCCACAAGGGGTAGAGTGAAGCATTCCTATCTCCAATCGGCCATGAGGGGTATATACCCCACACCTTGAAACTAGTCGTTGGGACAGAAAAATAAGATTTCTGGAAGTACCATCGGCTTATGACTTGTACTTCCGCTCCCCTCCGTAATGGTCACAAAATTAGCCATTGCAGGCATATCCAGTAGTTCCATCGTGCAAAATCCGGTACTACTGATCATCAGAAGTACCGCATCACTTGTGCAGAACTACAGATTTTCTTGGGGACGAGAAGACTCTGCACAGGTGTCTCTCTGGAAAAAATGTACCACTACGCAAATCGATCGTTCCGCAAATCGGAAGGTAGTACCGCTCGCTGATTGAACCACTCACACAGAGCTGGTCGAAAGTACCGATCGTCAACTACACTGGTCCCTTACCATGTCGGATACTTCGACCACTCACATCTCTGACCACGTTGTCCAGTTCGACCACACAGGTCTTTGACTACGCTGGTCTTCGATTACGTTGTCCGGATTGACCACACAGATCTCTAACTACACTGATATTCGACCATATTGGTTTCGACCATGTCGACCATATCAATTTTCGCCCACGTCAATCTTCGATCACACAGATTTCCGAACACCACGTCGATTTTTGACCACATTGTATCAATCACGTCAGTTTGAGCATGTCGATTTCGACCATATAGGTCTCGACCACATCAGTTTCGACCAAGCTAGTTTCGATCATATAGATCTCGACCACATCAGTTCTGACCATGCTGGTTTGACCACATCGGTTTCGATCACATATGTAACATCCTGAAAAATTTAAAATTTAAAAATATGAATTTCTTGAATTATTTTTGCAATGTATTCTGTTGGAATTTGGATGTTATGGTGTTCTCCTGAATTTGGATGAGATTTCAAATTTTTAAGAATTCATAATAGACAAACAATAGTAATACCAAAAAGGGGAATATGCAATTATTAGAAAACTAAAATTTTAAATGCGAATCTGAAAAGATTATCCAGTATAAGAGGGAGAAACTTGAAGATAAAGTATAAAATTTTATTTTGAGAATAATGGCGTAAATAGTAATAAAAGTATATGAATAAAATGCAAACATATATGTATATATATATATGTGCATATAAAAATTGTGCAAGGAAGAGCTCAACAAGACAGGAAATAATAATAAGTATATATATATATATATATATATATATATATATATATATATATATATATATATATATGCAAAATTAAGGAAGCCAAGTGAATAACAATATATGAATCATATATATATATATATATATATATATATATATATATATATATATATATATATATATATATATCCAACTAACCTAAATAGTAATAATAGCAATAACTCTCATGTAATAGTTAAAGATTTAAAAACTGGAATTATAAATGCCATCCATACATCAGTAAATTTTTAATGTAAATTAGATTTCAAATTAAAACTCAAAACTCCATAATAGTGTCCTAGCATATCTTTTCCATTTTCATTCTCTTCTTACATGTGGGCTCCACCTTTCCCTTATTTCTTTCTCTCCATTTTCTTCTTTTTCCTCCCTGTCTTGTGGACCCAACCCATTTTTCCCCTGCCGATCCCCTCCTCTCTTCTCCTTTCTCCCGTACGCGCCCAGACCCCCACTCCATCTCCTTGTTTCGGTCAAGCCGCCAGACACGGCGCAAGCTGCACAGCGGCGATTCCCCGAATCCCGGCTTTTCCCGGCTGCACCGCGCCTTGCTCCCACGCCGCGCCCTGTAGCCACGCCATGCCCATGCCCTGCTGCGCCTCTTTCCCCCCACGTCGCCGCCGCCCGACAGCCCGGCGTGCCGCACGGCCTCTCGGTGGTATGCCGCGCCCGCGCGCCTATAAAGGCCACCGAGTTCCGAAAAGCTTTCCCCATGCTCCTTATTGTCTTCCACCAAGTGCAATTGCGCCCAAACGCCCTCAATCACCGCCGGCGGCTTTTCTCCCCCAACTCCGGCCGGCGTGAAATCGACTGCTCGAAGCCACCCCAGTCCAATTCCTCGGCACTGGAGGACCACCGTGGCTCCGTCGACCCATCCCAGCGGACGCCGAAGCTTCTCCTTCACCCCAGTACGCCGGCGTCGTGCGCCTCCGCCGCCCGATTCCGCCTCACGCCGCCAGCCGACTCCAGACCACCTCCGGTCCAGTTGACCGCACGGTGAGCTTCCCACTACTCCCTACATGCTCAGACACGCACCGATTTGCTGCCTCTTCCCCGCCACCGCCGCCGCCCCTTTTTACCCTCACCGCCGGCCGCTCCCATCGCCGCCCGAGCCGCCTCACACCTTTCCAGCTTACACCACCGCCCCCCTAGGCCTACATACCCTCCTAGAAATCCATTTTGGCGGTTTCCCAATTCCCTTCGGTCGCCGCTCGCCGCCGGTAAGATTTCTCCCCGCCGGCGCCATTAGGCTCTGTTTTGAGCCCCTGCCATAGCCTACCTCTTAAGGAGAAACACCCCTCCTCTATCAGTCATACAAGTCCGCCCGCTAGGCTACCCGCGCGCATGTTAAGCACAGAGCCCTCATGAGGCTTGGATTCGATCCCAGTCGGTTGCAATTTTTTCCCACATTTTTGTTATTTAACTTTTGTAGCTCTTTTTCAATAATAAAATTCAAGATAGATTTAGGAATAGTCTATAAAAGCTAATAACATTAATGAGGTCATAAAACCAGAGTGTGTAATATTTAAATATGGGTTGGATATTATATATGAATGATTAATACCATTTGACTAATTAGCTCAGAGACTAGATATTAATTAAAAACATTATTAAAGACAAATTTCTTGGGTAGATATCCAAAATTTAGTAAAGAGCTTAATTGAAAATAAAGTTAGAGGTTTGGATATTATGAAATCAAGGCTCTAAGTAGAGGACTACTCTTAATTACAATTAAAATCTATGCCCAATGTTTACCATGCCTCATTAAATATATTTTTATGGAAGGTTTTACTAATTGGCAAATATTGAAAATATAACTTTGTAAAACGATCTTGCTATATAAATATTTTTATTTAAAGTTAATAACAAAGTGTAGAGACTTTCTAAATGAATGTGTATATAAGCACCTTTACGTATATGGAAATAAGTGGTTAGCGAAATGCAGGTGGTATGTATGCGGCTTACTAGTAAATACAACAATGCAATTTTGCGTTCACCATAAACCCCACTAAAATATATAAATGTTATCAGTAAAACACTGCCAGTCATAAAATCTTAAATAGTAGCTTTAGTTTATAATGATAGCAAAACGTACTCATGTATAGCAGGCTTGACTTATAAAAGGATAAAGTATCGGTATCAGTAGTCTCTAGGGAGTACTCAAATTAGAAGGTCATCATATTATACAGATGCTACAAATACAATAGCCTAGGTCATTAAGCATCAAAATAATCTCACGGACATATGGATACTCTAAAGTAAGTATGTAACAATTAACACGAGTAATTAGGTTCACTAAAATGATACCCACCAAGCATCGCCAGATATCTAGATTAGAAATAGAACTAAGCCTAATAGAAACTAAAGCATAGATAAAGTAATAATGGCACTACTAATTAAGTCTTGATACTAGATTTAATAAATAATAATGATGAGTATAAAATAACAAGATATGACCCATACAACGGAATTCTAATTCAATTCGAAATAGGCTTAGTGAAAACGGAGGCTACATAAAATGTCACCCTATAAAATGCTAAACACCTAGACTCTTAAAATTAACTCGATAAGTCAAAATGCCCTGTAGAGTAACGTTCGACAAAATAATACCTACTCATAGGTCTAACCTAACCCATGGAACTTCCTTGATAAATATAATAAAAGAAACTGTTAATAAAAGATCGATTCATCACCGGCCTTGCCTCAAATCACCCAAACCACCTACTAACTCATAATAAAACAAAAATTGAGTTTATTTGGATTTTTTTGAGTTATTTGCTTTCATTTTGGATTCAGTCGTTTGTCGCGTAATTAGAAATTGGGAGTCGTGAAGATTCAGTGGATCCAGCGAGATTAAGCTTGAAGTGAGGATGGAGACCAGAAGCTCAAGAGAAAGTATTGTGTGAGCTCAAGACCGCGGTAAACCGCGCCAGGCGAGTCAATACTTTGATCATGTTGAACCTACATTTTCTGCAAATTACTTTATTTTAAATTAACAAAATGCATGCTGTTATTTTTATGCAAATACATGCTAAACTTGATATTCTAGTTAAATGCCAATGTTTACCTTGAATAATATTACCCCTCCTTTGGAATGATTGAATGTGTAAACCTTGTCGCCCTAGCAAAAATATAATACTAATATTTCGAAAATAAGTCCCTAATGATATGCTATGCTTAGTGTTGCATTAATACTCAGGGGGCGCTGAAATGCCCCATACATCATGATCGCTTTTTATGATAAGAAAATGGTTTGGGCAGTCATGGTGGGAATGACTGGTATATTTGACATGACTATTTTATACCCTCAAAATCCCCAACTTGCTTAAATATCTGGGCGGATTGGTTGGATGGTGTGAGTGTGGTGCAGTGGATGCACAAAATGGGTTAGTGATAGACCGCCCAGATACCACTAAGGACTGAATCTTGTCATGACCTCCCGGGTAAAACAGTACAACCACAAGTCTGTAAATTACAACATAGATCTTGACCACATCGGATCCGACTATATTGGTTTTGATCACACAGATCTCGACCACGTCAGTTCCGACCACGTTGGTTTGGACCACATCGATCTTCGACCACACAGGTCATCGACCACGTCGATCTTCAACCTCATTGGTTCAACTACGTTGACTTTAACCATGCTGGTACCCGACCACATTGATCTTCGACCACATTGGTTCGACTACAATGGTTCTCGACCACACAGGTCTTCCGACCACCAATAGATGCGGTAATTCCATGATTACAACACCGGTAGTTTCAACTAGCGGTAGTACCTACAGAATACACTATGGTAATTTTGATTTCCTTGAGAAATGCATATACTTCAGCAGATTTTATAAAACATATTTGTAAACTACAGTATCATGCACACAAGAATTATCCATAATTTCCAACAAGTTGCAAAACACATTGCACACTTTTAGAATCATGACACAATGATTATATATATGAGCTTCAACTATTTGCAAATACAAGCATCATAATACAAAGAATGGAAACATGGACTTCAAACACTTTCAAAACATATTTGCAATATATAGTCCCATGTTACAAGGATTCAACACATGAGGCACAACTATTTTTAAAATATATTCGTAAATACAAGTCTTATGCTAAGGAGAGCTAGAGCAAGTGAGGTTGATCTATCAGCACATAATGAGACTTAAGCTACTAGACATGACCCCTCTTAATACTACGGCAACATATACTAGCAATCTGATCTTCTGACCAAACATCAAGACCGATAAAAGATTAGAAACACATTCTTAGCACTAGCTAGTCATACATTTGTCTTACACATCCCCTTGAAGCTTGATGACTCACGTCTACATTTCATGTCCAGGTCATCAACTTTACATGCATCAACACATAATGCATCCTTCACTTGACCTTCATCAATACATGATGAGTCTTCACTTGACTTGATGATCAACACATGATCATTTTCTTTTGGACATACATCAACTCATGATGCATCTTCTTCTTGATGGCCTTCAACACATTATGTCATCTTCCATCTTAACTTGATGATCTTTAACCCATGAAATCATCATCATTTGTGAAACCTAACCTATTCATCCAACTTATGAAAAATGTTAGTCGACAAATCAATTATCATTAATTACCAAACTTCACCATTAACTCATAATAGAGGAACTAGATTCTATAATATTTTCTTTTTGATAATTTATGACAATCTCAACAAATAATAAGATAAAAATCCATTTAAGAGTATACATCATGTACACAACACTTGTATACTCTAAGATAAATTTTTATAGCAAAGCTTACTTATCTGGTTGTCATTAATCATCTAATCATTAAAATATAATGAAAGAACTAGATAACAATCCGATTACGAGTATATCAAGAGATATGTTTCAAAGTAAAGACTCTTAATATGTAGAAATAGAACATATATCGATACTAATGAAACAACAAAACATAGAGTGAGCTCCCCCTAAATGTGTACATATAAGAATGTATTGTGAAAGCATATGCACATATTCAAGTTTGACTTATTTGGTGAAGTTCATTCTATATTTCATATATGAGGAATGCAATAAGATAAGAATGTGATATTTAATGCATAACTCTTATATTTTTCACCTTTTCATCCAAATGACACTAAGCAATATCATAATCAATAAATATAATAGTCTCATAATTGTATTTGTTATTATCACCAAAATCAACTTAATGGAGTTTGAACTTACACGAGCCCTGGCTAAGTTTTTTTGTAGCCACCCATTATGGTTACCAAAGTCTCAACATGCTAAGGCTAAAAGGGGTCATAACATTTTGAGGGGATAGGAAGATGGCCTATGTCTGGGATCCCAAGTCTCTCAAACTGGTCGATGAATTACCAACCAAAAATACTAACTTACCTTCAATGTAGGTAAAGTACTCAAGACCCAAGGTGGCTCCAAAGCCCAACGATTAGGCAAAGAAAGTACTCCTCGACAAGGACAGACCCTCGGGAACTGTCAAATTTGGGGCATGACTCGATCCTAAATAGGAAGAGTCACTCGTCTCTTTCCTCCGAACCAACTGAGATATATATTTGCATGGCAAACACCCGACATGTCTGATGTCCCTAAGGAAGTGATTGAGCACAAGCTAGTACTCTAGCCTGATAAAAAAACTGGTCAAGTAGAAGCACCGACGTTTCACACCTTATCGAAAGGAGTTAATCCAACCGGAGATCGACAAGCTCCTTAAGGCTAGGTTTATTCATGCAGTCGACCACCCTGGGTGGCTTGCCAATCCTTTAACCGTTCCACATTTGGCCTTACACCTCCAACAATAACCCCCTGCGGTTATCTCCTGAAACTTTCCTTCGGTGACAATAACTAGTCGACGGTTATTGATTAAACTTCTCCCACTGATGACAACGGCTTATTCGCGCGGATGGATGGAATCGACAAGGTGCTAGTTCGTGCAAGCAACTGACACCTCTTTGGCGCTATTTAAGCCCTGCTCGAAGAAGACATCAGGAGAACAAGAGGATTGAAGATCATACACCGCATTTGTGCAGGTGGCATACACCTATGTAATCACTTATTAGAGCAAGTTGTAATCCCGAAACAGCAATATAGATCGTCCTATTTTTCCTCTTTATTCGGCTTGAAGTACCCTACTATTCGTAAGATCATCGATTTGATGATCAACACATCCCAAAGAGGAGGCAGGTAGTAAAGAAAACCGAGTACACCTAGCAAAACAAGAGTAATTCAAGCAAAGCAAGTATTGTAACAGCATTTATTTAGCTGGTCATATCTCAACTATGATATCCAAGTTTTCACTTGCCATATAAGAAAACGAAGTTTGAAACGGACTGGTGGATCGATCTTCCGTTGTGGGTCTGGGTCGCTGCGCCGATTTGTTTGCAAATACTACTACACATTTTGTTGATTCGGTCAACGATCTTGCAGCGTCGACCAGCGCATTTCTGCCATTTGCTTTTGCCATTGCCAGAACGAGAGCTAAATTAAATTCATAATAGAACTCTGAAACTAGATTACCATACTCCAGAGCCTGAAACTGAATTCATGTCGCAATCGGATTTCCCAGCTCCATTCAACCGTTTGATCTGAAATGGACAATTGGAATCGAGATATTGACGACAGGATAATGTGAGATAGAGTTGGCAATTTACCGTCTTAAAATTCAGAGCATTTGATCGGTAATCTAGAAGTGGATTCTTCCAGGTTCAAAGTCGCTTGTAGAAGGGATCAGGTAAACCTTGTAACGGGGGATCCCAAGATGAACATATCAAATCCCTGAGATACGCTTGCCTATGATTGGATCATCAGGTAAAAAGAAATTCACAGAACAAATTACTTATACGACTTCCACGATCTCACAGCAGATCAGTACCAAGTATCCGACGATATTATAATGCCATGCGGTCGGTGATAATTCTCCGGATACATTTTTTTGTATGGATTAGTCAAAGGTCTGGAATGATTCTTGGTGATCATGTGCTGCATTTTAATACTCGATTGTAATGCTTTCGGTTTATTTATTTTTTAAAAAAGGATCGGTCCAATTTATCGACCTGGAAGCGTCTCTATGTTGATGTGCCTAATTTTGTCAAAGTTGTAGGTTAGAAGATTGTTAAAGCCGTGGACTGAGATATGAATCGCATCGCAGTCACGGAGATGACGAGAGATTTTATTTTGAAAACGGGGCAAGAGGAGTGCCCTATCTTAATTCATAGGGAGAAAGAAAAACGTGCACAAAAGGAGTTTAGAAGAAACAGGGGAGAGAGGGCAGCCAGAGAAAAGGAGTTACAGTGGTGAAAGAGAGTTCTGCTAGGCTTTTGGCCTCAGCTAGAACCCAGACAGAAGCCTTCGCTTTTGATAAGGTGCATCGGGGTCGTGATCATGGCCTGGAAGATTTGCCGCTCCTTTCTTTCCATATATACCAAGTGACAAGCATTACTAAAGTTGTCATTGCTTTTCTCGATGCTCTAGGTGTCGGGACCACCGATTCCCACCAATCTTAGATTAGAACGAGGCGAAGCTCAGCCTGGCAGTGGGGTTAAAGGAATCGCAGGCAGTTCACTGCGCAATGGAGGTCCATACTCTTGTCGTGTAGCGGCATTCAGTCAGTAGGTGGATGGCGGATTCTGGCGCCTGTGTGCACAAGGGACAAGTGAATTGGTTGGGCCACCCTCTATGTCGAGGCGATCTGTCGTTCAAAGCTTGTTTTGAATGGTCAGCTAGACAAAAACTTTGTATTTTTTTAGGTGCCTAAGTTTTTCACATTAAAGGGTTCATTGTGATGTTGATGGCTCTCATAAATTGCGCTCTGTAAACCGAGGCCGTAGAATATTCCCCGTTGAGAGTTAGCTTTTAGGTAATATAGTCCTCCAAACCCTCCTATAGGTTGACCGCGGAGATGTATCCTCAAATAGCAAATAGCTGTTGAATCAGCTGTGGTGTTAGACCAGCTGCCCAACTGTGGTCAGATGACGAGAGATTTAGTGCGTTCCATGTGAGGAGTGACAGGTAGTAATTTTAATTGTCGTGTGTTTGTGTAGACAGTAGTGTACGTTAGTCCAGCAAAGCGCGATTGCACTTTACTATATATAAATTCCATTTTTTCCAGTTTATTTTCTCCTGGAAGCAATTCCATTCTACTCATTCTTAGCAGCCGACCCAATTGCAACACTGTAAATACCACTCTTTACTTGAGTAAAGACCACTCTTACTTGAAAGGGAATAGGTATCTTATTCTTAACTCTGAATGTTAAAACTTTCGGCATTTGACCTGGAACAAGTGGTGTAATCCCACTATTTTACTCTGAAAACTTGGAGCGCGTCTCACATTTGGGATAGGAAATAGGCAGCGAAACATCGTCATGCTAAGCACTCAACCGCCCACAACTATTAATCAGTATAAACAAAAGACTTGAAAAAAGTATGAACTTGGCAGAAAATAAAATGAAATCAAGATTAACAGCTCAAGATCTCTATGGTCCTTGGCCAACCTTCTCTGGCATCTGCTTCTAACAACTCGTAAGGTACATTTCACATTTTAGAAAGTCTTTTCGTATGCCGTAATTTTCGATAAATTAACATTGTGTGTGGTCTCCTCGCAGAACAAAGAGAGCAAAGAAACCATGTATAGTCACAATCTGAAAGTTTTATGCATCACAATTCACAAGCAACAAAAATGGAGTCATAATCGCTCCATAATCCCCTCACCACTAATTGCAAGCATCTCTTATCATTCTGGCCTCTTTGACTATTGACTTGCAGAAATGCCAGCCCATGTAGTACATTTATAACCTCATCGCGTCATAGACTTGATTGGCCAATACAGCTTGGTTTGCACTGCGATCTATGGCCATGGAGCCTCCCCACCTGTTCCTGTGCCCCATCTCCATGGAGCTCATGGAGGACCCCGTCACGGTGTCCACCGGCGTGACGTACGACCGCCGCAGCATCGAGCGGTGGCTCTTCTCGTACGGCCGGACCACCTGCCCGGCCACCATGCAGCCCCTCGCCAACATTGACCTCACCCCGAACCACACCCTCAAGCGCGTCATCTCCTCCTGGCTCGACCGCGGCTCCCCCTCGTCTTCGTCGCCGGCGACATCGTCATTGTCGAGTCCGATCCATGAGCTGGCGACGCCGCTATCGCGGATGCTGGAACAGGAGCGGCTGCGGTCGGCGCTGGCTAACCTCGAGGAGACGCCGTTCAAGGTGACCGCACTCAAGAACATGAGGGCCTCTATGGCGGGCGAAGTGGTCATGCAGAACGACTTCGTTGCCTCGGGCGGCATCCAAGTGGTCGGCCGCGTGATGGCGCAGGCGCTGGCGGAGAGCGGCGCGGGTGGCGACTTCTCCGCGTTCACGGCCTGCGAGGAGGCCGCCGCGGTGATCGCCGTGCTCCCGCTCTCGGACGAGGCGTCGGTGGGGTTCATTCTTGCGCCGGAGTGCATGAGGCCCGTGATGGCATTGCTCCAGCGCGGCAGCGCCGAGGCGAGGCTGCACGCCATGAACATCCTCACCAAGATCTCCAATGCCGGCGCCGGCGACTGGACCGCGGGCGTCGACGTCGACGACGTGCTCAAGTCCCTCCTCGAGCTCCTGTCCGACGAGGCCTCGACGCGCCTCAGCTCGAGCGCGCTAGACGTGCTGCTGGACGTCGTGGAGCGGTCGCGGAGCGGCCGCGCCAAGGCCGTGGAGGTCGGCGCGGTGCACGTCCTTGTCGAGCTCCTCGCCGACGCCGACGACCGCCACGTAGCCGAGCGGATACTGCTGCTTCTCAAGCGACTGTGCAAGTGCCCTGAGGGGCGCCTCGCCTTCGCGGAGCACGACCTGTCGGTGGCCGCCGTGGCGAGGACGATACTGCGGGTGTCGGAGCTGGCCACGCAGCTCGCCGTCAAGGTGCTGTGGCTCACGTCCGTGGTGGCGTCGTCGGAGAAGGTCCTCGAGGACATGGTGCTGACCGGCGCCGTGGCGAAGCTGCTGGGGCTGCTGCACGTCGAGAGCGAGCCGTCGACGAAGCAGAAGACGGTGAGGATGGTGAGGATTCACGGGGGGTTCTGGAGACTGTACCCGTGCTTCCCGACCGACCTCAGGGATTACTTGAGGTTGCTCGATTGATTTTTCATTGGTTGCTTGGCTGGTTTGAGTAATCTGTACGAAAAAAAAAGTGAACGAAGAAAATATACTAATTTATAGAGTTTTTGGGAATGTACTGTGTTAACTGATAACGTACTTAAAAACATGGGGTGGAAGGAAAATGCATACGCATGAAACACGCTTTATTCACTTCGTCCGTTCTAAGATCAGTTGGGCTGAGTTTTTTTGGTTTATAGTTGAATTTTTATTGTAGCTGGATAAAATTATGTTGTAACTAATGGTGGCTTATTTAATATAATTAACTTTAAAAGATTTAAAAATAAAAAAATTAGCCCATCACATATAATGCAAACAAATACGGAAAAAAAGAACCAGAAAAAAGCTAAAAACCGAAAAGTAAAAAAAAAAGAAATTTAGGAATAGTGAAAAATAAACCAGAAGTGGGAAGCCCAACCCCAAATGAGCAGGGCCAAGTCTTCCATTCCCAGGGCTTACATGGGACACACTTCATTTTCTTCTAAATCAATCAAATTTAGGCCTTTAGATTTCAATCATGTGGATTTGCTCCCCCTACCTTTACACAATCAACCCTCGTCCCCTTCTGACCATAGCTGCTAACACCGTCAACCTGTGTGTCACCTCACTAGCACCTACGAGGCCCACCAGTGCTTCATCTCCTCCTACATTGCCACCACCTCGCGCCACCATCTTGCATGGTTCGGTGTCGAAGACAACACAACTAAAAAATATTTAGAGAGAGAGATTTATCATTGGCGAAGTTAGAGAATACATCGTTGACACATGAATATGAATCTCACAACACGTTGGACAGCGAGAAATTCTATTAATTTCCAAAAAAATAGTTGAGTAATGTATAACAATTATTTGATTTGATCTGCCTTCAAAGATTATGTGAGGTTGAACCACAACATCATGCTGTTACTAAACAAGTGTTCACACCATATCTATTATATTAGAAATGCAAAAGCAAAAAAGAGTCACTACGTTCGCTCTCAAGCAGTAGAAGTTCCCACGTTAATCAAAAAAAGAGAAAGATATACACCATTGAACATGGTGGGTCTAGATTATAGCGATTTAGATTCAAAGAAAGAGTACATGTCAAATACAATACAAAAATAATTGAATTTCAAAATAAAATAAAATAAAATTATCAATTTGATTTCCATACAAATTCCTAAGTAAAATTAAAAAAATATTTTGGAATAAAAATTAAACAAACAACAACAAATGAATTGTATATGAATTCCAACAAAAAAAGAAATTCATAATAAAATAAAATAAAATTAGAAATTTGATTACGACATGAATTTCAAAGTAAAATCTCTAAATAACTATAAATAAGAATAAAAATTAAAAATTAGCAATTGGATTTATATATGAATTCTAACCAATAAAATTGAAATAGAAAACAAAAGAAAATTTGCAATTTCATTTACACACAATTCCAAAGTAAAATCCTTAAATAGCTAAATTTCAAAATAAATTAAATAAAATTAGCAATTTAGTTTCCATATGAATTCCAAAGTAAAATATCTAAATAAATATAATTTAGAATAAAAAATTAAATAAATATTAGCAATTAGATTTTTACATGAATTCCAACCAAAAATAATTGAAATTCAGAATAAAACATATAATAAAAATAGTAATTTGATTTCGATACAAATTCCAAAGTGAAATTTCTGAATAACTATAATTCCAAAATAAAATTAAACAAAAATTAGCAATAAGATTTGTATACAAATTCCAACATAAAAAAATTGAAATTCAGAGTAAAAACAAAATAATATATGCAATTTGATTTCCACACACTTGCAAAGTAAAATCTATAAACAAATAAAATAAAATTATCAATTTGATTTGTAAATGAACTGCAATAAAAACAACTAAAATTTTCAATAAATAAAAGTTATAACAAGAATAGCGTGAATGGTGTTTAGAGAGACCATAAAAGAGCGCAATGGTATCAATTTGTCCAACAAGAAGACATGGACCGAACGGGAAGCGAAGAGCTGAGGCAATAGTAAGGGAAATGAGGACAATATCATGCTACCCACCTTAGCCATTCGACAACAACAATATCATACTGGTCGACAAAGTCATTGAAGAGAAATACTAGAGTCAAAGAAGTCAAGGACCACAACGACAAGTGATGAGTGTCAGCGTTGTTGAAGAAGTCAGTGTCCAAATAAGCTCGATAATAAGGAATCTTTAGCAGAGAGGATATGAAACTTTACATTAAAGATTAGCTATAATGATATGGGGCTATCAGGTAGCTAGGAGCGTGCCATCGCTGGTCAGGGGCATGACATCACCTACAATGGCGAGAAGATTCTCTATATCATTAAACAATGACTAAAATAGATATGCCAATATTAGCGAAGATGCGAGATCACCACGTTTAGTGAGAAAGCCATAGCGTTGAGGTGGCCAATGTTGAAGAAGGGGAGCGATCGACATGGGAGAAGAGGGACATCGAGTACGTATAACATCATGTATGTGTATATACATGCATGTATTTGTACAGATAGAACCACGAACATACAAAAATAGAGGAGCGAAGAGCTCAAAAGAGAGATTGTGCAACATTGGGAATAGGCTTAGGGCCACCTGAAAGAAAGCGTGACAGGTGTCCCCAGCAGGGATCAGTGGTGGTTGCACGTGTATGCGTGTTTGATACTGCAACAGTTAGTGTTAAGTAATAATTGAGAGAAGTAGAAGATAACTATGTGATAGAGTATTGTACTGGAATGTGTAGCAGCTAAGAGGTTGTATTTGAATGGGCAATGGCTAGGAGGGATCGATTAAGAATTGGCCGTGCTGTTGGAGGTTGAAGTAGAAAAGTTGCAATGACGAGAAGAGATTAGAAGACACATTATTCGGTAGGGTAGTCGGCGTGTGAGGGATTATAAGTTCAAGATAGTTCGTCCATGGTGCACCAGTGTATACGTGAGCAATAAACTCTAATACCATGTAAACTAATAAGATTGTCGTACATATAATTAATGTATTTCTTTAAGATTAAATAGAGATACATGTGCATGCGTATATTTTGGAGAAGAGTAACTAATGGAGGAAAAATATGGACATGTAGCTACATGATCTATACATGATGGAGAGTGTCTATATTTTTAAGGACCTCAATCCATCAAGCTTATACTTAATTATATTTCTCAAGTTGTATTTTCCTTCAAGCCTCTATTGTTATTTTCAATATTTATGATGTATTAAAATCCTAAATAGCTATAAAATGTGTAAACATATTCTCAAATATCTAATTTACATCATTTGATACTAAAAACTTTGAAATAAATCTAGTTGCACAAATACGTAGGCCACCCTGCTAGTTATATGCCAAAAGGGAAAAACCATGGACCGTGGTGGTAAAGCGCTTGGGTGTAGTGTTCTCGTCATATTATGTAATTCCTAGAATACTATTAATTAAGCAACACTACTCTTTGTCTAAGTTATAGTTCCACGGCACTCATTCAAGAGCCCTTAAAATTCAACGTATATTGTACCTCCTTAACAAGGTATAATAATTCTCAAATTATTACATCACTATATCCACTGAATATATCCTTTTTTTTGCATTAGACTCTTGCAATTATTTTTCCTTTGATTAGTAATCACACAGGATGTAGGGTTATTATTCTCTTAGGAGAAAGCTCGAACCTGGATAAAAAATTGCGGTGTCCCTGCTCCGTAAGGCCATAGCTTTGTCTTCTGATAAAATCTCTGAATCCAAATAAACCATACATAAGATCAGTATTAAAACATCGACACTCCTAATTTTAATTTTATGCTATCTATGTTAAAATGTGATTCACATACAAGTTCGGCATTCCATTGGTTATCTTCTGAAAAAACCATTTTGTTTACCCAGTGTTGCTTCATAGGAGCAGTGAGACTAGACCTGGCCAAATGGGGTGGATCAATCGTGCCGACTTGAGGCACGATACTTTTGGCCCAGCCCAGGCACTGCACGACACAAACAATAAACATGTCATGCCGGCCTAGTTCGATCGGACATGTTGTGCTTAGGCCAACACCTCGTCATGGTGGCCCGGTCCGGTATGCACAGTAACTCTTCTGTTGGAGTGTAGTAAAATTATTTATGGTTGACAGTAAAATTATTTATATTAAGGTTACTGCACTCTTCTAAGCGCGGACGGGTGACTTGACAATAAAATTACTTACAACTGACAGTAAAATTACTTATGACTAGTAGTGAAAACACTTACAACTTAGTGACTAACAGTAAAACCAACGGACCATCGGTGGCCTGTTTGTCTTAGCGTGCCTGGATCGATCCCTTTTTATTTCGTGCTTGGATCAAAGAGTAGGCACATAGATCAGCACAACAAGGCATGATAACTTATTCAGAGCAGCCATACCGAGCTTAATCGGATGGTGAGCTATTCAGATTTGTGCCGTGTCGTGCTGGACGGCTATTTGGCCAAGTGGGAGTAGGAGCAAGTCACCAACAGAGGTTATGAAGGTGACCAAGTAAATACGCCATCTGGAGAGGTCTATGCTGAAAAACCACACGAAAGGCTCCCGGACGGGTAGACGGCTTGCTCGCGGTGCCCCGAGATCTAACCAAAACCCGCGTCCTATCCCGTCCTCACCGTCCGGCCAGCACCGACCACCCCAGATCACCGGCTCCGATTGGTACCCGGCGGTTCACTGTGGGATCAGGCGCCAGCTAAGGGTGGTGGTGCCGGACGCTCGGGCGGCGAGCGGGCGACGAGGCAACGATGCCGGTGGCGGCATCGGCCATCTATTTCCTCAACCTCCGCGGGGACGTCCTCATCAACCGCCTCTACCGCGACGATGTCGGGTGCGTAGTACCGTCCACCCCCTCGCCTGCCGTGGTTTTGGAGTGGTAGATCTGGGGCCTCGGGATCTATTAGTTCCGTTTCTAGCTCGCTGTTGTGTAGATCGCGAGAGGGTTAGTGGGTAGCTTGTGAGATTATGGTCGGAGGATCTCAATTGATATCCAGGCTTTGGTGATTGACTCGTTGGGTGCTGAAATTTGGCCCTTGCCTCGGTTGTTGCGATCCCAAGTGATATTTGGAATATTGTTTCGTTCTCTAGCTTGCGACTGTTGTTGCTGCGTGCTTCCGTCATCGAACAAAGAGATCACTGACGGTATGGGAGAATTCGTTCCGTTTCACCTGGAATGGTTCATGGTTCAACTGAGGCTGTGCTCTAGTTGTAGATTATCTCGATAACAAGAGACTGTGTACTAGTTTTTCACATTTCAAACTCGCAATTGTGGTGAGTGAGGCACTTTAGACAAGCAGATTGCCGCATAGTTCATTTGATCTTTCCCAGTGGGTTTTGACCGTGGTGACATATGCAGTATAACTTTATGGATTGGGGCCTATTTTGAAAGCTTGAGGCTACAAAGTGTTTATACTGGTTATATACTGAGCAAGTAATAGCAAGTATCATTTCATCTATAGGGTATTTTTTCAATAACATAGACATTATTTTCTAAAGGATACTAAAAAAATGTTAACTACCACTAAGGATTCTGTGTCAACCCAATGTAAGTATTATATTCAACAAGAAACAGCTCCTGTAGGTCCATTTTGCGCCTCTCGTTTTAAATCCCGTCTTTTTTGCTTACATGGTTGCATGTATATTTAGTGACTAAACCTTGTTGTGTTCATGTATGGTTTTGCAGGGGAAATATGGTTGATGCATTCAGGATGCACATTATGCAAACAAAAGAACTTGGCACATGCCCTGTTCGGCAAATAGGAGGCTGTTCCTTCCTTTACATGAGGATCAGTAATGTTTATATTGTGATCGTGGTTAGCAGCAATGCTAATGTTGCTTGTGCTTTCAAGTTTGTTGTGGAGGTATGCACTTGCTATTGTCTTATAAATACGTTTGGAATAAAATTTATATAATCCACACAGCCACATTATGATCTTGATGAATATAAAGCTGAACAAGTCAACTGATGTTTCTTTTCCACTAGAAAATGATCTGTCTATGTTGTATTTTTCTCGCAAACAGTCTTGTTTGTGTGTTAATTTAGAGCAAAAGAATTCATTAGATACTGAGTGATCCAGACGATTTTCTGAAGCTACCTATTTAATTATCGTTCAGTTAAATTGTAAGGGGATATACAATCTGAATCCAGGAAGTTTGTATTATCATACCATTTAATGATGGTATCTGAAGGTTGGCCTTATTTGGCAACTATAATTTTCTGTTGCTAAGGGGTAAGTGATGTTGATACTTCCAGAACCACCAAAGTCCAAAGGGTACAGGCAAGCGCTGATAGGTGGTACTGAAAACTTATCTTTTCAATGACAACATGGTGTGATGTTTCATGTTCATCACTGTTGGAAATAGTCTAATAGGACTAATATAACCATTTCTGCTCTATATGATTTTCTAAGGGCCTATTTGGATGAGGGTGATTGGGCTGGGAACTAATTCAATTTAAACCTCAGGTTAAGATGATTCAGCAAGGAAACTGCAGTCACCAATTCAATACAGAGATCCTATTGAGATCTACATATCAGCCTCTAGTTTTTTTTAACAATTTGCTATGTCCTATCTCATTCGCCATTATTTCTGCTGAAGATTATTTAAAATTATCAGGCAGTGGCTCTCTTCAAGTCCTACTTTGGTGGAGCTTTTGATGAAGATGCTATCAGGAATAACTTTGTTTTAATCTATGAACTTCTTGATGGTAAGGGCGCATCTTACTTTTGGACTTTGCTTACTGTTTCAATTTCCACTGTGGATATTTCTGTTTATTTGTACTATTGAGTGAGTGTCTGCTTACTGTGCAGAGATTATGGATTTTGGTTATCCTCAGAATCTTTCACCTGAAATCTTAAAGTTGTATATAACTCAAGAAGGGGTTCGGTCACCATTTTCCTCCAAGGTCAGAATATGTGAATTTGAAACTAGATGATATTGGGTAAAAGAAAATTACATAAAGAAGTATGTTGCTGGTTTGTTTTCGATGCAAGCATCTGAATCTTATTTCCTTTTCGCTGTACTGATAGCCTTCGGATAAGCCTGTTCCAAATGCCACGCTGCAAGTCACCGGCGCTGTTGGTTGGAGAAGAGAGGGTCTTGTGTACAAGAAGAATGAGGTGCTTGAATTAAATATAAATATGTAGGAAAGTTTCAGCTGTATTTGGGAAAAATAAAGCAGGGCACTAGCATTCTAGGGCCTGTTTGGTTGCCTGCATAAGCTGATGCAGCTGCATGAGCGTAGCCAGGCTGAGTAGAGAAGGTCCTCAGCCGCGTTTCTCCTCAGCCTGGCTCCAGTTGATTTTTTGCATCCGCTCGTGCAGGCTCTCACCTCAATGCAGACAACCAAGCACCATCTCCCTGCATGCGCTGGTGCGAGTCACCCCGATGCAGGCAACCAAACAACCCCCTAATGGTTCCAGCAGAGCATGGAGTGCTAGAAATGCCAGCATCCTGCATACATTTCAAAATGCATCTCGGTTCTCAAACATATTGTACATGTGTACTAATTTGCCTGTTAAAATGGCCCATGCTTCCCTCCGTTTTCTTTTGTTTGTCGCCCTTTCTTTTACCTCATTCTTGACTTTTTTTTACACCAAGTTACACTAATGGAGTAATCTTCTCTCTTGTCAGGTTTTCTTGGACATTGTTGAGAGCGTAAACCTTCTTATGTCTTCTAAAGGTATTTTATGGACCAATCAAAATCAAATTTTAGTTGTAATGCTCTGAGGTCTTTGGTGTCTTTCCTGTTGCCTTAATTGATGTTCATTGTGGACATCGTCTTACATTTCTGCAGGCAGTGTTCTACGATGTGACGTGACAGGAAAGATTCTTATGAAGTGCTTCCTTTCTGGAATGCCTGATCTGAAGTTGGGATTAAATGACAAGATTGGACTTGAAAAGGAAGCCCAACTGAAGTCCAGGCCTGCAAAGAGGTATCACTTTCTTAATTGTTAAATACATAAAGAAAAGCTGTGTGCATCTGAATTGATTGTTTTGCTGGCTAATATTGTTTACTGGCTTTGGAACCAACTTTTGTTACTTTGGCTGAATTGTCTACTGACATGGCATCCTCTCTCCCTCTACAGTGGGAAGACCATAGAACTTGATGATGTCACATTCCACCAGTGTGTCAACCTAACAAGATTTAACTCAGAAAAGACAGTCAGCTTTGTGCCACCAGACGGTGAATTTGAATTGATGAAGTAATCTTTTGATCCCTATTTATGCTTGTAATTTTTCTTTTTTCCTGCTAATGCAAGTTTTTTATTATTTGGCTGGCTTTTGATGGATAAATTTTGTTTTAGATACCGAATCACGGAGGGTGTAAATCTTCCATTCCGGGTTCTACCAACAATTAAGGAATTGGGCCGAACACGCATGGAGATTAACGTGAAAGTAAGTGAGCATATGTAAATGGGTGAGGTAATAATCATGTTTCCTGACACAATGAGCCTTTATTATGCAGGTTAAGAGTGTTTTTGGTGCTAAGATGTTTGCACTTGGTGTTGTTGTCAAAGTCCCAGTTCCAAAGCAAACTGCAAAAACTAGTTTCCAAACAACATCTGGCAAAGCCAAATATAATGCGTCGATTGATTCCCTGGTGTGGAAGTAAGTACAAATTACCTTTGTCTAACATTTGCATTATACCAAAGAAGATGTGTGGGTTCTCTTTGATGGGTTTGGTGCTGCTAGCATATCATAAACAAAAACTTCTTGATTTTCATTTGATTTTGACCCGCCAAGCTATTTGCAATGCTAAATTATGGCCTGTGGTGCATATAATGGGAATTCTTACTCTTGAAGAGCTTCTTTCTTGCCAATTATTTCAAATTGACTAACATGTTTGAACTCATAACACACTTTTAAAACTATAGGATCAGGAAATTCCCTGGACAGACTGAGGCAACCATGAGCGCAGAAGTTGAGCTGATCTCTACAATGGGGGAAAAGAAGTCATGGAACAGGCCACCAATTCAGATGGAATTTCAGGTTATACTTTACCTCCTTGAAGAATCCTCTTACTTAGCAAAATGACTATCAGATTCCCTCTACTCCATTTTATTTTATCAGCTCTACAATTTACAACTGAAAATGCAATGTTACCAAAGAAATCGAATAGCTCATTGTTTATGAACTAAACTCGAGCATACACAAGATAAAGTGATACATAATTTGTTGGCCTTGGAGCATGATTGTTTGAGGTATTGCCTTCTAGTATTTTTATGACAAATATCTGCTCATGCATCGTCTGCTGATAGAATATGCTATGTGCATATACCCTATTAATCATATGATTACGCTGTTTGACTATTTTCTCAGCTCTACCCTCTAATGCCCTATCTGATGTCTCGGTCCTGCAGGTTCCGATGTTCACCGCTTCTGGTTTACGTGTTCGGTTCCTCAAGGTATGTGCATCAAGGGTTAATATGAAACCTTGTACCTTATATGTAAAATCTTATCTTCTGATGCATTTTCCAGGTGTGGGAGAAGAGTGGTTACAACACTGTTGAGTGGGTTCGCTACATCACGAGGGCTGGATCATACGAGATAAGGTGTTAGTGACGAACAACATATCCTGGGCTCCTTTGAACAGTTATTGGAAGGATTCGTGGGGATGTCTCTACGGCGTCATGCATGATCATAAAGCACGTATATTCCATATGACCCCACTTTTCTGAAAGTTTGTACTTCAGCAGAGGGCAGATCAGAGCAGACAGTTTTCCTGATGTTTCTTGTTTCCATTTTGCCATGGGATATCTATTCTTCCCTCCGTGTACTTTTTGTGTGTTAGGGCATATTTTTATTTGTATATTTGGCGGTAGCGTTCGTTTCTTGTTGATCAATATACCCATTGTCAGTTTGTATTGCTTTCTTATTATTAAATGGATGAGTGGATTCACTTGCACACAAGAGTGTATAAATATATGCCGAGAATGTTGTAGACTTGCAGTGTTCGATTAAGAGTGGATACACCGTTCCCTCATTATATTTGGCGAATGATGATTGCCGCCGAAGCCCCAAATGGGCACTGGTAGACGATACAAATCCCTCCATTGGAGATAACCGTAAAACTCAGTTGGAAGGTGGCGGGGCACCGTACGCGACGGTCGTGGGGTGGTCCATAGGGCGACCACGGTCGAGCCGTGGAGGACGGGAAGCAGGTTCGGCCGCCGCGGGGCGGTTGTTGGGTTCGTGCTGCGCCTGCGCCGCGTAATGAACGTGAGGTGCGTAGGATGTGAGGACAATGGTTGTGTTGTGTGGGAGACGGGCCGACCGTCCAAGGCGCGGTGCGGCAGCGACGGCTGTGGGGTGATGGCGGCCTGAGGGTGGTAGCCTGGGTCGGTCGGTCGGTCGGTGATGGTAGGGGTGAAAAACGATAATGGATAATTTGTTTTATCCGATATTCGTATTCGAGAAAACACGAATGTGGTAAGCAAAATCTATATTCGAGAATATCCGTATCTGTATTTGAGAGTATTCGCATTCGTATTCGAGAATATTTGTATCCGTATTCGAGACTATTCAATTCGTATTCGATCCATTTCTAGAACCCATGAAAAATCCGAACAAATTTTGTGATTCAAAATTTGAATTTAGGTGATTTAAAACCGGTAACCAGTCAAAAACCGGTAAAACCGCTAGGAATCCGTTTTATCCGATATTCGTATCCGAGAAAATCCGTATTCGTATCCGTATTTGAGAATATTCGAATTCGTATTCGTTTTAAAAAAATATAAATTTGTATTCGTATTTAAGACTATTTGATCGTATCCGATCTGTTTTCACCCTAGGTGATGGTCGAGGGCTAGACCAAATATGCGTGCTATCCGTGTCCATCTCGGCCACAAGTCACACCACGTTACCACTTGCCCACAAGTCACACGTCACAATTCTCCTTAATTTCGTGGAGAATCATCGTATAAGAGCATCTTGGCATGTCAATGATATTACGTACCACCTGCTGGCAATCAAAAGCCACACAAATTCTCTCTTGATTACAATCCATCGCCAAAGCCTCATTGCACACCATCGCTTCTGAAGTTTCAGGGTCTGTTAGGCCGCTCCATACCACTGAGCTTGCAGTGATAAATTGGCCCATTTCATCTCTACAAACAGCTGCGACTGCTGCTTTTGTTAATGAACGCGAGACAGCAGCGTCAACATTAATTTTTATTGTACCTTCTGCTGGAGTGATCCATTTTGGAGCAGGGAATTTATTTGTTTTTATTTGTGACCGGCCATTGTCCTCAATATCAATTTATTTACGAAGACAAAAGTCTTCAGAGGACTCTGAAACTCACCATTATGCAATGCCCTTCTTCTAGCCGACCAAATAGCCCAGCAAGTAACAATCAATCTTGCCATATCATCATGTTGAAGGTTTTCACACATAAATATTAGCCACTGCTTTGGATCTTCGATTCTCGTCGAGGCAATTAGCTCAGTCAAGCCTTCATCCATAATCACCCAGACACATCCTGACATTGTACAAAGGTCCCATGAATCATTAGCTGCCCAACAGATATTGCAAATATTTGAGGTCGCCATATTTCGTCGAGCTCGTACTTCAGCTGTTGGGATTGAGTTCAGAGCTAGTCGCCATGCGAAGACTTTGATTTTCGATGGCACCTTTAATTTCCACAGATTCTTCCATTCTTTCTTGATTGACACCCCCCCCCCCTCCTTCAGAATTGGCCGGTTTGTGGTCTAGCCAATCCTCTGCTCTTTTTGTACGGACCAGCATCCGGTAAGCAGATCGAACTGAGAACATACCATTCCATCTTGCTGTTCATGGAACCAGGCCCAAGTGTCTTGCTGTTTGATGTAGCTCAAGGGAATCTGCAAAATAGCTTCCTTGTCCATATTATAAAAGAAAGATCCAGCGTATCAATATTTCACATCATTGACGAATTGTAACGCCCCGTTTCCAGGGGCGCGTACGGACACGGCATTCCGCAACTATTCACACATGAACAGTTATAGAATGTCGTGCAAGAGTACACCATTGCATGCTTACAACAAAAGTCCAACATATATTTCACATAAGGATTAACATCCAGTTTTCAACAGCGGGGCGTGCAAGCCCAAAGTATAATTACATCACAAAAGTTCCAAGATCTGCTTGAGTGCGGCGAAGACCTAAAACCACGGGTCCTCGTCGAAGAAGCGATCCTCAGGGGCGTCCTCGAGGGGCGTCCTCGACGGGGAGACCTTCACCTTCGTCTTGATCCTCTAAAGAGAGGATTTAACAAGCCATGAGCTACCAACCAGCTCAGCAAGCCACAAAGGAACCCTATCTTACTATATGCACGGATCAACAAAGGAAGGGAGTATACTTGGTTTATTACTTTGAATAGATGCAGTTTTATTTGCCAACATTTTGATAAAACAGACACAAAACTACTCCTTAAGATCTCAGGGGTTTTTCATGAAAAGTTAATTAACCAACTAAACCAATTAAAGCATTTACAAAACTACTTAAGCTTCGCGGCTGGAATCACCCAAGTGACACAGCTCCATTATCCGGGAGCACGGCGTATTCGAATACCATTTATTTGACTCTGCAGAGTTTGCTCAGCTTTACCCACACGATCCCTTAACTCCCGCGACAGAGTTAAGGGAGCCAGGTCGTTTCACTGCTCAATTCTTTATGTAGGCTCTACCCGGTAGGATCCACTCGGGTCTGGCACATGGAAACTCCCGTCCGCTTCGAGTGAACCCTACGGTTGTTAGGTACCCGCAGCACGGCATACCTAACCTAATTTCCCGAACTCCTGACTTCTCAACACCTGTAGAGTTTCAATCGAGTTGAGCAGCTACTAAACCAGTGTTGACAAGTCACCTCTTGTGGTTGAGCGATTACTATGTCATTTGCTCGGCGTAAGGGTCTGGTCCTTATATTTTTCCTCCAGAGTCCGCAACCCCGGCCAGGTCCGCGACCTTACATCCTAGGGTAAGAGGTGGGCGAGGACCGTCTCGCGGCTCCTTCCCCAACCCTTACCCTATCCTGCACGTCGGCAATCTCCGCCCTAGGGCACGGTGTCCCATCCCACCCTGCCCTAGAGTCGGGTTTTCCAAATTCTATTGGCCCGCAGCCACAACCTTATTAGTGTAAAGACTTTGCATGACAATGATAACCTACGATTATCTAGATTAGCAGATAATTATTTCTAGGGTTAACAAAGGCATGGCTACAAGTTTAACATGGCATTTGTCGGTGGTAGGTTTAACTACATATCATGTCATTCTAAATATTTTATTTTACTTTGAACTAACATTTCACAACTAGCATAATGCAAATAGCATAATAACATAATTAAATGGCATGGGATACAACATGATCAAAGGTTTTGTGACTTGCCGTGAATCTGGACGATCTCGGCTACCTTGAACGCAGAAGCTCCTGGATCCTGCGACTGCACTTGAACTTCCGGGATCTTCGACACTAGCGCAAACACATAAAATAATCAAGTCCAGCTTGAGACTAATCAAGCGAGGAAAAATAAACTATTTAAAAAAGAGTAAAATGCATAAATCCTTAAATTGGAATTTTAGGAATTTATCTGGGATGAATATGGAGGAATGGAGGTCAAAAATGGGTTCAGGACATTATTTGGAGCAAAGTGGTGAAATTTGGGAATTTTTGGGATTTTCTGTGATTTTCTAGGATTTATTGGGGTTTTCTGATTTCTGGAAAATGAAAAATCATTTGGAAAATCGTAGGAACAGTAAAAGGCTGGCCCGGGACTACAGTGCAGCCCTGCTAGGAAATTCAGCTCGCGCGACCGACGGCCCGCGCGGTCCATGCGGCCCACAGCGCGCGCGGCGCGGTGAAGCAGGCCAAAGGGAGCGGCCCACTCCCGCGCGCTCACGCTGCTCGGATGAGCGACGCGCGGCCTAGGTGGACGGTTGGGATGCGGGGAGGCGGCGAAGCGGTACGGGAGATCCGACGGATGCGAGGCAGTGCGGTTATGAAGATCGAACGGTGGCTGGGATGGCTGGATCTGCCGGCTGCGGTTAGACGGCAACAGAGAGGGTGGACGGCTGAGAGGTGGCCACGTCATCGTCGTCTTCCTCCCGCTGCACGCGCGCAACAGAGAAGCAGAGGTGGCGGCGCCTCAGCTCTCCGGCGACAGCAAGGGCTCCCGACGGCCAAGGAGGGCACCCCTGGTTAGGGTTTGGCCTGGGGAGTCCGTTTTGGGGAGCTGGAGCTTGCGAAGACCAATGAGGAGGGTGGGAGGCAGAGAAGGGGAGAATCGGTCTCCTGGCGGCGGAGGGGGTCACCGGAGCCGATCCGGCCAAAACGGCCTTGATTTCATGGTCACGGGGGTAAGGAGCTCACGATGGTGGCGGTGGTTTAAGCCGAGGAGCTTCGGGATGCTCTGGCCACGGTGAGGCGGCTTAATCGGCGGTGATCGTCGGCGCTGGAGCTCCACAGAGGTTCCCCTGGCCTAGGATGTTTACCAACAGGGTTAGCAAGTGGCGAAGGTGCTTGGGGACAGTGGAATCGCAAAATGGTGAAGGGTAGAGGGGGATTGCCTTTTTGGGGCTTGCCGGCGCAGGAGAGGATGGCGGCGGGGCCTAGGGCAGCGAGGCCTCGATTGGTTGCTCCTGGGGACCCTTGGAGGCGGTGGGAGGTGATTGAGGGTGGTGAGAAGGCTTGATGGGCAAGAGAGCGTGCGGGGGAGTGGAGCGGGGTTTTTATACCTCGACGGATGGAAGGGGATCCGATGGAGAGGGGACGGGCAAAGGCGCCGATGGTCAAGGGAGGGGACAGGGAGGTTAGGACGACGCCTTGGCGCGGAAGGAAAGCGGTGCTGGCTCTGCACAGGAGTAAAGGCGAGGCGACGGGTGAGGGGGAGCAGGTGAGCTTCGGGCATGGGCGAGGCGCGTCCGCGCGCGAGAGAAGGAGGAGACGGCCACTGGCAAGTGGGACCAAGGGGAGCAGCTGCGACACGTGGCGCGGGAGGCGGAGCTTCCCTCGGACCGGATGACGGCGGGGTGACGCGGCGGTCCAAAACCGAGGGCGGAGGGCGCAGAGGCGGTGCGGGGAGCGACCGCGAGCGCCAGCGCGTGCGCGAAGGAGGAGGCGGGGAGGGAGCGGGGCGCCGGCGGGGAGAGGGAGCGGGGAAGGCGTCGGGCAAGGAGGGAAACGGGAAAATGGGGAGGGCGCCAGCGGAGAAGGGAGGCGAGCGGGCGTCCGGGAAGAAGAAAAACGGGGAAGGGAGCGGCGCCAACGAGAGGGGTTGGCGGCTGGCCGAAAAGGGAAAGCGGCAGCGAGGGGAACTTTCCCAAAAGGGAAAGTTTCCAGAATTCACTAAAAAATACAGCAAAAATCAAAGAAAATTTTGGTTTGAAATTTTAGGGACTTTTCACGAATTATCGATTAGCTCACTCACTCGCAGCGGTGGATCTGGTACCTTCGCGCACACAAGCCGTAATAGATTTTGCCGAGGTATCCAGTTGTGGTCCCATATACTTTGTGTCCTTGCCGGTGCCAATTCTTCTTATCAAACCGGTAGTGATATGCTCTAGATGTTATTATAGAGATGATTATATTACTTTTATATTTATGATCTTTTAAATAATATATTATTTTGTTTCTTAAATAAATATCTTTCGTATTGATCAACAAGTATGTGATTTGTTTGTGGAACTCTTTATTCATTTTTTAATGTTATTCTAAATTATCACTGATCTTATATCATTATATGAGATAATTATGATTTACAGATCAACACATGTATTGATTGATCATGTTTCTAGGATCATGGATATTGGATATCAAATTAATAATGTAGACACATGTTAGAGAACATAATATTGGATTGACCTACCATGAGACATTGTGGGAATTATTATATTCTTAAGTGTCATCAGTTGGTCTCATACATAGTGTATGTAGGATCTTTAGATCTGAAATCGTCATTATTTTCTACATGTGTAATAGTTCACTTAGGGGTTACCAAATACTACTCCGTGGCTGGGTGGTCATAAAGGTAAATTTCGAATTTACTATAAAATATACAGAGGAATATGAGTGATCAAGATAGAATTTATCTCGAGATATCTCTGGACCCATCGATGTGGTTGAATTAAGGAAGTTCATGGCCATGCCGAATGTGGTTTAAGAGTAAATCGCAACTGAGTAATCTACTACAGGTTCGAGTGAAGGATCGACTTATCATAGGATGTCACACTTCTCGCCTTAAGTTCGATCTGCTATCATGAGACAAAGAAATCAATACATAAACACTATATAGGTTTGTCAGATATGATTTTATGTATGTTTAGGAGTAATTATGCCCTGTTAGGGACCACTACCAACTTATAGACCAAAAAGGAGTTTTTGACCTATGGACAAATATACATGAGCCTATAGGATCACATACTTAATGGGTTGGAACGATAAGGGTTCGAATGATAGTCTCCGAGTGGGATACGATCTCTACTTGTATCATATAAGGATCCGATTGGAGACTATATAAGGAGAGGTGCGGAGGTTGAGGGAAACATCCCGAAATATACCCGTCAAAACCCTAGCCGTCACCTTTCATAACCCTTGCCATACGCGCTCGTGCTAGCACACCGATGCACAGTGTTCCATCCCTAGACATGTGGACCTTGGTAGAGGCGCTATTGCAACTGCGGCGCTGATCGGGATGATCATGGGGAGGAGACGGTTGGCCAAAAGATGATCAACTAACGCGCTCTTCGTTGAATTTGTTGTTTCACTCTATTTCCGCTGCACTGTGCATCTAGTGGTAACGATCTATGATTTCTTACTCGCATGGCTTTCTAATTTACGCAGTAAAAATTTTTAATCTATACTAGTATAGTATATCCGTATCCCAACACAAACCCTACTTTAGTACATCAACACCATCACAAACTGCTCCCCATGTTTGGATGGATTACTACCCACCTTGGCCTGATGCAGATCTCCATCTGGGAAATAAACAGCTTTTAGAATGCGAACACACAAGGATGTTGGGGCTTGCAATAACCTCCAAGCTTGTCGAGCTAATAAAGCTAAATTAGAAAGTTCAATGCCTCAACCCCAAATCCTCCCAAGTACTTCGGCAATGTCATCTTTTCCAACGAAACCCACCTAGTCTCTCTTTTCCCTTTTACACTACCCCACCAGAAAGTTGTAATCAAGGAATTTTAATGCTGGTACAAACCTCTCGGTAATCTGAAACATCTCATGGAGTACATCGGGAATGCTTGGGCGACAGCTTTTCTTTTATCAAAGTTTCTTTGCCTCCAGCTGAGAGTTTTCCACACCCGGTCCTTGAGATATTTGAGTACACCATTTTTGGATCGTCCTGCAACAGTTGGGAAGCCCAATAACGTTCACTGGGAGATTCATTCGCTACATGAAACACATTCTTTAACCGCTTCCCTTGATGGTTGGCGACACCCTTTACTGAAAAAATAGAACATTTAGACAAATTAATCAGCTGGCCAGATGCCTTACGATACTTCATAAGGTGAAGTAATTTCGTTTGTCTTACAATCATGGGGGTCTTTTGTCGGTGTGACCATGTGAAGGCCTGGCTGCTTGGTTATGCTGTAGTTGGGCTTTAGACTTGACGGACATGCGTGTTGTCATGGCATTTCAGCTGGCCCAAGTCCATGTTATTGTCAAAAAAGGCCTACTGGGGGCCTGGTTAAGGTGGGCAGCTGCAGTCTCTGCCTGTGATTTGAGAATTTGATATGCCCTCTTCTTTCGTTTTTCTTTCTCGAAGGCAAGGATACCAACACAGGTAGGCCATGCCTCGGAGTGATGGTGCTTCAATTTAACTGGTACGAACACCTAGCAGAGGACGTCACATTTTAGCTTCACCATAACAGCTTCCGAAAATATACGTCAAATTCTCGTCCGATCGAATGCCCTGCGGCAAGCTGCAAGACCATGTGCGGTCCTAACATGCTTGCCGGACCATGGGCGGTCCAAACATGGATCATGGGTGTTTACATCAACACCCGATGTTTTTTTGGGAATACCTCATATCTACTTTAAGTATACTAGACATATATACTAATAATTTGACCGAATATTTTACATTTATATCTATAATAGATTCCAGCCTACTACCACACCTACCCTCCCCAATTCGTCTCAAACAGTGTAGCCAGTCCCAACTGGCTTTCAACCCAACTTGAGAACCCCCTCCCCCAAACCCTAACCTATCTCATCTCTCTCTTTATCTCAATCTCAATCTCGAGCAGTCATGGGGCACTGGCACATGAGTCCACATGGTAACGAGCGAGACGAGCAGGCAAGGACAGCTCTCAGGCTCCAACTTGGCCTCAGTGGCAGCATGTTACGGGCGTTAGCGCATCAGCTATGAGGTAGGCGCAAGGCAGCAAGCAGGGAGTAGAGAGAACCAAGCGGGGCCTAGCTGAGCTACCTGGCAGCTGGGGTCCTGGGAGGGAGCGCACGGCGGCGATATTGCCGTCGAGGATGGCGAGGTAGGCTACGAATGTCAAGAGTAGCATGGGTGCATCCTCATTCCCTAATTCATAAATCTCAAATCACAAATTCTCAATTCAACAATTTTTCTGAAATATTTTATAGTTTCACTAAATTATTGAGATATTATCTCTAGTACAAACAAGTTATACTTTGATATTTTTAGGACATTTACATTTTTATTAAAAAATAGTTCATTAACTTTGAACAACCAGAAAATCCTAGGTCTACACAACAGGGCGGTCCCCCTCTATAGTCCATGGAAATACAGTATATACTAGGAATATTACACATATACTTTTAATTGAGCCAAAATGCTATATATTTGTACACAAAAAATAAATCAGTCCAATCCAACACACCCCTCTCTCTTAGCCCACTAAAGCTACCTCTACGCCCACTAGACCCACCATAGCTCAAATTCCCTAAGGGCCCAACTGGTCACCCCAGTCCTAACCCTAACTAGCTCATCTCTCTCTCACCGCTTCAGAATTGGAGTTGAGGAGTAAGAGGCAGATGACTGAAAAGTCACTTGGCGATGACTTTGTCACCTATGTCGTGGATGATGAACTACAAACCCTTTCATAGGCATACACATCTCCAGATGTGGATTACTAGAAGGAGGCAGTCCATAGCGAGATGGGCTCCATCATAGCTAACGAAACTTGGAAGGTAACTGATCTTCCACCTGGTTGTAAGCCAGTAGGTTGCAAATAGATATTCAAACGAAAGGGTAGACCTGATGTTACTATAGAAAAGGACAAGGCATGTTTAGTGGCTAAAGGTTTCACGTAGAAAGAAGGAGAAGACTATTTTGATACATACTCTTCTGTGGCTCGTTTACCCACAATTTGAGTGCTTTTAGCACTAGCTGCTGCATACAAACTCCAAGTACATCAAATGGATGTAAAGACTGCTTCCCTAAATGGAGAGTTGGATGAGGAGATTTATATGCAACAGCCCGAATGCTTTGTGGTTGAAGGGCAAGAAAAGAAAATATGTTGATTGATTAAATTCTTATATGGTCTAAAGCAAGCTTCTAAGTAATGGTATGAGAAATTCGATAATATGATGACCTCGGTCGGCTTTTGTGTGAACGAAGCCAATAAATGTATCTACTATCGGTTTAGTGGGGGCGAAGGTGTCATTCTATGCCTTTATGTAGATGACATATTGCTTTTCGGGATCAACATGGATGTGATCAATAGAACAAAGTCTTTACTTTCCCAGAATTTTGATATGAAAGATTTGGGTGAGACTGATGATATCTTAAACATCAAGCTTATAAAGGGTAAGAATGAGATTACTCTTTCACAATCCCATTATGTGGACAAGGTCCTAACCAGATTTGGATTTATGGACTGTAAGTCAGTGGCCACACCCTATGATCCAAATGGAAAGCTGCATAAGAACACTGGGCATGGGAAGGATTAGCTCAAACATTCTCAAATAATAGGATCATTGATGTACCTAACTAGTGCAACGAGGCAAGACATCTCATATGCTGTTTGCATATTGAGTCGTTATACGTCCAATCCAGGAGATGATAATTGGATATCACTAGAAAGAATACTCAGATACTTGAAGGGGACCTCTAATTTAGGAATACATTATTCTGGTCATCCGGCAATCTTGGAAGGATTCAGTGATTCTAAACTACTTCGAGGCATATAGGAGTAGGAAGAGATCCATGACTGAGCACGAGGAATGCATGAAATAGGACTTTGATGCAAAACTTGAGAAAGTGAGGCACTGCCTCACTTCGAGGAGGGATAGATGCATTGATGGAAGAACTGACAGATGTCTGCAACCAGTCGCAAGCCACCCCTGTTATTGCGGTACCCTGTCCCCCCAAGTCGGAGTAACATTTCTTGAAGCTAACCGAAAAATAGAAAATAATTTAGCTATTAAAATAGTTATTACAGACGGTTTGTAATAACAATCCGTCTGTGATATGATATATCACAAACGTTTTTTGGTATTAGCCATCTGTGATATCTGTTATATCACAAACGATTTTTAGTATTAGCCTTCTGCAATATGTGTGATATCATTGGCGACTATATTTAAGAATCGTCTGTGATATCTATAATATCACAGATAGTTTTTAGTATTACCAATCTGTGATATCTGATATATCACAGATGACTATATTTAAGAACCGTCTGTGATATGTGAGATATCACAGACAAATATATTAAGAACCGTTTGTGATATCTGTAATATCACAGACGGTTTTTAGTATTAGCCGTCTGTGATATCTGACATATCACAGACAGCTATGTTTAAGAACCATTTCTGATATATGATATATTACAGACTGTTTTATTGAAAAACTGTCTGTGTTGTAACTTATTACATACGGTTTGAAAACCGTATGTGATAACCACGTTTTATCACAGACACATAAATTCAGGTGGTTCGAAAACCGTCTATGATGACTATTTCTACAGTAGTAAATGGCTGCCAGCGAGCCAGTGATAAGGCAAATCAATTCCCACATACGGGCCATAGGTGCACTCTAGGAGTAAAGTGAGGGCGCGATGCGATGCGGGTGAGCAGAAAAGTGACGCGGAGAGTTGATTTGTGACGTAACGATCGAGGTAAGAAACACACAACATTGCGGTGAGGTCTCATTCTCATGTGAGTTGCATTCGGTTTCCCACTCTCCCTCCCAATTCCAAAATCAATAAATCCAAAGTATTTCATTGAATGATTGTGCCTTTGTGAAATGTAGATCGTAGAACCTTCGAAAATGAAAAAGAAGCTTACATATTTGAAATCTTTATAGATAGTGTTGATTAGATAATATAAAAATTTGAACAAGTTAGTAAGATGGTTCTAAGAAACAATGAAATGACTGTTCCTAAAATTGCATGAAGGGTCATAGAATTAAAACTATATTTTGCCTAACCATTTTGTAATTTTCTATATATATTAAGATGTTTTTGGATAGGACAATTTATACTATAATTTTTTTCACCAAGAACCTTTTATTTTTTAAGTAATGCTTTATTAACTCTGCAAACACATCCTAGGAATCCTATATCCGCCGCTGCCGTACAGGATCTGTGCTGGAACAGCCTTACCAACCATCGTCATGCATGAACAACCCGTACGTGCACTCCGTGCACTGCCATTTCCCTCCTTTTGATGCATGGTGGAACTGTGTACCAAGGCACACGGATCGACACGTACAGGGACGCTACAGCTTTTGTACCAATCATGTACTCAGTGCTCCTAGCTAGAGAGAGCGCAGCGCATGCACCGGCCGGCCGGATTGGATTGGCTCTCCGGTCCCCAGCCCGGCTGCATCAGCGCTACCATGTGCGCAGTGTAGGGGCGCACGGGAGTACGCACTTGTCGGGTAACTGGGACATGCATGCATGAGCTGGTTTGGTTGATTCTGTTGGCCGTGACCTGTCACGCTTTGTTGCTTTGTATGGACTCATCCACAGGGCCCACGTACCATACCACCTTCGGAGGTCCGTGCTACTTGCTCCCTCCGTTCGTTGTACGCAACGTAACAGAATCCGCGTCTATAAAAATTATATTATTAGATTTATAGTTAAAAATACTTTTATAATATTATAATTTTAGTAGTATATATTAATGTAAAGTTAAAAAAATAACGGTCAAAGTTGCACCTCATATACCTATAAAAAGTAAGTAAAAAATCGAGGGAGTAATTAGTTGGTCACTAGTGTTCTTACAGTTCAAAGAACACACCTTTCTGATTATTACCTCGATCCGTTCCTTTTGTACTTACGTTTATATGCACCGACATGGTTTCCAATACACACTTTTAACCATTACACTTTATCTAATTATGTGTTAACTTTAAACTTTATAATGATATAAAAGCATTTTTATGACAAAGCTACTAATATCATTTCCATATGACCAATCCAAATACTTTGTTTTGTACTCCCTTTGTTCTTTTTTACTTAACGTCGTAGAATTTGTGCCGTTAAACTCTTTAAGGTTTGGCCGTCAATAGACTCAAAACTATTTAGATTGGTTATATGAAAGTTATAGCATTAGATTTATCGTTAAAAATACTATCATCATTACTATTATAAAAGAACGACTTCGTGGTCGTACGTCTATTCTCCTCCAATCGCTCTATTTCTTCGACTTCTCATCATTCTTCATTTTCCAACCGATCAAAGCAACTCCCTTCTATAGTATGATTCTTTATATATCCAATAAATTTTGTTGTAACGCACAGGCACATAACTAGTAATATTATAATTTTGTTAGTATGTCATAGTATAAAGTTATAAAAAGTAGCTGTCAAAGTCCCATCTCGAAAACCGTAAAAAATCAAAAACATCAAGTAAAAAGAACGGAGGGAGTATAAGTGCATGTACAATAGTCTGTCTTTTAAGTTTGTCTCTAAGACTTTTATCTCACCTAAAGACAGTACTACACACCACAATCTTCAACAGTAAATCATTCCTCTAACTACTTTATACTATTTTTACTATAACTTTCTGCCACATACCCTTTCATTATTTGCGTTGGTTTGCAGACTCAAATCGTCTCTTGCATAAGAGACAACATATTCTCTCTCCTCCGCATAGAATTTTACTTATTTAATATAGATAAGATAACACTATTAGAGATGTCCTAAGCGATCAAACTTTTAAAAGGTTGACTACACGTATGCTAAACAAACATCTAAGAAAAGAACATCGAGTAATTATATACTTATTAGGATCCAAGTTAATGAACCTAAATTGGTAGGGGTATGGGCGTACACCCGCTTCGCATGTTCGCACTCTCTTGGACTCGAATTTAGATACTTTTTTTCTTAATGGAAAAATATCCGGCTCGTCCTAGATTTTTTTTAGTTAGTGCACCTAAACAGCTAACTCAGATCGAATTGTGAAATTCTTACTCTATTACTGCACAACAGTGCTAGTCTCGTGGCGAGCGCCTTGCAGCATGGCGACACCAGCTTTTGCTGACTATCCACAGCCACGAGGATCACGAAGCGGATCCATCTATCAGCGTGGATCTGGCTACTAGTCACCCATGCATGTATGCGTCCTCGCAGCTAGCAAGAGCGCCCTCGAGAGAAGGGCACTGTACAGTGGCGTTCGGCTGTTGCATACCGAGCAAGAGCAATGCACTGTTGCATGTAGGCCCTGTTTTTTTGATTCGAGGGTAGTTTTTGGTTTCGTCTTTTTTAAATGACTTTTCGAACTCAAAATTATATGTACTATCTATGTTAAGTGTTTATATCATCCGTTATTATCTCGAAAAACATAAATAAAATATATGAATCGTGGTCCAAAAGAACAGCGGTATGGCTCAGCAGCCAGCCTTAAGTAACCATGGAGTTTTTGGCAGTACTGGCACTATTTAACATCGTATTAACAAAAATGGCACCCGTCACATGAAATTAGCAGATATGGCAACTTCACTGCACAGCCACTGTGCGGGACGAACAACAAGTTGACACCTACCCACTGCCGCACTACCACTATACGGTGGAGTTGCTCTCGCATGGCCACCGTGCGGTGGAGCTAGCCCCCCTATGATAGCAGTGCCACTTTGTATGGCGTACTTTATGCATGTGATTAGTGACACCTCATTTGCATTGGGGGGCATTCGACATGCAAGAATCATGTATGCAATTAATGACATGAAATTAACAGAAATGACACCTTCACCGCACGGCCACCGCGCGGGACGAATAACGAGTTGACACCTACCTGCTGCTGTGGAGTCGCTCCAGCATGGCCACCGTGCGGTGGAGTCACTCCAGCACAGCCACCGTGCGGTGGAGCTAGCTCCCGCACGATGGTAGTGTGGCTTTGTACGACGTACTTTATGCATATGATCAATGATACCTCATCCGCATTAGCGCAATCCCAGTGCTCCACGTAGGATAGTGTCTATGGCATTAATTAGATTGCCATGTAGGAGTTTTAGATGATGTGGCGCTATATTAAATAAGGGAGAGAAGAAAAAGAGGAAGAAACTGGGTCTCATGCAAGACCTAGTTTCTATGAGAAAACCAATGCAATAGACACTACCAAATTTTGCATTGGAGAGATGGTGGTATCTTCATGATAGATGGAGAAAAATTATGATTGGTGGAGAGGAGAGAGAGATTTTGATGCTTAATTAATTGCTTGGGTTATAAATAGACATGGTGCATTGGAGACAATAGTGTCTAAAGTAGTGTCTATATGACATGGCAGATAGAAGCTACTGGTTTCTGCACTGGGACTGCCCTTAGGGCCATGTGGCATGCAAGAATCATGCATGCAATTAATGATTAATGCACGATGACCGTGTGGCACCTAAATTTAATTATCGCACAAACTAATTAGTGCATTAATTATTAAGCAAATTAGTTAGTGCGCATTGTATGCGTGTCGCCGCACTGGGAAGCGACTCCACCGCACGATGGTAGTATGGCAGTGGATATATGTCAGCTTGTTATTTGTCCCGTGCGATGGTTATATGATGAAGATATCATTTCTGCTAATTACGTGTGGTGGTGGTGGTATCTTCTGTTACTAAGGGCATCTCCAATGGTCTGAGTCAGCTAGCTATATGTATGTACACATCAGCATATATCCTATGTGAAGTAAAGAGAGTATGCAAAAAAAACCGAGCCAGCTCTTTCTTAGCACTAGTCTATAAGAGCATCTTCAACAGTGACTTATGAGCTAGCTCTAAGCATATTATTTCATATTTTAATAGAAGAGAGAGAAAAGCTATCTCTTGATCAAGAGCTGGTCTCATACACACATTCCAAGATTATGTAAGAGTGTCATGTGAGGCTATTTATGTTATGAGCTATATGCTAAAAGTTAGTACTATTGGAGAAGTTATCTTAGAGCTAGTAACTAGCTCATACTGTTGGCCCATCTCCTATGCGCAGTAAATGATAGTCCTTTTCTGTGTGTGCATGTAAACATCAAATAGCTATCCTTATAGATAGTTTTTTAGAATGCTAGCTTTTAGTGTGTACTATATAAATGATGTGAAAGTCTTCTAGTTAGTTGCTGGATAGAATAATTGGAGATACCCTAAAATGTTAAAGGGAAAATTTGTTCAGTAGCACTGAAAGCTCAGTTCTTTCGAAAAATACCACCAAAAAAACAGGGTTCCGGAAATTACCACCGAAAATTTCATTTTTCTTCGGAATCTAGCATTTTGGACAAAAATACCCTCTCCCTCCCCTTCTCTCCTCCCCGCCTCCTCCTCCCAGCACAACTCCCCTTCTCTCCTCCCCGCCTCCTCCGCCGCTGGCCTCCCCGCCTCCTCCTCCGGCCGCCGCCGGCCTCCCCGCCTCCTCCGGCCGCTGCCGGCCTCCTCCTCCGCCCGCCGCCGGCCTCCCCCTCCGCCCGCCGCTCGCCTCCCCGCCTCCTCCTCCGACCGCTGCCGCTCGCCTCCTCCTCCGCCCGCCGCTCGCCTCCCCGCCTCCTCCTCCGCCCGCCGCTCGCCTGAGGAAGATGTGGCGGGGAGGCGAGCGGCAGGCGGAGGAGGAGGCGAGTGGCGGGCGGAGGAGGAGGCGGGGAGGCCCGCGGCGGGCGGAGGAGGAGGCGGGGAGGCCGGCGGCGGCCGGAGGAGGAGGCGGGGAGGCCGGCGGCGGCCGGAGGAGGAGGCGGGGAGGCCAGCGGCGGAGGAGGCGGGGAGGAGAGAAGGGGAGTTGTGCTGGGAGGAGGAGGCGGGGAGGAGAGAAGGGGAGGGAGAGGGAGAGGGTATTTTTGTCCAAAATGCTAGATTTCGAAGAAAAATGAAATTTTCGGTGGTAATTTCCAGAACCCCGTTTTTTTGGTGGTATTTTCCGAAAGAGCTGAGTTTTCAGTGCTACTGAACAAATTTTCCCAATGTTAAATAGTGCCGATACGCGCCGCGGCAAATACACAATCTCGAGCGCGTACGTACGTCGCGCATCACATGATTTGAACCCGAGGGGCGCGCGCTCCGGGGCGCCGAAGCTGTCCTTCCAAACGTTACGAAGTGCATGCACTCATGCTGGCCCATCTCCTATGCGCGGTAAATGCCATGCACGCGGTGCGTGGTTCAATCCAATCTGTTCACTTCGTCGTCTCTTTCTTCCGTATGGAACGCACTGCTGCCAATCAATGCTTTTCACTGTCCCGGAATCGAGCTATAGTACTGCACGGAACGGTGTGGCACATACATAATTAATGAAGATCATCTGACCTGCCCGGCGACCTCTCTGTTCGGTCGGATGACTCGTACTACTCCACGTTATGGCTAGGAGTGATTTGAAAGTCCATAGTTTTGTTATAATAAATTATTATTATTTTAGGACAGTATAAATTAAAACTTATAGAGTTGTACATTTTTCTAGATAGTTTGTAGAAATGAATGATTTTAAAACATTTAAATCACAAGGTGATTTAGTGAACTAGGCCAGTGATTTTAGGTTACATGAGACATGTTATTATTAGTGTGGGTCAAGTTGTGAAGAACTTGTACCCAAAAAAATTCTTTGTCTTTCGATATGCAGGGTTACTTGATGTCAATTACGATCAACGGCGAGAATAGGAGTTACGCTCATTGAGGAGTCGAAACCCAGAACGATAAAAAATACCGTGTGAGATGGCTGAGCTCAAACGTGTTACAAGGAAGGCGAAAAATGTTAAAGGAAAGTTCGAGTGATGGGTTGCACGATGTGGTTTGATCGGTCTAAGTGAGGCGTGATCCGATGGTATCTGTTGTGGCTACAGACCAAACAGAGAGGGAATGGGACTCATAGAAGAGGAAGAGGAGAACCAGATCTGTAGGAGAGTTGGTAAGATTGAGAGGATGTCCCTCCTCCTACCCCTCCTGGGGATTTATATACATGAGTGGGGTAGAATGGGAAATCCCCATTCTACCCCTTAGTACTTACAAAGGATGAGGGTACATTGGTATATTTACACTGGTATATTCTTCCACACTATTGGGCCTATTACATGTTGGACTAGTTGCACGGCCCAGTCGCGGGGGATTGGGCCACCCCCAGGGCCGGCCCTGAGGGGGGCGAGCGGGGCGGCCGCCCCGGGCCGCCAAAATCCAGGAACCCCCCATAGTGAGTATATACATGCTTCTCGATTTCCATCACGTTGCAAGCACGAATAGTAAATTTACAATTCTTTCAGTGGTGTTGATTTTTACAATGCTAATGCCATGGTTCTGTGCTTTGAACAGGAAAATAAGCAGGGTGGAGATGATGACAGATGCCAAGGGAGCATAAGCTGAAATCCAGAAAAGCTTTGGCCATCTCATGCTCTGCATACACAGACAGTAAAATGAATATATACTACTACAGGAGTTCAAATCAACAATTGCAAAAAGGAAAGATATGTCATTTTACGTTTTGAAATGAACTTTTCTCTGACACTGCTACCTTCTATAGTTTCAGAATAACCAACGCTACAACAGGCAACTATTTCACTTATTCATTGAGCTAACACAGTTTATATATTGAGAAGAAATTATTGGATAAGATTGATATCAATACATCATCAATGACTTCGCATCTAGAAATGTCAAAAAAAAAATTAAGGTAATATCTATAAACTCTTTGATATGAATTTTTCTTTAGTACATAACGCATTTTAAGTGTTTGTTGGTAAAATTATACACACACACACACATATGTGTGTGTGTGTGTCTGTGTGTAGATTTATATTTCAATATTTATACTAGGGCCTCTATTTCTAGTTTTGCCCCGGGCCCCTAAAAACCCAGGCCACGGCCACCCCTACAACAGTACCAAAACAGGAGAGACTTGCCGACGCATGGCAAACCAGTGGTGCACCTACATGTTACAAGCATGGTGATTGTCGACAATAGAAGGAGATGACCAGATCAAAAAAGAGAAACTAGCCCATTTATTTAACAGGTTGGGATAGAAACTTATAGTTAACCATCTAACCATACTCTCTTGAGACCAAATGTTCACGAGTCATAGGATAAGTGTTTGAGAGAAATTGAGTGCTATGGTATGCTCTCTTGTCCTCCAGGTGGAGTGGCTATAAAACATCCATCCTCAAGTAGCAATACATCAATATTTGTTCATCTCTATGAATACCTCTTGTGCTGATTAATTTGCTCTTAATTCAGCTGGTTTTTCCTTCTCTCCCCCCTTCTTGATCTTGCTATGTGAAGAAAATGTAAGAGACAAAGATAACATCTAAAACTCAATATCTACCATTCTAGGCGCTTATATTGCAAATTCATAAAGAAATCCGGTTTTTGCTCTTTTTGGCCTTTCTAAGTGATTTCTTTATCCAACTTTTTCTACCTCAAATTTTTTATGTTCTAGTTTGATGTGACATGTCAAAATACGTTTAAAGTTATCCTGACCATCATTCACCCACAATCAAGTCATATTCACTTTTTTGGTGCAACATTCCTTCAAATAAAAAATATCATAATTTTGGCAATGATTTTCTTAACTGCTAATTGGAATAGGTTCCTAACATCCTAGAGAATGTGCATACCAAATTTCAAATGATTTAGAGTTTTGGTTTGACAGTTAGTTTTGTTTTAGGTTTTGGTGCAGCAAAGCTTCACGAACCAAAAGATCTCAATCTTCACGAACCAAAAGATCTCAATTCTATCGGCAATGATTTTTTTTACTGTTAATTGGAATAGATTCAGACATCATAGAAAATGTGCATATCAAATTTCAAGTGATTTGGAGTTTTGGTTTGATAGTTAGCTTAGTTTTAGGTCTTGGTGCAGCAAAACTTCACAAATTAAAATATCTCAATTCTTTCTAGTTCTTTCAAGATTTTTGGTTGGAATAGATTCCTGAAGTCTTGATCTACCATTGGTTCAAGTTTCAAATCTTTTGGATTTATGGATCAAAAGTTTCATAGATTTTTGTTTTTGAAATAATGCTGGATTTATTGTTTAGGGGGCTAGAATTATTGTAGCACCGAATATTTTCAGAATTTTGGGTTCTTGATCATCGTAGTTTCTTATACCTATTGGATAATTGGAGTGAAAAATTGGTGAATACTTAAAGAAAAATTTGAAAGCACCATTCAATCCATTTTGGTGTTATTCTGGTCCTACAAACTTGGCGTACGTGCATGAGAACTTCCCTGTGACGTGCGTCAAAACCCTGATTCTACCGTTGATGTGCGCCAATACGAGGTGGCTTGTGCACGGTAGCAGGGTGTAAAAGGTTACGGGTTCAAAACGTCGTACTCCCCTTAGAAGCAAAATGCGTAGCTCCTCCAATAACTAACATGCATGCTCCAATCTCATTTCGTCATATTATCGTGCACGAATTTGTATTTTCTGCATATGACATTGCCGCTTTCCTAAATAATACGTACAGGACCGCCACGTGATCGAAACATCTGTTTTGGAGTTCGGACATGAATAATCTGGCAAGATGTGGCGCGGACGGGCCTCCCTCTCAACATCGCCAAAACGGCACGTAGCGAGAGCAGATCGAAATAACCTAAGGATGGATCGGTGGAGCGGCCGGGCAAGCTGCGGCGTCGCTTGCAATTCATTGATTTGCCGATAGAACGCGGTAGATCAAAGCGCGAGCGCGCACGATCGAGAACATGGCGCATACGTGCATGGATGACAGTGACGCCGGCAAACGGCATTAGCCACCGTACGTACCACTCGCTCGGACACTAGGCTCGGCGTCTCGTCTCGTCTCGACCTTCAACCTCATCAGCCGGTCCGGCCCACGCGCAGATGCGGCCATTCGCGTGGCACCAAAGCGCATTGATTCTGCCTTGTCGCGCACCGCGCGGCCCGGGAAATGCATGGGCGCCGCGCGCGCGTCAGCTTGCTGCGGCGTCCCTCCAAAAACCGGCGGCACGGCGCACATGCCACTGTGCCTTTCTGGCCTGCGCGCGCAGCCCGGCGGCATGGCTCGCTCGGCCGCGAACCCGATCGCAGAAGGCAGCAGTGCCGCCTTGCTGCCTCGCGTTTGCATGCATGGAGAAAACGAGAAGCCCGTGACTCGATCGATCGAGAGGCCGTTCTGCTGCATGCAGCGACGGCCGAGCATCGTGAGCTGCCACGTTTCGGACGTTATGATTGTCGATAATATATTACCTGCAATCTTCCTGCAGAACGTACCAGTACCGGCTATAAATAAATACAAACAATCGTGTCGATTTACCATGCTGCAACTTAGTATTAAGTTGTATATACCAGCTAATTCATCTAAAAACTTAAACTAATCAGAAAAGATAAGCAAGTTATTTATACTTTAATACTCCTCTCACGTATAGTTTCTCATAGGCGTAAGACGTGAAATAGAAGTGGACTACAATTATTTTTTTAATCACGCTAACCAGATCTTAAACTCAATATTTTTTTTTGATAAGTTGTATATACCACCAACTTACAAAAACTTAAGTTAATAAAAAAATAGATAATTCACTTATACTCAACGCGTAGAAATAACCGGATTTGGATATATGTGGCGATGAACAGCAGCAGAACGATACGGTCGGTTTTGCCTCGTCAGTGTGTATAGCGTGGGCTCGGATCCAATAGAGGAAATGTGGCAAGCTGGAAAGGGTCGTGCCTCTCACCTCTCCTATAGTTCTACTACTATGTTCTAGCTTGGACTACATGGTCGAAGTTGTCAGTGGAATCCATGTGGTGAGCAACGATCCCCTCGAAAACCACGTCACAGGAAGTGATCAGTGACGGGTACAAATCTCGCGCAGCGTAGACACGGACAAACTTGCGAGCGCAAGTGTGCCATACAGGCGGCATTCACCTTTTGGGACAGATCTGTCTCAACAACCTTCTAGTAGTGCTGTGAGCGACCACCTAATAGGTCTAATATATATTTATGATAAATAATTAATACTGTGATTAAATTGAATTTAAATTTTGTACAAGTTTCAAAGATTCAGATTTGTTGTTATGGTTCTCAGTGGGACCGGTCAGACCGCTGAGAGGAAGTAGTCGGACCAGCCTATGAACAGTGGTCTAACTAGATTTTGGGAGCAGTTAGACCGCTGAGGTGGTATGACCGATTTCTGGTTGACGGCTGCTTTTTCAGATAGTGTATTTTGGTGTTGATTATGTGCGATCGGACCAGCCATGGTTATCGGTCAGGCTAGGGTGAGTTAGCTGGTGTGACCGGCATTGAAAATGCAATCTTTCAATGCCGGTCACACCGGGTGGCTAACCAATCGGCCAGTGGTTAGCGGTCCGACCGGCGTGGGAAGAGCAATTAGACCGATGGTTGCAGCCAGAGATTAGGGTGAGTTGAGCTAAGTTGGCTTGAGGTCGGTTCATGGCTTAGGAGCTATGAGGATTAGTATTGTATTGCATCATGCATGGTTTTAACTAACGTGTGTCAAGTGCATAGAACTTGTGCTTAATATGGTTGCTTGGTCTTTGAATGTGCAGGTGGCATAGAGAATATAGAAATCAAATGTAATGGATCGGAGCTAGGCAGGAGAGCTGAGGTCTGAGCGGTCATGTAAATTCAGGTGAAGCTATGTGGCTCAAGCGGGAAGTATAGAGAAGACAAGAATCATGAAGTGGCAAGTCAATGCATATGGTGCACCAAGTGACGAGGTCAATGCACGTGAGATGGTTCAGGAGAGTCCGAATGTGTGAAGACGTAACGCGTAGTCATTGGGTATTATGGGCTCTGTGTCAAAGCATGTGAAGATGCTTTGAGGTGAAAATGAAGACAGTGAAGGAAAGGTCCCCGAAAGCTTTGTCGAGGGTATTTTTGCAGTTGGCCAAATGCTGGGTTGGTGTCTTCATCAAAACCGCAGCGCAAATAGACGCGAAAGAGAAGAGGTTTAGGTCAAGGAGAGCTGAAACTAACAAGTGGATAAATCGCTAAATAGTTAGCAGGTTGAGTCTTATAAATACTTTGAGAAACATGCGTGAGTATTTAAAATCCGTGTTAGTTGGGTTGACAGGTTTCCCCTGTAAGCGTAATGGGTTGAACCCATTAAGGGTTGTGCTTATTATTTAGAGTGGAGGAGAGGAGGTGGTAGCTTTAAGGATTCTAGGTTTTAGTTTTGCTCGATTACCTTGTGTCTTTCTATGGTTTTGTGAGAGAGAATTTGAGATAGAACAGGGTGGTGCTTTGCCTGCACCTTATAATCATCCATTAGTATGTGAACCTCCCCTTTAAAATAGATCAAAATTTTGTCTCAATCGTGTTCTTACTTTTGTTATTGCTTAGCTTCTCTTGTTCTTGAGCTAAATTTATGATTTTGAGTTTGTGGGCATTCTAACCCAATCTGTTAAATCCTCTTGCTAGGACTTGTGAGAATAGATCTAAAAGACCTCGTGTCTTAGATCCTCACGAGTAAGAAGCAATTTAAGATTTAGGGTTTTTTTTGTGTTCGTGTGACCTAAGTTATATTCTCTTCAATTTAGTGAACTCGAACCAAAGAACCTTATGATTCTTGATTGGTGTAGGCTTTTATTGCCTTGAACAAGTCTCATGCAACACTTGAAAGTGTTTGGATGAGATTTAAGCAAGTTATTAAGATTTGATTTTTTGTTCCGAGAAGCTTTCAGGTCTGGGAACAGAAGACCGGTCAGATTGGCCCAAGACATATAGTCAAACTGGCTTACCGGTTAGATCGGTCGCAAGCCGGCAATCAGATCGGCCCCCCAATGCAGTAGATTGTTGACTTGCTAGTTCTTGTCCCTAGCTTGGCTCTGCCTAGTTGGTGTGATCTGAACTTTGTGACTATCATAGTCAACTTAATATTTTAGGTAAACTGGCTAGTGCATACAACTCAATATTCGGGAATCATTCATCCTTCTGATTACGGGCATGGTGGGAATCATTCACCCCCTCTAATTACAGGCATGGTGGGAATCAGTTACCCTCTCTGACTACGGCATCTGTCCTACCTATTGCTTATCCTTCTGCGCCTAGCAATATATAGTATATATGCACATACAATATATGATTAGGCCTCTCCTTTAAAAATCCGATGCTGAAAATGACGAACTGAGTTACAAAATTAACCACTAGGAGCTAAACCGTCCAATCTTTGCTTGGTTTGAAGGAATTGAGCACAACAAAGTCACCATAACCACTTTTTTAATTTAGTATTTAAACGCCCATTTTTTTAAAATAGGTACCTTCATGGACTTATCATGCTCGGTAGGGTTACTGTAGCTCGACAGGTGCCTATCGCACAGTAAATTCACGGGGGAGACTATTTAATTTAAAGGTAATTTTTTAAAAAATAATTAGAGCAATATTTTCATAGTCACTTTTGTTTGAACAATTGACTGCAATAAGTAGTGCTACTTACATTGTATAAAAGTTTTATAACTGAAAAGCTAGTTAGATTCTTGCAGAAGATTATAGTACTAGTCCTTTTTTAGAACCATTATAGGACTAGCCTGATCTTGTCCTTGGGGTTCTACGCTGGCCGTGCCCTGTAGTTCATAGCTCTACCTTTTTACCGTATGTGCGCATATCAAGGTTGTCAGTATCGTGATACGTATCATACTATCATATAATTCTATCGAAGGTAGATGATACAGATTGCAATATAGATCGAAATCAGGTAATATCATAGTAGGATCGCGATTCTACTCGTAGAATCGTTAGGATCGAATAGGACGCAGTTGGATCATGATCCTGACAACAGACTATATTAGCATATAAACTTGATATTACATGTTGCTAATTTGTTTTATTTTGTTGTTTACATGTTATTCTAAGATAAAAAAAGTATTATCTTTGACATATTGCATTTTTAGATTATTATTTTATTAAACATAATTAAATAAGTTTCAAAAATCAACCTTAATTTAATATAACATGAATAGGTGCACTTAAATTACAAAATTAAATTCAAAAAATCTACTATAGCTTGTATATTTACAAATATAATTCAGTTTATATATATATATATATATATATATATATATATATATATATATATATATATATATATATATATATATATATAATTTTAGTAGAATCATGATTCTACGATCCGATTTCACCAAACGAAAAATGATCCTAGCGAGGATTACGATTATGATAATTTTGGTGTAAATTGCATGTATCATGCACTGCGAGTAGTAAACAAAGGAGTTACGTGCGCATGTCTCCTGGCAACTAGGATGTACGGGAAAACCAACGAGGCATTAGCTCTTTGAGTTGTGATATGATCGGGATTAATCAATTCGTACTACTACATGTCAATGATTTTGGTCCGGTTGGGTACTTGTGTTCCTGCAGCCACCTAGTATTCATTGTGTCTCCATCACCTGGACAGGACAGCAAGCAGGACTATGGTAAAAGTAGCATGAATTAACGTTACACAAAGAAGGTGTTACAAGGGCACAATTAAGCCCTGAATTTCGGGTGAGGGTTTTTGCTCATTGCTCGCAAACACACAAAGTACTGGTTCACGTTACTCATGTGGCCTCCTTGTCTCCTTGTCATCCCTCCACTACTGTTAATCCATGTGACCTTGGTATCTGCGTCTTGTGTTGCCTTCCACCCTCGTCCCGCTGCACTCCCATAAGTATTTGGAAATCAAAGGCTTGTTTGCCTTACTGCTACGTTTAACCTTTTAGTCGCGTCGTAATTTTTTAGAAACTTATTTGATTTATTGTCACAATCATTACGTGCCATATTTTTTAGCCTCATAGTCCACATATTAGCGTACTAGCTTTTGCTTTTAGTTTCTGTTTAAAAAAATTAGAAGCTAATATAAATACCTGATTTCTCGAAGCAGTTTTTCTACTTGTCTTACTCTTGTCTTGCTCTAAGGATAAGACAGGGATCACAAACGTATCACGCACCAACTCTTATCGCTCCCATCTCGCACACGCATCTCTCACTTAATTTTTCACCATTCGTCCCCTCCTTTTAAAAACTACTTGTTTCAGCTACTACTATTTATTTTCAACCAAACGTTATTAGTCAGTTATACTTTGTCTAAGGCCCCGTTCAAAAGTGTTATGGCTTTTGACTGACTGCGAGAGAACTGAAAGTGTAAGGGACACTCGTATTTATAAGCTATTTTGTTCAAAACGGCTCCTGCAATAACTTACACAAATTGTTTATAGTAACCATCTTAAGAAATCATTTTGTTTAAAAGTCAACTTCTAAGCGAGAAAATATTTGAAAAATATGGCCTAACACAAGTCATGACAAAGTTAGCAATGGATCAAACATGTTTTTACTGTGACAGCCGCTGCAAAATCATTGTACAGATCGTTCTTATTTTTAAGCCAAGCACCACCTTGAGATCCTTCCTGTATCATATCAGGGTTGAGGTCTATCGTACGTACATATTAAAGTACGGTTATTCCTTGAAAATTGTTGTTACCGAGGGCCCTTCTCCTAGTGCGCAATGATGGGCGCGTAACTGTACAAGATTGCGAATCCACCCGTAGATCGCTTAACCTCACTTCTTTTTAGATAATGGAAAATAATTCCGGCCTCTGCAACCGCACACAGCCGAGACTTACAACGTTGCTGCTTACAGCATTATTGTTTATTTGCTGACAAAGATAAAGAATAAGAGAGTCCTAAACTAGAATAAATCATATGCAAAGTCTATTATTACTTTGCCACCCATTATTGGCAAACACATGTAAAGTTATAACCTCCAACGCTTTGCTTGCCAATCTAAACGTCTCCCTTTTATCTTCACGCTGCAGCAACGCCCAGAACCGCAACCAATATGCTCCTCTGAATATAGCCTGCATAAAAGAAATATTTTGTTTTTGCGCAAAGACAATGTCATTACGAGTACACCAAATTGCATAAATAATAGCAGCAGCCCCCACAAAAATTTGTTTCTTATCCTCCCTCCCAATGCCCGTGAGCCAGCCTCCAAGCATATGAGAAATAGATCTAGGTGGGGTTAACCCAGTAGCAATTTGAACAATATTCCAAATAATTTTAGCATGACAGCAATTAAAAAAAAGGTGATTTATGGTTTCATTATGATCACAGAAGCTGCATTTTTGACTGCCAGTCCATCTCCTCTTAGCTAAATTGTCCTTTGTTAAGATAACACTTCTACCTTAGGCCCGGTTTGGTTGGCTAAAAAACTATGACTTATAGTTAAAAATACGCTATAGTTGATTGAAGTTTTACTATAGCTAAAGATGACTTATTTGGCTAATTAAATTTTAAAAAAATTAAAAATAGAAAAAATATGTTAGCTCATCTCGGACAACGCAAACAAATACAGGAAAAAAGAACTGGCACAAAAGCGAAAAAAATAAAAAAACGAAATTTATTAATAGTAGAAAATAAGCCAGAAGCTGAAACTGAAACAAGCGGGGCCATAAGCGAGTGAAATAAGGCATTCCCCAAACACCATTGTTTTTTTTAAAACAATTTGTAGTCACCACTCAAGTTGTTCCTCCCCGTTTATTCGACTTTTCAACCCTCTTTATGGTGCCGATACCAGTAATTAAACAGATGAATGATTCTCGAACTTTTTCTTCAATAGTATTTAAAATATTTACTCAAGTGAGTATGAGAGTCATCAAGTCTAGATTACATCACCGAAGCTTCAGAAAACAAAGTTAGACACCTTAATCAACAAAAACAGCAATCTTCTGCCCAAGTCCGGTCAGATTGCCATGAATGGGCCGGTCTGACCGCTAAGGCCGGTCTAACTGTAGGCATACGGCCGGTCAGTCGGTGGGGCTAGTCTGACCATAAGTTCAGGGCCGGTTTGGCTAGTCCTCTGTTCTTAGACCTTAAAGCCTCTTAGGACAAAACTTAAGTATTAAGAACTTGTACAATTCTCATCCAAACACTTTTAAATTTTGCATGACACTTGTTCAAGGCATTAGAAACCTAAACAAATGAAGAATCACAAGGGTGTTGGGCCCGGTTCACAAAATTGAAAAGAATAGAATCTAGGTTATAAGAACACCAAAAACCCTAAAAGTCAAATTACTTCTTACACATTAGAATCTAATATGTGAGGTCTTCCAAATCTATTCTCACATGTCTTAGCAAGGAAATTTAAGCAAGAGTTGGGCTAGAACTACTACGAACATGAAATCACAAGTTTAGCTCAAGAACAAGCAAAACCAAGTAAGAATACAAATAAGAATATGATTCAGATAAAATTTTGATCTATTTCAAGTAAAAAATAAAGTTTACATACTCATTGATGATTACCAAGTGCGGCCAAAGCACCACCATTTTCTCTCTCACAAACATGGAAAGAGACATGGTGGTAGAACAAAAACCGAAACCCTAGATTCCTTAAATCTAACATCTCCTCTCCTCTCCTCTCCTTTAATAACCAATAACAACTCTAATGGGTCCAACCCATTAAGACACTGGGGAAAATCCTACTAAAATGGGTTTTATACACTCACGCATGCTTCTCAAAGCGTTTACAAGACTCAACCCACTAATACCTTAGCGATTAATGGGTCCAACGCACACTGAGTTCTGACTACTCACTTGGCCAGCACATTGCGGGTGCATTGCACCAAAATGTAGTGTGCATACTACAAAAGACCTTAGCTTTTTTGTCATTTGATGCCTATTTGACTAGGAGCAAGCCGAGAGAGGGAGAGAGAGAGACCTGTGCCACTACCGAACCACAGCTAGCTCTCACCTGCGTCCATCCTGTACTGTAAGACCATGTGATGGCAACATCATGTGAGTGATGAGTATTCAACATTGTTTGTACCTTGCTTTTGTAGTTTGAGTTTGAATTTGAGAGTTTATATTTTGACTTGTTGCAATTTGAATATGGCGATCTGACCAGCTTTGTCAAGGCGGGCTGACCAACCTCGGCCTAACGGTTTGATCCGTAGTTGCCTAGCAGTCAGACCGGTTAGCGATAGTACCATCATTTTGTTGGTGATAGTTATTTTTTAGATGGGGTCTTTTGGAGGTTTTTGGTCTGAGACCTAGTGTGGTAGTACAAGTGTTGTATTCACGGTATGACCGTAGAGTAGCGGTCTTACTGGCCTTGGCATGACGGTTTGACCAATGTGGAGCTTGCAGTTTGACTGGCTTGGTTGCCACGGGTAGACCGACCTTATTGAGGTATTGCTGGGTGAAGTTGGTTTGAGGTGGTGTTAGTCACGTTAGAAAGTCCGCACAAGTGTTAACAGGGGGTTTCTATGGTGTGTGAGTCATGGTGTGTCCGTGCATATGTTTTTCTAATTGAGAGTCAAATGTATGTCATTTGCGCTTGAATTGATTATTTTATCTTTGATATTTTGGTGCTTGATGATTAGTATGCCCAGCGGCAAGGCCAATGCATGGTGGTCGTAGCGTGTCATGTAAGTCCGGGCAGAGCATTATCTAAGCTGAGAAGCACGCGAGAAAGACAAACATCATGAAGAGGCAATACGTGCATGTGATGTGCCAATTGGATTTGTGCATTTCAAGTGATGATGTTTCTCGAAGCAGCCGTACAATTTTGGCAATAAGGTGTTGAGCATCACGAACTATGGTGGAATACGGTGTGCCATAGGACTCGATTATTTCAAGTGGTGACAGCCTCGACGCAGGCGTACGATCTTGGCAATAAGATGTTAGGAATTGCATCTTCGTGAAGACCATTAAGCATTGTCCAATACCGGATGAATTGACAGTTTGCAAAACCGCAGTGTTGGTCTATGTGGTTTAGGTTACGTCTTTATGGCTGGAGTGTTTTATCAGTCTTATAGAGCCTTGTAAGTTCCACTTCGAAAAGCATATTAGTGTGCGAATGTTAAAACCCATTTGTATGTGGGTTACCGAGTTTTTCCATATGTAAGTGATGTGATCTATTAAAGAGTGGCTGGTTGTTAGGGTTAAGTGATAAGTGAGGTGCTTCCACTATATAAGCCCTTGTGTTGAGGAGAGAATAACATTTGAGAGATCAGGGTTAGGGTTTCCTTATGTTGGAGTCTTTTGTGTGCGTGTGTGTGTGCTCTAGACTTAGAGCTTTATTCTTCTGAAATAGTGATTGTAAAATATTTATCTCTAAGTGAAATAATATCCGAATTTTGCCCAAATGGGCTATGCCATGGATACTTGTACTTTTGATTTGCTTGATTTTTTTGTTTGGATTTCTCTCTTATTGACCTTTCCTGGTGTCAAGAACGTGTAAGAGGTGGAGATGTCTATTGGAGATTAGATCTCATTCATCTAAACACTTTCTAAGAGCAATTCTTGAGTTTATCTGATTTTTCCTTAAGAGAGGTGATTTGGAGGTTTTGCTCCTATGAGTGTTTAACTTGAATTCGTGTTGTGATCTAACTTATTATGACATATGAGAACCTTTTTAAAGTTATCTAGATCATCTAGGACTCGCAAATAAGAGCAGATCGAGGTTTTCCTCCTTTGTCCGGTTTTGGTGCAACTCTCTTTGTTTTAGATAAAAGTCAAAACTTTGACATCGATCTTCATGATTTATAATTGGAATAGATTTTTGACGTACTAGAGAATATTTGTGCTAAGTTTCACCGCGTTGGGATCAGCAGTTTGAGAGTTGAACATTTTCTTGGATTGTGTACGGCGCTAATTGCACTGTTTTTCTCCGAGCGGGCAGACCGCGAGGACCTGAACGGTCAAGCCGGAGTACGGTCGTAACGGGGCGGTCAGAACGGTTTGGGACAGGTTGTCTCTGTGTATTTCGGCTCTTTGTGTGCTTGTGAATTGGTTTTTCGCTGCGTGTGGGTGTTAATACCTGGGGGAAAAGCCCACTTACTGGCAATAACCGATCCTACGCGAGCGCGGATGTATGCGTGCGCGCGCACCCAAACCTTATCGTTTCCCCCATATACCCAGGCCACCACTCGAGAGAAAGAAACATACGCATGCCACCAGTGCGAGGAGCTCAGAATCTCAGATACATACAGCTAAGTCGGCAGCAGCAAAGAAGTGATAAGTAGAGGGGGTAGTGTTGTACGCGACTCCGCGTTCGTCGCCAAGAGCATAGCGACATCGAGAAGCGGCCACGCACGCGCCGGGAGCGAGAGAGCCCAGCGACGACCATGACACTAGTAGACGCGCTGCGCAGCGCTTCCAGCGACGCCGCGCTCATCTACGACAACTTCAACGCCGCCTCGGCCGCGGGCTTCCTCTTCGACAATGCCGCGGTTTTCTGCGACGCTGGCATTGTCGTCGGACCCGCGCACGTGCAGGCCGTCGAGGCGCCGGGGTTGGCTGCGGAAGCCGTGGCGGCGCCCGTGGAGAAGCAGGCGACGTCGGCGCCGCCCAGGAGGAAGCGGCGGCGGCGGGCGAGGAGCTGCAAGTCGAGGGAGGAGACCGATAGCCAGCGGATGACGCACATCGCCGTGGAGCGCAACCGCCGGCGCCAGATGAACGAGTACCTCGCCGTACTCCGGTCGCTCATGCCGGAGTCCTACGTCCAGAGGGTACGTACGTACGCACGCCCGCACGTCTTGTCGCTTTCACTCTTGGCAAACCGACATTACTTCGAGTCAAGCGTTCCTTTCTTCTTTTGTTCTGTATCTGCGAGCTCCCGTTCGTCAAGGAAAAAGAAAGCGATGCCGGAGCAACTGGCGAGGATGGTGAGAGAATATTTGTTTGGCCGAAAGAGAGACGCCATTACTAATGAGGAGTAATGGTGCTTTCTTTTCTGTAGTTCAAATATGCCTATATATACATTCCCTATGTCTTTTCTTTACTGCTCGATCTCTTTCTTCAGCAGAAGCATCGATTCTTGGCCAGACACCAGCACACCATTAATATGTCTCCCATATCATTAATTTCCTCTAGTTCTTGCAGAGTAGTAGTAGTAGTAAATTGATTGTTCGATGAGTTCCCTGTACTTTCCTGACAAAATTAATGCCTTCTTGATCTTTTAAAATGTTGTAGGGTGACCAAGCATCGATTGTTGGAGGGGCAATAGAGTTTGTGAAGGAGCTCGAGCAGCAGCTGCAGTCCCTGGAAGCGCAGAAGCGAGCGCTGATACATCCACACAAGGCAAAATGCGACGCGATGCCGATGCATACTAGCAGCACCAACACTACCACCTGCATGGAGTCCACGAGCAACTGCAGCAGCTGCGTCACCGAAGACGCGTCCGACTCGCCCCCGTTCGCGCAGTTCTTCACGTACCCGCAGTACGTCTGGTGCCACTCCCCGCGCGACTCCACCGCAGCGTCGGCGGCGGCGGCGGCAACAGTCCCGGCCGAGAACCGGTCGGGGGTGGCCGACATCGAGGTGAACCTGGTCGAGACGCACGCCAACGTCCGCATCCTGTCGCCGCGGCGGCCGGGGCAGCTGCTCAAGATGATCGCCGGGCTGCAGGCGCTCCGGCTTACCATGCTGCACCTCAACGTCACCGCGCTGGACTCCCTGGTGCTCTACTCCCTCAGCATCAAGGTACGTGCGTGTGCGGCTGCACTTATTTCAGTTTTCTAAACTCCAAGTGACACTTTTTTTTTCAGTCCTACTGCATTCGGTACACATATCCCACTGAAACACGCACCAATGCATTTGTGCCACAGTTAGCTCGTACGTTTGGATCTTGGATCGAGTGATACCAATGCGAAAGTGTGTGTGTCTACACATGATTTAGGAATAATGAGGTCACACTGCACCTGTAGGAAACAGAATTAATTAATTAATCAATTACTACTAGCAACGCTGTGTGTTTGATTTGGTATCTGAAAAGTAAAACGTGTTAGATATTCCCCTGCCTGCACTGCCCTTGGATGGATAGACAAACATCCATGGGTAATCACATCAACGCAGTCGAGTTCGATCAAGTGCATTATTGCTGAGAGAACCAAAAGCGTTGCTCGGATGGTGGGCGCTGCCGTCGAACAGGCCACCCGCCTCTCGGTTTGAAACCAGCAAATCTTATTTCTGGTACTGTTTAATGAGTAATATCTTTTTTAAATACACGTATACATGTGTTTTTAGTGCTCAAAATGTACGCCAACGTTTTACGAGACATAGGTGGTGATCGATTCGGCTGAAAAGCTCATGGCTTATGGCTGAAAACACTGTAGCTGGCTGAAAAAAGCACTGTAGCTGACAGAGGCTTATTTAACATAATTAAATTTAAAAAATTTAAAAATATAAAAAATATGTTAGCCCATTACGTATAATACAAACAAATACGGGAAAAAAGAACCGGCAAAAAAGCTCAACAAAAAGCTAAAAGTTCAGAAAAAGACGAAACTTATGAATAGTGAAAAATAAGCCAGAAGCCAGAAGTCAGAAGCCGAAACCGAGTTGATCAGGACCATAAGGTCTCTATTCTGCAAGACGTGTGCAATGTATGTACTTACATAGGATGCTACATCGGATGTGAGTGTGTATGGTGCTGCATGTGTGTGTGCATACTCGTTCGAGGCGCATCAAATATTTCGAACTTCGTTCAGAATCCGATGGACTTGGCTAGAACCCTGGGCGCCTGAATCTTTCAGCGAGAGGTGAAAGCCCTTTGCTCCAGTGGGGCCCTGCTGTGGTGAGCTGCAGCTAAGGACTTGTCAATGCTGTCACGTCTCCATGGAGCGAGTTGCTCCAGTAGTCTTGTCCTAGTAAACACTATCCCAGGCTGTGGTAGTGTGACAGTGAAAAAATATTGCTCTTGTATCTGTCAGTCTGAATAGACACAGAACACCGCCAGGGAGATTCTTTTCTCCTGAACTGAGTCGGGCTGTAGGCTGAGATTGGCATGGAGAAATGAGCAGTAAAGGCTAGCTAGCTTAGCTAGATAGTGTACTTGCTGCCGCCCCCTTGTGCTAATTTAGCCGTGGCGGTGTGCGACAGTTCCCCTATGGTATCTACGGAGATAGGTTACTGGTGGCAGATTCTTCCCTCCCTGACCGGTCATTGCACGTGTGCCTCAGTGCCTGTGTCTTGTTGAGTTCTTTGTTTATGCGTATTAGCTCATGTTAGGTGGTTAGTTAGTTTATTTTTATTATAACTGATGTTGGTTTATTCAGTGCAATTAAATTTAAAATAATTTAAAAAAATAAAAATATGTTAGCATATCACGGACAATACGAAGGAATACTGGAAAAACGTAAAAAAAACTCTGAAAAAACTGAAACGCTAGAAAATGACGAAATTAAAAAATAATGAATTAAAAGTCGGAAGCTAAAATGAGCGTTGCCTAATCCTTCACATGTGTGGTGCAGGTGGAGGAAGGCTGCAACCTGACGACGGTGGACGACATCGCTGCGGCGGTGCATCATGTACTCTGCATCATCGACGCGGAGGTCACCTCACAGCAGCTACTCGCCGTTAGGCAATAGGCAGTGATGACGGTGGTGGCGGTGGTGGAGAGAGAAACCACATATATGCACTGAGCTGGCTAGTGCCATAACGTCAATCACGCACCGCGCGCTCATGTTGCTGTAGCACTGTGTATGGGGGCGTTGGGTTACGGTTTGTAGCCTTTTGTTACAGTTTATTAATCAGTCTAATAAATAGTGACTGTTGAAATTAAAAAAACTGAGGCCAAAAACCTACTCTAAACCAAAAAAAAAAATGGTCTATATCGCGCTGCCGTTTTTCGCTGCTCAACATTTTGCCAAGTCGGCAAGTCCAGTGGAATATGGTGTAACGGCCCGGCTGTTTAGCGGCAATGTCATGCGTCACTTTCGTATGATGATTGGCTCCAACTTCTGAATAAACGTTCCTTTGTTACACAGTACGTGCAGTTCACCTGTCTCTTCTAGTAGGCACTGCAGCGTAGCAACAGCTCTGAGCTCAAACTTGACATAACTTTGCAAGAGGCGGTTCGAAATCCTTTCAGGAATCCTATATATGTTTCAGAGGGGGCCAAACGGAAATCGCGGCATCGTGGTGGGACTACACGAGCCCACCGGCAAGTACCGGCGAGCCTCTCGAATCTTGACGAGCTGAAATAGCAAGTGGAGGGCTTCAATTCGTCACCCTTATTGAGTTGCCCAAAAACAAGGGTCCGTTTGACGAAGAGCAGGGCTAGAGCCTTAGAATCCCAGCCTGTGCACGAACTCCGGCCATGCTCGAGCCGTGCCAAGCCCAGCCTAACTGAATGCTAGGCTAGCGCAGGTCAGCCGACTAGTCAACCACCGTTCAGCTAGTGGTGCAAGTGGGGCGGGCTGTGGCCAGCGCGGGTGGCAGACAGCCCGCGCCACCCGCGCTGGCCACCCAGGCATTTGCGGCTGCCGTTGCCCCGCGGTGCGAAGACGCATGCAATTAGTTGTGTTCGGCGGCTGCCCGCAACACAGCCGCATGCAAAGATCAAATGCAGACCACTGACAGACTGCTAGCATTAGGGCCTGTTCTTTACCTCACAAGCTAGCGGCTTTTGGCTTTTGCTACAGTACCTAACTTTTAAACGGAGTATTTTCTCAAGACGGGGTATACAAGTTAAACGATCTACACGTTAAAAGCCCAACATCTGTACCAACCAAAATCGCAAATAGATATTTGTCTCTCCGTAATCTGTACCATAAACAGCCAAAATTCAAAAATTTCAACCAAAAGCCGCAGCCGAAAAGAATAGGTCCTTAGAATACTACATGCATAAAGCATACTAAAAAATCCCAAAAATAATACTAAAAAATCTAAAAAAGGCTAAAAAATTAAAAAACCAGAAAACATTTATACTCGGAAAAGGCTAGCACTTATTGGTAATGCTTTAGAAAAATACTAAAATAATACACCAAAATTTAAAAAAAACCCCAAAAAAATCTGTACTCAGAAAAGCATTTTAACAGATAATTAGTTGACACTAATACTTCAACATTCAACAAAAAATCATCAGCATTCGGATGTGCTTCAGAACAAATTACATCAGCACATTCTGTGGCTTCACATGGAAGAGAACGTTGTCGAACACATTTACAAACATTAATCCATGCTTGAAGAAAAACGAACCCGTGCTTCCTGAAACACATAAAACAAACAAATTACAGAATAAGGTCCCCAGGAAGAAGTTTCATGAATAGTGACTAGTATCAAGAGTGGATCTGAGCGCAAAATCAGAATGGCCTAGGTCAGACTAATTGTAGTAATGCCGCAGATTCGGAAGGAGTAAAACAAAAGAATTTTTTAAGGCAAGGGTGGAACTACACAAAGAAGCAAGAGAAATCATTTGCTCCAACTGTGCACTGAGGCTTCAAAAGGAGTTGTAAGCTCTAGGATGGGTGCTTTATATGTGAAGTTTTGCTTACAACACATAAGTAAATTCTTATTTATGTAGGCTCTGTAGTCCCAGCTTTTCATGCTTCTAGTCCTCAGCATAACTGAGCATTAACATCGGAACAAACTGTAAAAAGCCAGGCCACTAGGCCAGAAAGAACTAAGTATTGCTATGGACAAGAATAAAACATCCATCCAGGATGAAGAGTGACCTTGTAGGAGATAAAAGAACTCTTGAAATGGTTAAACAAGAAAAAAAAATGTGGGTGAGTGAAAACATAGTTCCTCATTGCAACTTAGCATTTAATGAGGCCACTCAGCTTTCATCATAGAACCGGCAAACTTGCAAAGATACCTTTATTTGGTGTACTTCCATCGAAAAGGAACTTTCAAACAGAAGGGCAGGAAGAAAAACGGCCAAGAGAAGATCAGGATTTATGTTAGCCCCTGCAACTTTGGAAGCATTATTAACAAAAAGTCCCCAGGAAGAACAGTAACACATTCTGTGCTGTTGTAATTTGTTCTGAAGCAGCAAGGTCCCCAGGAATGGAGGGGAAAAAACAGCAACACATTTACGAACATTAATCCATTAATCTTGGTCAGCTCCTAGCCCTCCCTCTTGAGCCTCCATAGAGATTACTCTACTGCCACATAGCATGATCCACATGAGCAAGAGATTAACGGTTATAGAGATTCAGTATATGAAGAAAAAAGTATTGATATTTGGTATATCCACAATGAGAAGAGGCAAAGTGGTAGACTGGTCCCTGCATACAATGTGGGATTAACTGGCCTTTTATAGTTCCTATTCATTTCTAGGAACATGTTAGTGATGTCAAAAGCAGACAGCACTGACTTTCCAAGACTGGACAAATGAAGTGTCAGAAACAAACAAGTAGATTTAATGAGTAAATTGCTTGGTACCGTCAACATACCAGAAATGCGGAAGTCTCCGATTCATTGTACCCGAACAAATCTACAGCCAAACAAATATAAGTTCATAGATCAATTGATAGCTAGAACTACAATGGATCAGTTCCAAGACCCTCCAACTAGTAAGTGCTACCAGGATTAGGGATTTCTAAATTGAGACCATCCAAAACCAGGGCAACCTGGGTTATCCTACTGGGTCCCAAATCTCTCGCAAAAACAGGTAAGCAAATTTTGGCAAACAACATCTTAGCCTCTTAGGGGTGAAAGACAGACTGTTTCTGCAAGCAAAGAAGCAGCAATGCTCCTCCTCCTAGTTCTAGTACCCTCCAATGGAGCAGGGCAGGCTAACAATTCAGGCGCTCAGCTCGTGGAAGTGAGATTCCCACGAGGAAACAATCTGCTGACGCAAAATCCGAAGCCCGATGATTCGGTTCCTACTCTATTGCGCTCGATACCATCACCAACGGGAGGAGGACACAACCACGTTCATGGGCCAAGAAGAGAAGCGCAAGGGAGCGTGGGTATCACGAGAGGTCGATCGGCCTAACCTTGAGCGCGTGGAGGGGTTGGAGGGCCTGAGCTTCGGCGCCACTGGAGCGGGGGCGCGCGGCGAGGCGGAGGATCGGAGGGGAGCGCCAGCAAGGAGGAGGAAGCCGTGCGCCCGCGGGTGGCTAGGGTTTGGCGATGAGGACGAGGAGTCGAGGACGCGAGGGGTTTGGAGTCGACGACCCGGCGGCGATGCGGCGCGGATCAACCCAGCGGCTATGCGGGCCGGCCTGCCTCCAACCGCTAATGGTTTGGTGGATTTTTGTGGTCCCATAAATGGGCTGTTTTGTGGATGAGCTAAACCCGGCCCACTTGCACCCCTACGTTCAGCTGCTCTGCCTGCCAGTTGCTGGTCCATCGTTACATTACGCCATGCAACCCGGCAAGAATTTTTGACATATCTAGCACTGTTAATCTCTAAAATTCCGTTTTTAGCCCCCCAGCACATTATTTCCAAATGTAGCCCCCTTTCGGACCGCGCATTTCTGTGGAGCCGACATGTGGAGCACTGTAGCTGGGTCGTGCGGTCCAGTGTGCACCGCCCCGCCGAGCGCATGATTGATTTCTGACCGCATGACTCTCCGTCCTGACCGCGCGATTGAATTTCTGACCGCATGACTCTCTGTCCAGACCGCACAATTGAATTTCCGACCGCATGAATAGTAGGGTTGTGCGGTCCGGGACCACACGACCCAGCTACAGTGCGGTCGTGCGGTCCAGGACCGCACGATCGGACACGTGTCAAGCGCTGGTGAGTCATGCGGTCGACCGTGAGGCTAAAAATGGAATTAACGTGCAAAGGGGGTCAGAATTGGAATTTTTTCTTGCAACAGTGCTAGATGTGTCCAAAATGCGAATTCACCCGGCAACAGGAGGTCAAGTACCTTCTTCAGGTTCTATTATTTTGTGAGGTATGTGATCTGTATAGCATACTTTAAAAATTCCAGTATTATGGTTTTATTGCATATATAGACCAGATCGCCAGAATCCTTGACGAAGATCGTATTAACACGAAATCTTTGGAGCTGTAAAAGAACCTAATTTGCTGGCGCTGCAGAATTCATGTCTGCCTATGAAGGGGTTGGCCACGGGTGACGATGCAAATTCGTCCAGCCGCCGGCCACAGAAGCAGCAGCTCCCGATCCAAACTTCGGCTCGATTTTATACTTAAACCCCCAGGGAACTATACACTTTACATGGACATCTCTTTTCTGAACAGATCTAGCACCAACACAAGACTTCTTTTCTGTCTCTTCCCCCAGATGTAATGTGCAAGCCTGGCACAACGACCTAAAGAAAACCCCGACAATTTGGACCGTCCGGCCAATCGTCTTTTTACTTCAAAGTCACTCAACGATGGGGCCATGCCGTGCATTGTTCCAAGCCTCTGATAGTGCAGTGCTCTCAAGTATATTGATTCACTTCCCTATGCAGAATCCAGTGTTCATCTAGAGTACTTAAAACACTTTGGGCAATGCTGACTAGCCTTCTTTATCATTCTATCAGGTTACAAACTTGCAGTAACTAGACAGATAAAATGCATGATGGATTAGTTTGGTAAACTTGCACGCACCAACCACCATTCGATAACAAGGATTCGCCGGCTTTCTAGGAAAGTAGAGTCCAAAACATCGCGTAAATTCCACATCAGTACACTCCAAACAAGGCACTTGATGCCCAAATGTATGGATGAGTACGCACCCGTTCTAACCCAAACTTGTAAATTTGTAAAGCATCAATACACTAAACAAAGGGCTTGATGTCAACTAAGAATGATCCGAAGCAGCCAGCGCTGCCAGAACGACCACCAAAGAAAACTGATGTCTTGCTTCCAGCAACATCTGGAGGCCATTTGCAGCCTAGGAGACTAGGAAATCTTCAGATGTTTGTGGTATCTGAGATTACTGGGTTGAGTACAAGTTTCATAGACAAATGGTTGATGATCTACCTAGCTAGCTTACTCCATGAACTTAACCCCCAACTGCAATTTGACATGTGAAAAACGCATGTTATTCGAAGACCGACACCTAACCACAGGATGCCCACTCGCATTGATGTACGTAACAGAAACTTGAATGAAGGGGACGTGTTGCCCAATGTCTATTCGGCAATCGGCAGGCATTATTAGCAGGAAGGCACGGGTCACCTAACAAGACCAAACATCTGCGCAGATCCTGTAGAAACACCGAGCAGGTGCAGGAGATCTCACCAGTCACCAGGCGTTGCAGAGGAAGAGAATTTCTGCAGCATGTGGCGTCACAAGAAGAGATCGTAACGATGAAATCTCCAGACTCCGACGAAGCTGGCATCTTGATCTCCACCGGAAGCACGCACACAACTATCGTCATGTCATGTGTTGTATAGTCAAAAGAACCTCCGAAAATTACTGCCTCACATCGGAAGAACTGAATCCTTTCCTCTGCCACTCTTGCTGCTGTAGCATGCTTGACCTCCCAACCGGCGCCAATCTCTTCATCGGCGGAGGGTTTGCTGCATCCGGCAATGCACGGCCGCTGCGGCCGCCACCGTCCTTGCTGTGCTCCCCGTGACACCGTCTTGAGGACCCCGAGGAGCCTGCCAGGAGGCCACTCTCCCTGGCCACCATCAGCTCATCTTCTAGGCTAGCCTGCAGCACGTCGGCGATGGACATGCGGTCCTCACGGTGCGTGTCTGACAATGACGACGACGCCCTTACCGGCGGCGCGGCGCCGTCTTCTCTGATCTCAACTATGCCATTGGCCTCCTCAGGTCTCCCTGGACAATCCTTCGGCTGCTGGTGGCCGCCACCGTTGCTGCTCACCTCGTTCTGAGGCTCTTCGCGCACATGCTCCGAGCAGTCGTCTATCGCCAGAACCAACTCGTGGTTGTCTCTCCGGTCCTCCCGTGGAGCGCGACCCTCTGGCTCCGGTGAGGCCATCCCCACGGTGACGAACGCGATGTTGCAGCGGCAGAGCGGGCAGTTGGAGTGCGACATGAGCCACGTGTCGATGCACGGCACGTGGAAGGCGTGGCTGCACTTGGGCAGCAGCCGGAGGCTCTCGCCGTCCCGGAACTCGCCGAGGCAGACCGAGCAGTCCGTGCTGTCGACGAACCCGTCGCCGCGCTTGTACTTGCACACGGTGATCTTGTTGATCAGCGTCTCGTCCAGCCCGTCCGACGGCGAGACGTTCCACGGCTCCTGGCTCCGGGAATCGCCATGGCCTCCGCCGCCGTCGCCGTCGCCGCCGCCTCCCACGCCGGAGCCAAGAACCCTGTTTCGCAGGGAGCTGAAGGCGCCGCAGTACTTGGAGATGATGGTGTAGTAGCTGACGAGGAGGAAGGCGCTTGCTAGCACCCCGATGATGGCGATGACGAGGGGCGAGAAGGCGGGGCTGGAGGAATCGTCGGCGCTGGGACCGGCGATGTCGAAGGCCGGCGGCGGGGGCGGGAATATGAAGTAGCACCACTGTGGGCAGTACATGCTGCACAGGCCCTGGGAGCAGTCCCTGGTTGGCTCATAGGGCAACCACGTGGGCTGCGACCCCAGAGTTGTAGGAGGAGAAGAAGCCATTGCCGCCATGAAAGACAAGCACAGCACAACAGTAGAAGAAGAAAAGGATACAGAAGAACCCCCAAGAAGCAAAAATGAGCAAATCTTTACGTTCTCAGACAACCCTCAGACTGCCAATTCTAGTACCAGCAGAGGATCTTTAGGAGTTTCTGGTCCAACTAATTTGTGGTGAGAGATGAGAGAAGCAAGAGGTGGTACTCTGCCTGTGCTTGCACCTTGGTACTGTACTGATTTCCTGGTGTTGGGAAATGTGAGAGGAGGGAGAGAGGTCAGTAGATGCTGCCACCAAACTGTACCTGCGGCTTTACCTTTTTAGTTTTTGGGTATCATTAATAGCTTTTAGTTTAAGTGTAAGGGCCTGTTTGGAACAGAGGAATTTCACAGGAATTTTGCAGGAAACAGTTCAATTCCCGCAGGAATCGGGAAAAATTTCCGCATTCCAAACAGGGCCTAAGTCTTTATAAGAAATAAATTGAATATTAATAAACAATTTTGAAAAATCTAGCTTACTAAACTGATTTGAAATACAATAAAAACTATTTTATTTATTTATTTAAAAACCATAAATTATAAAAGTTCTCATCCTTTCAGCCTTTGCCGAGGAACTGCAACTACTGGGAGAAACGAGAGCCAAACGGGAGCCTGCTTGTTTGGAAAGCATTTTGGGAGAGCGAGCGCTTGAGAGTGAGGGAAAGGAGGCGGTGGTGGTTGGGATCAGGGGCCTTCTTTGCCTTGTGTTTTGGTGCCACGGTGCTGCTGCTGTTCTGCAGTGTCTGCTTGTTTGGAAAGAGAGCGAGCGCTTGAGAGTGAGGGAAAGGAGACGGTGGTGTTGGGATCTGGAGCCTTCTTTGCCTTGTGTTTTGGTGCCACGGTGCTGCTCTCCTCTTCTTTTCGTTTGGTTCTGCTGCTGCTGTTGCTGTCTTCTACTTTACCGCGTTTGCCTCCTTTAGAATACCAGAGAAAGGAGATGTCGTTGCACATACGCCACTGTAACATTTTAAAAAAATAGCCATTAGATAAGCATTTGTACAAATCTAATTTTTTCTAATCTCGACAACCATGATAGATGATATATATCTTCTATCACATTACCATAACTCGGTAGATAAACAACAGGACAAGCAGCGTGTGACAGCTGGCAGACCAGTGGAGCCTACCGAGCTGTCCTAGCTTTGCATGTAAGCTGCTGAGCTTTCCGGGCTCGGTAGATGGCCTCCCACGCTGCTTGCAAACGTGCATGGACGCTTGCATTTTGGATCCCATTATAGGGCAAAGGCTAGAAGCACGAGCAAGGCATGGAATAAAGCTGCGTTTACGCTTCCTTACACCAAAATACAACCGCCATTATTGTTATTTTAGTGCTTGTGCAGGTCAAGTAAGGAAGGAACAGAAGGTTTCGTCTTCTTTCGTGGTCAAGTGGATGATATCTATCACATAACCAAAACTAAATTTAGGGCCATTTGGATTAAAGCAATGGCGGATCAGAAATGAAGCGGTGGGGACTAATTTATGACAGATTAGAAATCTCACTATGTTACAATTAAACATCATAGCAGAAGTAAATAAGTATTGACATAACAGCTGATATTATAGTGAAAGTGCGAAACAGTCTCATGACATTTAAAAAGGTATTTTAGCTAGAATAAATACCTAATTAAAGACATTTGTATAATATCTCGCTATTTAACAGCAATCCAGAGCTACTGCCCCCGAGTCTTAACATCGTTTGCATAATATCTACTCCATTGTGTAATTCCTATTAACAAAGAAGACTTGATGTAATTTCTTTCTCTGATGCACTACCAAATGATAATTCTATATCTCTCCGTAGATAATATACTTGCTTTTAGTCAAAAACAGTTGGCGTCGTGGGTTGAATTTGTGAAAACCAAAGAGAAAAATGATCTAACAAAAATGAAGTAAGTTGTTTATACATACCCAGGTTGGGAGATTGGAGTATCAACATCATCCATAGCAAAAGGACATTTTGCATCATCTAGATCATCTTGCTGAGGGGAATCACAAGAGGAGAGTGCAAAAAAAACCTGCCAGATTCATCCTTACTATCCTTGCCCTGCACATGGGCAGCCAAATAATGTCAAGGCAGATCTCGATTAGCATTTAACATGTCAGCTCTCATAGCTGGGGTAGAGCCATTTCAATCTGAAAACAGGCTATTCTACTTCACATATACTAGATCAACCTATTGTCTGACGGTTTCAACATTCTCTCATAAAGCACATATACTAGATCAACCTATTGTCTGACGGTTTCAACATTCTCTCATAAAGCAAAATCCAATCTACTACTGTCAGATTGAAGTAGAATAGCCTGTTTTCAGATTGAAATGGCTCTACCCCAGCTATGAGAGCTGACAGGTTAAATGCTAATCGAGTTGATCTGCTTTGAGCCTTTGACATTATTTGGCTGCACATGTGCAGGGCAAGGACAATACGGATGAATCTGGCAGGTTTTATGCACTCTCCTCTTGTGATTTCGCTCGGCAAGATGATCTAGTTGATGCCAAATGTCCTTTTGCTGTGGATGATGTTGATACACCAATCTCCCTACATGGGTATGTATAAACAACTTACTTTATTTTTGTTAGATCATTTTGCTCTTTTGTTTTCACAAATTCAACCCACGGCACTAGCTATTTCTGAATAAAAGCAAATATATTATCTATGGAGAGATCTGGTATTGTCATTTGGTAGTGCAATAGTGCATCAGAGAAAGAAATTACATAAAGTCTTCTTTGTTAATAGGAATTACACAATGGGGTAGATATTATGGGCGTGTTTGGTTCCCTTCTCAACCCAGCCTGGCTCGTACGAGCCAGCCAGGCCACCGTTGGCCAGGCTCAGTGCATGCAAGTAGGGCGTGTTTGGTTACCTGGCTCGTTGCAGCCAGGACAGAAGCAGCTGGTGTTTGGTTGCATGCATTTGCATCAAATTCAAAATAAAAAGCTGCATGAACCTTGTTTGGTTGCCTGCATACAAACTGCATGGCTGACTAGTTTTGTTGAAGTGGTAAGATTACCACTAGCCAGTCCAAGAACATATTGTAGCATACAAGTTTGTTTGCATTGCATATTACACCGATTTGGAAAGCAAAATTAGGATCACTAAAGCCTGAACTAATATTATTGCACCCTCCACTAAAATAACAATGTCTTTCCATTTGTAACCTCCCATCTTAATTTTAGGTACTCCAGGCTGTACTAAAGCCATGTCCTTTGGTCCAGACTGTTTTTTTTTGAAGTTGTGCACCATTGAATGCCGTAAAGGCTTCTTCTCTTGTCTTATATTTCCTATAGCAAGCTCCTTTGAAGCCGATTACTTGCTCATGGCATGCCTCCCATGTGGAAAACACACATGTTTTGCGGCCAGCGTGCACTACGTACCAGGACATAGCTGCCTAAAGTGTTTGAAAATATCACAAACGCATAATTAAAAACCATCAGTGGCCGGGACATGTGCTCAGTAGAAAATAACCATACATTAGCAAGAATATGAAGTATGAAGTAAGAAAAGCTCTCCACAAAACTGCAAATATGAAGTAAAAAAGAATGCCCACAACTATGTTGAATATCAAAATGAAAACACAAAGCCTGGGACTATACAAATATTGACAAATTCAATAGTATAATATAAGAGTGCACAATTAAAGCACCTAGGACTAGAAATCTTTGTAGCAAGTGCAGGAGGGGCATATCTAGTTATTGCACAAAGGATTTCAGCCGCATTTGCATTAGATGAGACAATTTTAAAAAAGTTTGAAACAACAATAAACAGGGCAAGTGGATAACTGCAAAGGCTAGATTCTAAAAGTGGAGGGGCATATCTTTAGTTCTTACTGATGAGCTAAACTTGTCAACAATCATCTCAAGGACTTTTATGTCATCTAACCATTGCATTGAATCCACATAACTTGAATACATAGTTTCATAAAAAAAAGTCAGAAAAGAGATATGGTTGGCATTGCACACCTCCTTTTCTTTTCTTTTCGTTCTGCTTTCCTTCCTCTTTTCAAACAACTAACAAGCAAGGGCTGCATAATTTCATTAGAGAAAAGGGCTGAAAAAACCATATATTAGCAAGAGTCATATGCTCAGCTGGTTGAAAAAACAGAACCAAGCCCAACATTGTACATGCTCAGAATTAAGAAAACAACATCACTGGCTGGAGGCATATGCTCAGCTGGTTGAAAAAACAGAACCAAGCCCAACATTGTACATGCTCAGAATTAAGAAAACAACATCATTGGCTGGAGGCATATGCTCAGAATTCAAAAAACAACATCAGTGGCTTGAGGCAAAATATGCTCAGTTTTAAAAAAACACAACATCAGTGGCTTGAGGCATACATGCTCATAATTAAGAAAACAACATCACTGGCTGGAGGCATATGCTCAGAATTCAAAAAACAACATCAGTGGCTTGAGGCATATGCTCAGAATCAAATCATCTAGTCATAAGCAAGCAGGCCCATGCTCAGTTTAGGTTAACAGCATCAAGGTTTAGTAATAGTGGCACATTGAAGTCACTAACTATATGTTAGTGTTAGTAAGAAAGCAGGATCAGGTGAACTGCACAAAAGTTTGGTGACTAGCCAAAAGGAGCAAATTATGCACAAAAGAAGCCACCACTAACATATAGTTAGTGACTAGCCAAGAAGGTCCTCAGCCACAGCACACGATGGAAGTCAGACATGTGCACAAATGCAGAACCCAAGGCCTTATTGTCCAGCAGATGCCCATATGCAACCATCAGTGCTTCCTCACTGAAGCCTGGCACAACATGACAGCACCATACAAGTCTGGATGAGAATCCTCAACCTTGGTAGAGCGAATAGCATCTGCAACATTATTCACTGCATCTGCCATGCCAGTGAACAATATCATGTCCTCCTCTGACAGCAAGGACCTCTTCCTCTTGGATCCCACACCCCCCTCTGACTTGGTTCCCTCAAATGGTTCAGTTTTGCCACTTTTGAGATCCTTAGGTGCGTCAGTCTTGAGTGAGCTCTCAGCAAAGTCAGAAGGAGAACCAAGTGGCTCATTTGACCCCATAGCATATTTGCCTGTTGCCTGACCATTGCCAAAGATTAGGGCTGTGCAATCGGTTTTTTCGGTTTAATCGGTTCGGTATATGCGGTATATACGGTAAATACGGTCTTTATAGTTCGGTAATATACGGTATTTTTAGAAGTACGGTTCGGTATCGGTAAATCCCAATTTATTTCGGTGCGGTATCGGTAAATACCATATTTACCAAAGTTGACGCGAATTACAAACGATATAATGACTATCGAGGCAAGTAGACGATAATATACTACTGGCAATAGAATTAGAGCTTTATAAGTATTCTAAATTGATAGTATATGTATGTAGCACTCATGTACCTATGATGCACATTCCACTGGTTAGGCTCAGTTTGAAACGCAAGAAACATTCGTAGTACTTGACTACTTGTAGAAGATGAAGTATTTCCCGAGTGGTTTCAAACGCACTCGTACAAATATTCGGCCGTTCGAACTCCGAACAACTCTCCGTGCCCCCAAAAGAAGAGAAAAGAGGGCGCGCCTTAAGCCCAAATATTATGGGCCGTCCGAACTCCGAACAGCTCTGCGTGATTCACGGCGCGCCCGCGCGGCTTGGTCCTTGCCCGGTTTATTCGGTTTCTTCGGTTTTTAACCGGTTTTTCCCGAAAAAACCGAACACAAAAAATCCCCAAAATACAAAAACCGAACCGAATACCGAAAACCGGTCAAACCGAGTTGACCGGTTCGGTTTTTTTGGTTCGGTTTTTTCGGTTCGGGTGAAATATGCACAGCCCTACCAAAGATGATCATCATCTGCTTGTAGTGCTGGATAGGCTTGTTCAGGAAGTCAGCATCCTTGGGGTGTGCCTGCAATGACATCAGTAAGTGTTAGCAACTAATGTTGAAATATTCTATGATTGTAGTGCTGGATAGACTTGCTATTGTTCCATGATTACAGAATACAAACCTTGATATGGCCATTGTAGTGCTCCTCCTCAAGTACAATCATGGAGTTGTCCTCATCCCACAAAGCTCCACTAAGCTCTCTCAGTTTTGACAGTCCCATCCACCTCTGCCTCCACTTCCTTAAGTGGTTGTACACCTGGGTACCAGTCACTTCGTTGCCACTGAACTCATGTAGAGCCTTTGCAACCTGGTTCAGGTGTACTTCCTTAAATCCCTTATCAGTCCTCACACCAGTTGAAATAAGCTGGCACATGTGGCGGAGGACAAAACCAGACATGACATCAGTCCATCTCAAAGCAGGCCTCTGTGGATCAGCACCAGCGCTGGCAGCAAAGTTCCCAGCCCCAGGAACATTTCCAGCAACAGAAGAAGCACTGCCAGTGCCAGCAAAGTTCCCAGCAGCCCCAAGTTCAGGTCCAGGAAAGACAAGCTCATCAGCAGCAATGATCTCCTCAGCCATATCTTAATTTCAGTGGCACACCCCACTCAGCTATATCTCACTCAAGTATAGTATAATAGGCACATCACTATAAGAAAGAAACTATAAGAAAGAAACATCACTGGACATGCCTCAAGCCTCAAATTAACCCAACTATAAGAAAGAAACATCACTGCACATGCCTCAAGCCTCAAATTAACACAACTATAAGAAAGAAACATCACTGCACATGCCTCAAGCCTCAAATTAACCCAACTATAAGAAAGAAACATCACTGCACATGTCTCAAGCCTCAAGTTCACGTGTAGTACCTTAGAAAAAATATTAATCATCATTACATTTGTCCGCTGCCTCATATGAAGAGTAGTACCAAGAAAGACAGAGAAGTTTACCAAACACAGGAAAACAAACTAAATGTGAGAGGAACCCCTATTAGCCCACATGTGATTAGCCCATTCATCCCTAGTAAGAGCCCAAGCAGCATTGTCATCCACCTGAGTACCTTGGGCCTGACTTTCAGAGTTGTTTGGCACCCAAGAAAACTCAGCTGGAACTACCTCATCAACCCCATGCCCAAGAATCCAATTATGCAGTATGCAGCAAGCAAGAACTAACTTGACTTGTGTACTGAATGGATGGAAAGGTTTGTTATCAATGATGCGAAAACGATTCTTCAAAGCACCAAAAGCCCTTTCAACAGTTACTCTCAGACTTGAGTGCCTCAAATTAAACAACTCTCTTGGGTTGGTTGGGTAGTTCCTACCACCATACTCTCTCAGATGGTATCTAGTGCCACGATAAGGAGGAAGGAATCCAGGCCGACATGCGTATCCCGCATCTACTAAGTAGAATTTGCCTACATCAAATATGGACATGCATTAGGTTCATGCCTCTGAATTTACATGTTTTATTTGTGTAACCAGTTTATTTAGTTACCTGGTTCAACCCTTAACTCATCCTCTCGGTCTAGTGCATCAGCAAGAATGGTGGCATCATGTGCTGATCCCTCCCAACCAGCCAAGACATATGTAAATTTCAAATCAAAGTCAACTGCGGCTAGCACATTTTGTGTGGGGTAGTGCTTCCTACCCCTAAATGCAGCTTGGATCTTGGCTGGGACTTTAGCATAAATATGAGTTCCATCTATTGCCCCCACACAGTCCTACATGGCACCCAACATTTCATTGTTACTTGATATGCACCCAGGCATGCAATCACAACCTATAAACTAAATGACAAGTTATTTACCTTAAAGTATGGATACCATCTTGGGCTATTGCTAATCTTAGCTGGTGTCTCATTAGATGGAGGTCTAATCATCTCTTGTCTAAGTTCACCAATAGCGTACAACACCTCTTTGAAATGGCGGTGGACTGTCTCTACAGACCTCCTCCAGTTTTGATGTATCACACTAAATCATTGGTTATGGCCGACTATATGAAGGAACATTGCAACTTGCTCTTCTACACAACTTTGTATGGTGTCTCTGAGCAAATTTCTTTCCCTAAGCAAACTGCATAGCCGGAAAAAGGGAGCCCTTCTCATGCGAAGCATCTTTACATACTCTACATCATTACAGTTGTAAATCAAGTCCAGATACATATGTACCGAACACAAAGAACGCAGAACAAGTTGGATCCGTGCCTGATTGGCAACCAAGAACTCAGATCTGGTGAGCCTGAGGCGAGAGTGCTACAAAAGGTGAGTGATTGTGTCATCACCATCATTAGGGTTACGAGATCAAGAGAAGAGACAAAAAAACACAAAGAACGGAGAACAAGTTGGATCCATACCTGATTGGCAACCAAGAACTCAGATCTGGTGAGCCTGAGGCGAGATTGCTACAAAAGGTGAGTGATGGTGTCATCACCAAGCATTAGGGTTACGAGATCAAGAGAAGAGACCAAAAAACACAAAGAACGGAGAACAAGTTGGATCCGTACCTGATTGGCAACCAAGAACTCAGATCTGGTGAGCCTGAGGCGAGATTGCTACAAAAGGTGAGTGATGGTGTCATCACCAAGCATTAGGGTTACGAGATCAAGAGAAGAGACCAAAAAAACACAAAGAACGGAGAACAAGTTGGATCCATACCTGATTGGCAACCAAGAACTCAGATCTGGTGAGCCTGAGGCGAGATTGCTACAAAAGGTGAGTGATGGTGTCATCACCAAGCATTAGGATTACGAGATCAAGAGAAGAGACCAAAAAAACACAAAGAACGCAGAACAAGTTGGATCCGTACCTGATTGGCAACCAAGAACTCAGATCTGGTGAGCCAGAGCACCTCGTAGACAACGAGACAGAAAGGGGAAGGATCAGCTTGCCATGAATCAGTAAACAAGAGCACAAAGAAGAGGAGACCGAGAGTTCGAAGGTGGATGACCTACTTCCGGAGTCGACGGGGAGCGAACCGAGGGGATGGCGGCGGGGGAGGGGGATATATACGCGGTGAGTGGCGCGAAAGGGGGAGCGAACCCTAGCGAGTTCGCGCCATCTCCCGGCGGCCAGGTTTCGCCCCGCGAGCGCGTCCGCGGCTGTAGCACGAGAGCCAGGCCGGGGAGAAACGCCAGATTTCTGTGTTTCCACGGAGCCTGGCCGAGGGGGCATTTTGCACGAGCGGGGCCTGGCCGAAGCAAGGAGCCAGGCAACCAAACACAGGTACCCTGCATCCCGCCAGCCTGGTTAAGGCGGGTGCAGGGAACCAAACACGCCCTATGCAAACGATGTTAAGACTCGGGGGCAGTAGCTCCGAATTGTTGTTAGATGGAGAGATATTATGCAAAAGATGTCCTTAATAATGTACTTATTCTAGCTAGAATACTTTTTTTAAAATATCATGAGACTGTTTCGCACTTTTGCTATAATATTAGTTGTTGTGTCAGTGCTTATGTATTTTTGCTATGATGTAGTTTAATTGTAACCTAGTAAGGTTTCTAATCTGTCATAAGTTAGCCCTACCCTTGCTTCATTTCTGGATCCGCCACTACCAGTCACACTAGTAACTTTTATGAAAGCAAATCTGTGAAACACCGTAGTATGTCAAAGTCCTCCTATCGACAGCAACATATGCCTAGAAGTGGTCAAATGAGCAGGCTAATCACGCTAGTTTGAAGCATGATATTGTTAGTCTAGTCCAGACACGGTACGACTCACACCTAAACAAGTCGTACCTAAACAAGTCGTGCCGGCCCGACCCGACTAGCCATGTTGCGCTTGGGCCGGCACCTCAACAGGTGGGCCGGGCCAACAGGCACAATACCATGCCATGCTAGGCATGACCCAGCCCAGCACGGCCCGTCGAGGCGAAGGTGAGGTGAGAGGTGGCCCTACAGGGCCAGGCGAGGCAGAGAGGATGGGGCGGCACGAGGAAGTGGCATCACGTGGAGGGTGCAGTAGCTTGCGCCAAAGTCAAAGAGGCTGGCTGCAGATCCGACAGTAGAGGGGCGACGGCAGAAGAGGTGTTGTATGGGCGACAACGGAGGAGGTGGACGATGGATTTGGCGACAGAGGAGGAGGTAGGCAGTAGATCTAACGACGAAGAGTGAGGGCGTAGGAGGTGGCGGAGGGGCGGTGACGGTGGAGTAGGTGGGTGGCGCGCCAGCGCCGGAGGTGGTAAAGGGGCGGCACGCCAGTGCCACCATGTAGAGGCCGTGGGGGCGCCGGGGCGGGAAAGTAGCAGCTAGCCGGTTGGGATTGGAGAATAGGGATTATAGTTTACTATCTTTACTATTATAAAAGTGTGAGTTGGTGGTTGGTCAATTCTCCCTCCTCTCTTCTCAGCCATCCGATTTGATCTGGATCATTCGTCTCTCTCCTCCTCCTCTCTCTCTCAGGATAGAACCGCCCATCCCCTCCATTTTTCCCATCTTCTCGCGTATTCTGGTCACCCTTCTCTCTCTGTCGCTTGCTCTTCAATGTTTGATGTGTGAAGTTGGTCATGCAGTAAGTTCTGTCTCATTATTTTTATGACTCCGTCACAATGCACGGGTCTCTAACTAGTTTAGAATTTATATATGAGATAGGATTCGTGAGAATAAATGGAGCTAGATCATGTTTAAATGGACGGTGTCTATAGGCCGTGCAGGACGGCCATTTGCCCGGGTCTGCGTATGCCAGCATACCGTCCGAGAATCTTGAAGTTACTCTCACGTCAATCTGATTTTTTTCTCTCGCTTCAAGTAAATTGAGACAACGGCGGCCGGTCTACCACTCCGGCAGGAATTTTTTGTACGGATAATCCCTTTTTTATTCGAAAATACATAAATATACCTATGAGAAATTTTTTTTACAAAAATAGTCTCCAGTCGCCGCCCCATTGGGCGACTTCTGCCTTTCGCCCAACCGGGAAGCGACAAAATATCTGTCGCTCGATGATTGAGCGACTGCAAGTAGTCGCTTTCCTGTTAAGCGACTTCATAGTAGTCGCCCAATGGATGGGCGACTTATAAGCGCAGTCGCCCAATGGATGGGCGACTTTAGTCAATCCCCGTGAAATTTTAGAGTTTTGTCAATTTTGTAGTTTTAAACTGGAAAAAAATATGGTATAGTTGTAATAAAAGGTTATGTTTATTGTATATTGTAGGTGCATTAAAAATTTTGCGAAATTTTTTTTAAGAACAATTGACTGTAGAACGTTTGATATATACATTGGTAAGTGATATTTTTATGTTACTAAGAATTAGTGTACCAAGAGTATGTTAATATTGTTAAATGACTTGCTATCTGAATCATTGAATGTGAACACACGAGATAATAACCTTATGTGAATAGAAATAAACTTCATAACATGCCGCGTACAATTTTATTACATGCATAACATATAGCATGATATGCGACTAACCCACCCAACTGCTCGTAACATTTTGTCTACTGGGTGTAGCGTGGTTGTTTCCCCTTTTTATCGCGCCTTGAAGATGGCTCCGCTGCATCCTTTTTCCTGTCATTCTTGGACTTGAGAGCTGCCTCCCGAGCTTGAAGCTCTTCCTCCTTGCCCTTCAGACGGATTTGGTCCACCCTCACGCGGCGCTCTTGGTCACGCCGCATCTGTCGTTCCACCTCGCGAGCCTGAGTCATCTTGACAAAGTATTGTCCTTTGTTTTCCACCTCCACTGCCTGGTTATGTGGCCATGTCGGCGACACCCGATCCACCCATTCGATGAACCTGCAAGCCTATGTGTGGCATGGTAGATGTCATGGATCAAGTTGAAAAATGACAACGAGAAACAAATGATTTAGTTGTCGTCGTTACCATGAAATCGTCATCCAGGTTTGGACACTTGAAGAACCTACGGCCGTATTTGGCTCGCTCTTCTTGATCCGTCCAGACTCCCAACATCGTCCTAAAGCCGCAGCTGCACTTCGGGCGCTCATGCCACTCCGGCACTCCAAATGGGTCGGACCTCCAGGAAGACATTGTTGTGTAGTAGTATTGTGAAGGCTTGAGGAGGAGATGTGGTATGGAAGACATAGGAGGCCTTTATGTAGGCAGGTTATCTGGTGCAGTGGGCAAAGTCCATGGAAATGTCCCTATGTAGGCTTTTCAGAGCCTGTATCCTGTATTTATGAAACAACAAGGAAAGGTGACATGAAAACTCACTGGAAAGGAGACATGCCTATGACGTGAACACTCACTGTAAAGGCTACAGCCTACGCCCCTATTTTGTTGGTTTCCGTAGCGATAGGCTTTTCAGAGTAGCAATAAATGTTTCTATGTAGGCTTTTTAGAGTAGCAATAAATGTTCCTATGTAGGCTTTTCAGAGTAGCAATAAATGTTCGTATGAAGGCTTTTCAGATCGTAGTCTTTATGTAGGCAGTTTAGCTGCCATGTGTTGTCATGTGACTGAGCAAAGCTGCCCCGATTTGTCATATCACTGCGTAAAGCTGGCATGTGTTGTCATCTCACCGAATAAAGCTGAGCGCTTTTGTCATGTCTCTGGGCAAAGCAGCCATCTTTTGTCTCGCCATTCGATATAAATAGCACGGTAGAGGTCCCATGAAGTTGTAGCCAGAAAACCCTGTAAATCGAACAAAGAACATACCATGGCGGAAGATGAGGGGCCAGTCGGATATGGGTCACCGAAGGAAGACCTTCCCTTGGAAAGGAGGGAGATGTTCGGACCACAGTACCGCTTGGTACCAAGCCGGCGTGCGCAACCAGCGTGGCCGAAATGCAGACACAATGAGTACGTGGTCGTGCAGGTCTTGGAAGGGCCGAACGATGGCAGGCGCCGTTTCTTCCTATGCCCACGCTCCGGGGTACAAATTACTAATAGTACATTTTTTATTGCTTATGGACCCTCCATGTTTACTGTCATTTTTCGCAGATAGCGAAATGCGACTTCTCCCGCTGGATCGACCCTCCTCATGAACGGTATATTGACCGTTATGTGGGTACTTTATGGGACCGAATAATGGACTTGGAGTACCGAATGGAGACTCTCAATGAGGAGAACAATGAGCTCCGCCAACAGATGCAACGCGAGAGGGGAAACGAGGAGGTTGTCAACATAGGAAGCTCTTATGATCCCACATGTTGCTGCGCGAACCCGAGCTGCATATGTGCGTGCCACTACCACGATGGCCAGCCCCGTCCGAGGCGGCCCCCTCAGCAGTTCTCCATGTGGGTGCCACGAGGCTCGTTTGGCATGTAGGCCACGAGGGTACCGAATGTGTTGATGCTGTGCCAGTAGAACTGTTGTGTTGATGTTTTGGGTGTAGAACTTTCCATAAATTCTGTCTGTATGTGCAATGTATGTGTTGTTTCGTGTTGTAAGTGCATGACGCCTTCATTTTCTGTGACCTTCATATTCTGTGCCCTCTTTCCATAACGATGTAATGTGCAACGTTGATAAGCATGTGATGAATTGGTTGTTATGTACGTGGAGTTGTTATCACAAGGCAAAAAAAATTGCAATACTTAAATGGTACATACTTAAATGACATTGTACATAAGTGCATTACAGAAAAGGGATGTAACATACAAGGTTTACAAATGGTACATGAAATTTAGCATGCAATACAACACCAACTACTGATCCGGACATGCATTGCATCGTCTAGCTGTGTGCCCCTCCTGACCGCATCGCCCACAACGTGCACCAGATGTTCCAGCTTGTGATTCGTCCATGTCATTTCTAATACGTCGGGTCTGTCGCCGACCCTTCCCACCCTTTAGCATGTTAATATCTGGAACCCAGGTCCTCGTTGAAATGTCCAACGTGGTGAAGTTTCCCACCGCCCTGAACCCCCGGAGCTCCCCACACCAAGCTTGCAGTATTGTCTCCTTAAAAAAGTACTCGGACACGAAGTTGGAAGGATCCATGCCCACGGTTCCGCATGCAGCGAGGACATGAGAGCATGGCCTGTGTAACAACTTAAGCTTGTTGCATGTGCAGTTAGGTTCGTTTGCATGATCTCCAAGGCATACCTCGTGAGTAATAAGTGAACGAGATGTCCCAAATCCGGCTCTGTCACGGAGTATCACCTCGAAACGATGCTCCCTGTTGCCCATGACATGCACTGTGTGCAATTGACCCTTTTGTGCCTTCGTCTCCATGTACGTGGTAATTTTTGACGAATACAGGGCTCCGGGATTGGCCGCATGAAGTGCGGCACTCGCGTGCCTCTCCCTGAAGTAGCGGATTGTGCTGTGAAGAACACCTTCGTGTAGCTAATCTTATACTTGAATTTATTCTCGATAGCTACCACAATATGCGTTGCCGCAATATCTCTCTTCTCCACTATCTCCCCATACATCAAATTGGCTATAAATCCGGACGTCAGGTTACGATGCCTCGCCAAGACAGTGTTCAGAATGCAGGAGTGCGGCTCCACCTTGGACACAATCCTGGGGGATAGGAAACACCCTCCGCATTAAACCGGTTCCATTCCTGGGGGATAGGAACTTCTTCATCATCCGAACTATCCTCCTCGTCGTCCTCTACAGCTTGCTCTTCATCACATGCCCTCTGGTCATCAGATTCCATCTGCTGCACGATATACTCATTATGCTCTCCTTCATCTGCTTGCCCAGTTCCGTCTCTATAGCTTGACAGCTGTAACTCTCCTCCATGTACCGCATTGCCTTCATCACGAGCAACTTCATCAGCTCCACCAACGTGCGGCCCGCCCGAGCTGCTAGCACCTCCCGAAGCATAGGCGGACGCACGAGCTTGCGCAGCTGCTTGTAGTGAGCACGGTTGCACAAGCAGGACACACTCGTATCCACGGCGCCGGCACCCTTGCACAAATCCCTTCCACGAAGCTGAGCGCACCAATATCTTCAACTCCCATCTGATGTCAGTGGGAGACCGGCTCCAAAGCCCTTGCACAACGACGCTGCACACCTCGGGGTCCAATGAAAAACTCTCGGTCAGCCAATGCTGCACATCTGTCATTCCAGCATTCTCGTCATCGGGAAGTACGAGAGTGACTTGCGGAAAATCGCTTAAATCCACACCATTCGGACCTTCACGAATCATTGCAGCACCATAATACACTCTCAATGTAGTACTGGCCATTAATGATGTACACCTACATGTACGATTGAAATTTACGACATGTCAAATAACATCGTTCAACACTAAACTAAACTTTCCATACTAAAAAGGGTAGTCAAATTTCTATACTACAAAATGTATACTACATCTACAATTTTTACTAACACCAATATTTCATCTAAACAATAGTGTAAATACAACCTAATTAACAAAAATATCTGGATCCAAATCGATGGAATAGCTTGGACTCCTTCTTCCGCCCTCACCTCCTCCTTCAACCCTGTCCTCCTCTCCTTCTCTTCTCCCCTCTCCTCCTTTTCTTCCCCTCCTCCCTCTTTTCTCCCCTTCCTCTTCCTCCTCTCTTCTTCTCTCTGGCTCTCTGCGCAGAATGGGGGAAATGAGGGAAAAGTGGTTGCTAGTGGGCGGCAGGCGGTGGAGTAAGTGGTATCCACTCCTGTCGCCCTACGGTTGAGCGACTGCAATTTCAGTCGCTCAACCATACAGCGACTGAAATTACAGTCGCTCAACCGTAGAGCGACTGTATAAGTCGCCCAACGGTTCACACATTTCCTAACTGTCGCTTCCCGGTTGGGCGAAAGGCAGAAGTCGCCCAATGGGGCGGCGATTGGAGACTATTTTTGTAAAAAAATTTCTCGCGGGTATATTTATGTATTTTCGAATAAAAAAGAGATTATCCGTACAAAAATTTCCTCCGGCTGCTATCTTCCCATTTACTTCTCCCCCTCCGACTTCATCCTTTGTTTCTGTCAAGTCGACACAAGTCATTAATATATCTCTTTGCGTTGGTACAACTACAAGAGAGCCTGGACACCTAATCCTTCGTCTCAGGACCATATTAACCTTGCCTAATTCAGAGAAAGGCCCAGTCGTTTCGAATTGCAAGCATACGCTACACCGTATAGCCGTACGTTACATACTAGTACTAATGAGGCAAAGCCTAAATGAAGCCACTGCTGGTAGGCGCCAAATCATCTTCAGTACGAGAAAACCATGAAAAACTTTGAGATTTTACACAGGACAAATATTGATGAGTATACCAAATTGGCTTGGGACGAAAAGATAATTTGATCTAATGGACCAGATAGTGAAAGCCGGTCTGATTTAATAGGCATGTTTATTTTATTTTGGGGGCATGAACACATCGTTATCATACAGTGGGGTCGGCAATGTTTGACAGCAAGGGTGAAACAACACCCCGGGTAGGGTAGACTTCAGATCGAAGTATAAAAAATATCTAATATACATTCTGGGTAAATTCAGTCTAGCCTAGATAATATTTTTATGGTCCAGCCTAGATCATTCCACCATTGAGTCCGGAGCGTAACCAAATTCTGATTTCGCCATTGTATGACAGCAACAGGATGCGAAGTTGAAGACAAAAAATTTTGGGGGGCATGCGGACCAAGGAAGCTGTGTAGTTCCATTCATTTGAAAGATGAAGATCACCTAATTGAGGTCTCTTTCGTTGGCAAACAACAGAAGACTATCAAATAAGGCTCAAGGTTTTCACATGCTGAATAACCTCTGCAACGCAACAAAGTATCAACATGGAGCATTTCTTTTCTAGAAACACAAGGCTGGAGCATTATCTCATGGTTTGCATTAATATCCATGATGAATAAGATCAGATAAAGCGGGTAAAGGGGTAAAAGACCGAAGATGAGTGGTTGTTAGAGAATATGAATTAAAGAACATTATAACAGATGAACTGAAGAAGATAAAGCAAGCTATGCGAGAAAGGCATAGGCAGGAAATTAATACACGTGAGTGAGTTTGTGCTATTATGCTATATGGAGCCATTGCCAATGTACAACTGGGGAGTATCAAAGGTATAATGTGGAACCAATACATGGACATCTTTGCATATTTAAAGCTAATCTGTAGTCTGCTCACTTGATTCCCTCCATACCATTTTGTCCATTGATTCATTCCTCTACAACTCCGATATAGTTTGTAACGGTCAAAATGAACAAAGGTGCCACTATGTCCTAAGGCAAGTGTGAAACACCCGAAACAAAATAACAGAATAGGCTAGCTTAAACTGAATTAAGGGCTCCGACAGAACGAAAGTAGTAGATCCAAGATAGATGAGTGTTATCCCCTTTAATATTCTAATAAACAAGTTGCTCGACTTCAATCACATGAGAACTTTCCTATCCTCTTTTCTAGTTTTTCCATGTCTTTTCATGAGGATACGTGTAAGGAAACAAGTTAATGGAAGATTTGTTGGAGAATAAAGATATCAGATAGAATTGGTAGACCACAAGAACATGAGGCACTACACACGATCATCCTGTCTTCTTTTTTCCTAAAGCATTAGTCCCACTAGTAGGGATTACTTTGCGATTTTGTTAATTTCGTAGTTAACAACACAGTAAAATATCCTTGCTGACATATGGATTTACTCAAGAGAAAACAGCACGAATGTAAACTGACCTCATGGACTTCATCTTGGCAGTACTGATTTCAGATTTGCGTCGATCTCGTCCACTCTAGCTCATTATAGTATGACGGAGCGGCCTCTTTACTCTTTGTACAAGTTACAAATGGTCCTGCTTTGCCTCCTCACCCTCGGTTAGGACCTGCACCATAGAGCAGCATTATGGTTTGAATACTTGCAAGCAACAAATGGTTCTATTTATGGATAGGGATACTATACTGTTAGACCATGTGGCTAGGTCTAGGATTTTTATGATGATAAATAATTGACAACATTGCTTAATATTATTATTTGAGGTGTGTGGCGTGTGTGCGTGGACTAATATTAGTCAAGTTGGAGAGAACTTGTGCTGAAAAAACGTTCTTTGGTCTTTGCATGTACAGGTTAGGCATGGAGACGATCATGGTCGGTGACGAAGAAGACCGAGACTAGGAGGGGAAATCTGAGGTCTAAGTGGTCGAGGATGTCATGAGATGGTCAGGCTCACGCCAAAACACGTAGAGATCAAATGTGGATGATGCGTGGAGAAGCTACAGGAGGTGCGGTCCTGGAGGCTTCGACACGTGATGAGTTGAAAAGGGAGTGTCTAGGCATCACCTGGATGTTTTCTTTCTAACTATCATCCAAATTTGTGATTCTTGGATTAGATATCAAGAGGCCCCTTGTTTTTTAAGGGGGGGATTTTTTTTGGGGGGTAAAATTCTAGTGAGGGGGAAGAATTCATGGCTATTAGATCTCTAATGCAATGATTCTAAATCTGAATGATAGTTAGGAAGAAAATATCCTAATAATGTTTAACAAAACCCTTTTGAAAAATCCATGTTAGAAAGGGTTTCGGGTCCCTTAAATAGTTGTAGGCTAAAAGTTTAGTTAAGATAAAAAAAAGTTCAGATCTAGTTGATCAAGTTGTATTAAGGTTTTGAGTAGAGACTTATGTTAAAAAGGGGTACGGCTGGTTATGTGAGATGCGGCCGTGGCTTTTGCGATTAGAAAAAGATAGCTGGTTGCTGGAGGCTGCGGCAGCTAGTTTGGTGGGATTAAAGTGCTGCATGTAATGCATGAGATTTTTGGCCGTGAGATTGAGGTGTGTTGACCGCATGGTAAAGATACTTCATGTGATGTTTTTTTTTTTGATTTTGCATGCATGATTTTTGGTTCCGGCTGGATTTGCTAGCAGCAGCCCTGGCCGAGACTTGGCATGGTAGTTGAGTCGGTTTTTTGGTGATTGCATGGCGACGGGAGGTCGGGCTGTTTTCACGTGGTGGCTGGTTGTCGTAATTAGGCATTGGGGATTAGATGTAATTAGGGAGTGCTAATCAGATTTCCTTCCAAAAATACGGAGACTTTGAGGAGTCAGCGGCTTGGAGTTGGAGTTGTGATCGGAGCTTCGTCGAAAGTCATTCTTGCACTGTCTTCCGTATTCCGTCTCGGCTGTAGCAGTTGTAGTGGATACGTGACATCAGCCGATGAATTTCTTTTTGCTGTCTTTTGTGTTTGTGTATTTGCTTTGGTTACAGGTTAGAAATTCAGAAGATAACAGGTTGTCAAAAAAAGCTTTCACCGTGCATTATAATAATTCACTCTCGTTCTGATTGCCATCGACGATCCTACATATATATGTAGTGTGCACTTCTTCTATACACTTTTTATTAACAGTTATCCAACAATATTGTACTATCTATGGATTAGGGCACTGTACAAATAAATCTATCTGGGCCCATTATATCAAACGAATACTACAGTTCAGGTGTACCTGTCCATACCCAGTTCAGGTCCCAGCTTAAATCGCGAATACATGCACGCAACAAATGATTTCGCGCTTCAATAGCATGTCAAAGTAGGTTGGGGGAGAATTAATGACTTCTAAAAAGAACAAAAACAGAAGCTGGGGTACACATCCATTCTATACTCCAGATAAGATTAATACAACCGGACCATGGAGGCCTAGTTTAGACTTCACACCTCAAAACGGATAAGGGAAAAATAAAGGTGAAGAACCATGGAGGTCTAGTTTAGACTTCGCACCTCAAAACGAATAAGGGGGAAATGAAGGTGAAGAATCCTGTCGGGCACTAGTTAGAAAAGTTTGTTTTGTAAGTGAAGACATGGAGAGCTCTCGATGGTTTATATAGGGTAAATGAATAGTATCGTGGTATCGTAAGGATGAAAAATAGTGATCGGATCAATGACGAGTTGTATAGTTAAATCATTGCTTTGCTGGAAAAGCATGGACAAGGGCAACTAAGTTCAGACTTTCCTTAGCTTTGATGAGGTGTAAAAGGACGGATCCACTTGCTGGACCTCACTTTACACAAACAAAATAAAGAGGGGCACTATGAAAAGAGAAAATGTGGAGGTATATAGCACATGCTACACCGATTCAGCAACTGTTGGGCTATTCTAAGCTCTAACTGTTTGAAAGCAAAATGGGATGGATAATGCAAAGGGTGGCAACTGGGGAATACAGATGGTTCGTCTCTCAGAAGAGCATGGACAATTGTAGCAGAAACTAGAAAGCGACATGGCAGTATGGTAGAAGTAAAGGTACAATCATTACAGTTAGTTAGTGGTAACTAGTGCAAAAATAGGCACTACGATTGGATTCGATCCAAAGGTAAAGCTGCAGAAACACACACTTGATCTGGGCTTTCCTAAATAAGGGGAGCTGTCAGCCTTTCTTGGGCTTACTGGTGAAGCCACCGAGTTATGAATTTTAGGCTGGCAGTATCATTTGCCAGGAACATTGTTCTTAGTGCGCACCATACTCTTCAACTTAGTATTAAATGGCAGCGTAATTGCCACAAGTAATTACCAAGAGAAAGTTGCGGTGGCGACAACCAAAAGCATAAATTTGTTTGATAAGCTGACAGCAAAGGAACCTATCCTTCAGCTATCTAACGTTATCAAGACACGTCAACGATACGCTTCTAGCAAAGCTGAGCAACTTGTCACCCCGACTACCATAAGCTTCAAGTTGTTGGGAACAAAAGCTAAAAATCAGTACTTCAACTATGGAGCATAATCAGGCCACATGAAAGTTACGCTTCTGGTAAATCTGAGCATATTCGGCTCCCATTGCCTAGCTTTCCTCATCTTTCTTAGTTTTTGGATTCATGTTTGCTAAGTGATATTGTGATAATGTTATAACTTTTTCTTTTTTTGAATAATAATGTCAAATAAATTTCTCTAAAAGTCTCTAGGTGTGTATACTCAGATGGACAGACAGACTGAAGTAGAGATATTAATTTTTGTCGGTTGTGAACATCTAGATGCTTGCACCACATGTTTGGCAGGCATGTTTCGTAAACTGTCATGTTCTGAACAATCAGGCTAGCTGCCTTGGCCGAAGGCATCCACCTCAGTCCCAGAACATCAGTCAAAAATCTTATGCCCTGTTTGGAACGCAAAAAAAAACCCCTGATTCCTGTGAAATTCTTATTGAATTCCTGTATTCCAAACCGGTCTTAATTAGGGTGCTTCCTCCTTGATCTGGCAGGCTGCTGTACGTTTGTACAAGGATCATTAGTACATGTCTTCTACCTCCTCAAATGCATCACCAAACAAATTAAATCATGCGTGCAGAATTTTCTAAACCGGGATAGTGTTTGGCGGGCCTCTCACCTTGGCGTTTGGTGACACCATGTCAGATCCGGCAAAGAACTGAAGGCTTGTGGGAGAGAAGGCTGTCTGGAAGATAACGTTTCGCCTATGTGGGTGGGAAGTCCAGGACGGCTTGGATGATATCTTGCTGCGCTGATAGGAATCAACGGTCCACATTGAGTTTGGCAGTAGCTTGTTTAGTAACTGTGAGACTTCACTTTGATTACTGTTTAAGTTTTGTTAATCTGGTTGTAATGTCAGTAATTACCCCTTAAACTTAATCACTGTTTTGTACCCCCTATATATACTTTTCTGGAAGGAATGGATGGTATCGCCATCAAAGTAAAACTACTGTAGCCCTAGTTGTTCTTAGCTGTAGCGAACAAGTTCCTGGTTTTCTCTTTTTCCACGACGTGATTTTCGGTGAATCTCCTTCTCTAGGTCGGATTCCTCCCGGGATCTGACAAAGTGGTATCAGAGCTCTTCGATCTTCGACAAGAGTCGAGCGATTAGGTTGGGGAACGCGAGTTCTCTGTAAAATCCCTGGTTGCTTCGACGGCGGCGGCGGCAAGATTGATGTGCGGTGAGGGTTCCGGACTTGCTCCGTGGTAAAATCCCTGAGCTGGTGCATCGATCTGGGAGTTGATGACGAAATCTATGGCGCGGAACGACGGGGAGGTCTCGGAAATCTCTGCTGTTCGGCAAGAAGCAATGGAAGCGAGCTACAAGGTTGATGTAGTTGAGCGAAAGATGGGGGATCTACAGAAGCAAGTTTCTAGCATACAAGATCAAATGATTCGGCATGAAAATCAGATGAATCGAGTGGAGACTTTGTTGCAAGGGCTAATGAGTTCTCAGACCAGAGCCACCGAGCAAAGACCTATACAAGAGTTGGCCCAGTCGGGAGAAATCGAGATGGAAGCGACAAGAAGAACCGAGGATATGGGGAATGTTAACCCTAATAGCACACATGGGATTCAATTGATGGGTACCCCAGGAGGTAATTATACTTATCCATCTACTGGGTTTTCAGCAATTGCCACTGGCTGGGGACAAGAGTTTTCGCACTCACCTCCACCTGTCTCTCCTACCCTGAACCATCTAAATTCCTACCAAGAACAGACCCTGCATCGGCAATGGACTCCAGATCCTAGGGAGTATATGCAGCAGCCTCAGTACCAGTACCATGCTAGGCAGTGGAATCCTAACCCAAGCAATGACAGAGCTCATAGTTTTTATAAATCCATTGCTAAAGGGCATAAGTTGGACTTTCCAAAATTTGATGGAGGGGAGCCCCGGGAATGGATCAGGCAGAGTGAGACATACTTTGCCATGGCAAATGTACCTGACGAAGCCAAATTCGACTTAGCCCAAATGTATATGGTGGGAAGGGCCGATAGATGGTTAAGGAGCACGGGATTGCTGCTTCACCAACCACCATGGCCAGAGTTTTGCGCAAGGATTTGTGACCGCTTTGCACAACATAGTGGATATGAGGTGTTAGAGAATTTCCACTCATTAAAGCAATATAATCTCAGTGTCTCAGATTACATTGACAGATTTGAAGAGCTGATGGCAAATTATAAGAATGAGAATCCCCTGCAAGATCATCAATTCTTTGTTAAATGCTTCATCAATGGGTTAAGGAATGACATTAAGCATTTCCTCAAGCCTTTAAAACCACAAAATCTGTGTGAAGCGTATTGGATGGCCAGGGATATGGAAAAAGGAGCTGGTGCAGTGGCAAAGAAGAGTGCATACCAAGGTGTCACAGGACAGACCAAGAACTACACACAACCAGTTAAGAACAAACCAATTCTTGAGGTTGCTCCAAAGAAAGAAACAGCCCTGAAGCCTTTCACTCCTGGAGTGTGCAAATATTGTGGTGGCAAATGGTTTTTGGGGCATAAGTGTAAACAGTATCAGCAAGTAAATTTAATGGCAGGGGAAAGTGAAGAAGTGGTTCCTGAACCAGAAGAAGAACAAGTTGACAATGTGGAGAAGCATTCTAATCACTCCGATTCTGAAGAACAGTTGATGCAGATTTCACTTCAGTCTGTTACAGGATTGGTGGGGATTTCAACCTTTACATTGAGGGTGAATATTGGTGGTAAGAAGGGAACTGCATTAATTGACAGTGGTAGCTCACATACATTTATTGATCTAGCCTTTGCTACTAGCATAGCTTGTAAGATCCAGATAGCGCCCTTACAAAAGGTTAGGGTAGCTGGGGGTGGAACACTCTATACGGGGTCTTACATTGAAAATGCAAAGTATATTATTGATGGAGAAGAATTTAGTCATACATTCAAGGTATTACCTTTGAAGGGATACGACATGGTATTGGGGTGTGACTGGATGTATTTGCATAGCCCGGTGAGTTTGGATTTGAAGTCTAGAACATTAACTATTAAGAAGTATGGTGCACAGGAGGTTATCTTTGTGGATAAGCCCCCAGATCCTTTGATTAAGGTTCTCAGTTTAAAAGAGTGGGATAAGATATCGAAGAAAGAAATTTGTGGTTATATGATTGAGTTTCAGCCCCTAAAGTCCTCTGGGGAGTCGGCACCCATGAATCCTCAATTCCGGTGTCTCCTGGATTCATATCAGGATGTGTTCCAAGATCCACAAGGTCTGCCTCTAGTGAGGGATTGTGACCATCACATACCAATCAAAGAGGGGAATGAACCACCCAACATTAGACCCTACCGAGTGCCTCATCAATTAAAAGTAGAAATGGAACAGCAAATTCAGAAGTTGTTGGACTCTTCTATTGTCAGACCAAACTCAAGCCCTTTTGCTTCACCTGCTATTTTAGTCAAAAAGAAGGGTGGTACATGGAGGTTATGTGTGGATTACAGAAAATTAAATGCTATGACCACTAAAAACAAATATCCTATACCTGTTATTGAGGATCTCCTGGATGAGCTGCATGGAGCTACTGTCTTTAGCAAGTTGGATTTGAAATCCGGATATCACCAGATAAGGATGAGGCCAGAAGACATTTGCAAAACCGCTTTTCGGACTTATTTGGGTCATTATGAATACTTGGTCATGCCCTTTGGGCTGACTAATGCACCTGCGACCTTCCAATCATTGATGAACACAGTCTTTGCTAAGTACTTGAGAAAGTTTATATTAGTCTTCTTTGATGATATCCTTATATACAGTAAAGATGAAAAGGAGCATTTGCGGCATTTGGCTATTGTGTTGGAGACTTTAAGGCAGCAAAGGTTACATGCAAACCTCAGCAAGTGTGTATTTGCTGCTAGCCATGTGGATTATCTAGGGTACATCATATCTGCACAAGGTGTTGCAACTGACCCCACAAATATAATTGCTATTAAAGAATGGCCCAAACCACAAAATGTATCTCAGCTAAGAAGTTATTTGGGAATGACTGGGTACTACCGAAGATTCATCAAGAACTATGGGCTAATTTGTCGGCCCCTGCATGATATGTTGAAAAAGGAGGGGTTTAATTGGGGAAAACCTCAGGATGAAGCCTTTGAGGAGTTGAAAAACCAGTTGACTACAGCTCCAGTCCTGGCCCTCCCAGACTTTTCAGCGCCTTTCATTTTAGAAACTGACGCTTGTGCACATGGGATAGGTGCTGTTCTTATGCAAAAGGGGAGACCCATTGCTTATTTCAGCAGAACTCTGGGACCCAAATCTGCAGCCTTTTCTATTTATGATAAAGAGGCATTGGCTATTATTGAGGCATTGAAAAGATGGAAACATTATTTCCTTGGTACTAAGTTGGTAATAAGAACTGACCAACAGAGCCTAAAATTCATGGCTGAACAAAGGCTAGGAGAGGGGATTCAGCACAAACTAATGCTGAGGTTACTGGAGTTTGATTACATTATTGAATACAAAAAGGGAAAGGAGAACAAGGTCGCGGACGCTCTGTCCAGGAGGGGGTTGGAGGTACAAGCTATATCAATGGCCATTCCCACCTGGGTTGAGGCTATCGAAGAAAGTTACACTGCTGATTCACACTGCAAGGAATTGAGGGAGCGACTCACTCTAGCTCCAGACCCAAAGTCTGGGTTCACGCTTCACTCTGGGGTATTGAGGTACAAGGGGAGAATTTATGTTGGCAGGAAGGAAGAGTTAAGACAGAACATCTTACATTCCCTCCATTCATCGGCAGTGGGTGGACACTCAGGCGTTGTGGCTACTTATCAACGAATTAAACGCTTGTTCTACTGGCCAGGAATGAAAAGGGAAGTACAAACTTTTGTCCAGAACTGTCCAATCTGCCAGAGATCTAAATCTGAGCATTGCCACTACCCAGGTCTTCTGGAACCCCTGCCTGTTCCTGACATGGCCTGGACGCATATCTCCATGGATTTCATCGAAGGTATGCCGAAATCGAATGGTTATGAGGTGATTCTTGTTGTGGTTGATCGGTTTACCAAATATGCACATTTCCTACCTTTGACTCACCCCTATTCTGTGCAATCTGTCACTCGGGTTTTCATTGACAACATTTTCAAGTTGCACGGCTTCCCTTTGGTTATTATTACTGACAGAGATCGAATTTTCACTAGCAAATTTTGGCAAGAGCTTTTCAAATCTTTACACGTGGAGATAAGATTCAGTTCGGCCTATCATCCCCAAACGGACGGCCAAACGGAACGTGTTAATCAATGTCTGGAAAATTACCTTAGATGCATGGCTTTTCATGAACCGAGAAGATGGTCTGCTTGGCTTGCTCTTGCTGAATGGTGGTACAACACCACTTTTCACACTTCCCTCAAGCTTTCTCCCTTCCAGGCTTTATACGGCTTCCCTCCTCCCTTGATCAGTGAAGTGGCAATACCAGGCCCTAAGGAAGAGGAGGTCAGCAACTTCTTGCAAGAGAAGCAAGTAATGTTGAACAGACTGAAAGAGAATCTGGCTCAAGCCCAATCACGGATGAAGAAATATGCAGATCAGAATCGCACTGAGAGACAATTCGCTGTGGGAGATATGGTCTATTTGAAACTGCAACCTTATAGAGTTTCTGCTTTTGGACTGAAACAATCTTTGAAGCTAACTAGCAGGTTTTATGGACCATTTCGGGTTATGCAAAAGGTGGGCAATGTAGCATACCGGCTTCAATTGCCAGAGGGAGTAGGAATCCATCCAGTGTTTCATGTCAGTCAGCTTAAAAAGCATTGTGGACCAAGGGCAGTTCCTAGTCCTGACTTGCCTTTGGTCAGTTCAAAAGGGAAAATCAAGACTGAACCGTTATCTGTGCTGGAAACTAGGGCTCTGCCCAGAAGAGATCAATTGGTGACGCAGTGGTTGGTTCAATGGGAGAATTTACCTCTAGAAGATGCCAGTTGGGAAGATGCAGATTTCATCAAGGGTACATTTCCAGAGTTTTATTCTCAGACTATCCGATCATGGTTTCCTGAAAATAATACTTGAGGACAAGTATTTTCTGAGGGGGAGGCATTGTCAGATCCGGCAAAGAACTGAAGGCTTGTGGGAGAGAAGGCTGTCTGGAAGATAACGTTTCGCCTATGTGGGTGGGAAGTCCAGGACGGCTTGGATGATATCTTGCTGCGCTGATAGGAATCAACGGTCCACATTGAGTTTGGCAGTAGCTTGTTTAGTAACTGTGAGACTTCACTTTGATTACTGTTTAAGTTTTGTTAATCTGGTTGTAATGTCAGTAATTACCCCTTAAACTTAATCACTGTTTTGTACCCCCTATATATACTTTTCTGGAAGGAATGGATGGTATCGCCATCAAAGTAAAACTACTGTAGCCCTAGTTGTTCTTAGCTGTAGCGAACAAGTTCCTGGTTTTCTCTTCTTCCACGACGTGATTTTCGGTGAATCTCCTTCTCTAGATCGGATTCCTCCCGGGATCTGACACACCACCCCACCGGGCCAAGTGGTGCCGGCGTTGGGACCGTGCGGAGAAGGTTTGCCCCCCGCAAGCCTCGGCGGCGCGCTCCTCCTCCTCCAGCACGGTCTCGGGATGTATTCGGCCGCAGGGGGCATGCGACGCCGCCTGCTCTTCCCTGCGCGTCGCCGTACGCGCTCGCGAGCGACGAGGTTGCAACTGCCTCCGCGGGCGCCTGGCTCCGCCGACGCGCGGCCGGTTCAGGCCGAAAGACGCACGAAGCCACCGGCCCACGAAGGAACCGAGGCCACACGTCCGGTTCGAACTCGAGATCGGCTGGTCCGGCCTGTGAAGTTGTTTGGCGCTGGGCCGAAGAAAGCACTTGCGGCTTGCTAAATGAAACATCGTCGTGTTTTTTCCTTTAGCGGCTTTCATCGTTTATCACTATTTATCAAATTAATAAATCACAGTTAAAAACTATAAATCACAGCCTAAAGAAATAGGGCAGTAGTCTCGTCCCAGGTGGATGCCGTGCCGTGGTCTGCGCAAGTGTGGGCCGGGCCGTCGACAAATAACTTAGTCCACACGTTAGGAGGCCGGAGCTGCAAGGGATCTCCCCTTTCCACTCTCCAGATTTTGGACCTGTTCTATGCGGCTTTCAAAATCAGCTTTTAGTTTTTATTATAGTACTTAATTTAAATAGAATATTTTTTAAAACAAATCTATAAGTTAATTATAGTACATATTGAAATCTATCATCTATACCAATCAAAATCATATACGAGTATCTTTCTCTATAATCTCTGTCACGAACAGCAAAAATTAAAAAATTTCAGCCAAAATTCATAAGCCACAAAAAACCGACTCATTTTTTAGCGTCTCTCTGCTCGTAACCCGTAGGCTCTCCACTGGTAGCAGTAGTGTTAGTAACTTAGTATGTTCCTCTAAAAAAAGCAGTAGTATGTTGGCACATGCATGCATGGATAGCATCGAAGAGGATTTCAGTTTCAATGGTGAGCAGGCACCGTCGGGGAGTGGAAGGTCAAGATCTGGAGTCCTCTTCACGACAGAACAAAGAAAATGCAGAGATTCCCAAGTCAGCGTACAATTTAGGTACAACGGAATTGTGTGCGTGATGGAAGTGCGTTGGTTCTGGCAACACTTGCTACGAACTTGCGATCGTCGTTGTTTGTTTTCCTGCCTAATGCCCTGGTTCAGTGGGACCTGGCTGTAATCTTTGTCCTCGCCGGTCTCTGAAGAAAGGAACTTTCTGCCACTTGCTGGTTGCAACCCTGGGGCCTAGTTTTGCTTAAGCCCCTGTATAGTGTTCTTCTCCGGAATGAATTATCACAAGAGCCAAAAGAAAAATCTCAAGTTGGACTCACCAAGGAACTTTCGCAGTTCTGTCCATTAGACGACAAAGAGTTGGATGCCTTTCTCCCCAGTTTCTTCCTACTGGGAGAAGAAACTTGACGGGCCTGAAAAGGCAGTAAAAAGCAAATGTTCTGTGTTAAAGCTGCAAGTTAAAAGTTTATTCATTTGCTTTGCTTGTCTAAATTACTTCTTGTCCTGTTCAAACTCCCCATCCTGGAGATTGCTTAGAATCTATTGCCCACGAACTTTTCTTGTATCTTAAATGCTTCCGTCCTTTTCGCAACGTATCTGATCAAAATGAAGTGATTAGTTGTCCATCAAGCAAATAGTATACGTCACCAACAAGCCACCGGCAGTAACCGCTCGGAGCATGAACTGTGTTATTCATATCAAATCTACTAGCATCAATTACCGTGATTTGCTAAAATAAAAAATTTGTATTATTGCAGCATGTTGGGTGGACGATGCCGGAATTGGCTTGTCCCGCTCACGCTGTCGGCTTTGCCTCCGTTCTTAACTGTATCGTGCCTTTGTGCCTTCGGATGTGATGCATATCCAATAAAGCTTTGTTTTTCTTTATAGAGAATTTGTAGGGTAATAAAATTTGTTTTTTTAGATTGTTTTTTCTATTTTTGTTAGGGGTTTTTTAGGAGTTGCAGGGAGAATTGGAAGGGGAAGATGAATATCCACTATCAACTTCTCTTTTTAAATAGTAGAGATATGATATATTAGCGGCTAGGATCTCAACAGTTCACCCAACAACTTGGAGGACAAAAGAAGAACAAATTTACTCCAAAAAACTTGACATGGCAACCCATAAACCCCACCCACCATCTTGCAATGGAATGTGCAAGTACAATGGATCCATGTCGCTTTCATTACCCAAAGAAACTGATCCATCCACGCCACACTGAGAGGTAATCCAAATCCAGGATGGGGCAATCGCGCAATGCAATGCATAGTCACGGCTCACTCACAAGTCACAAAGTCACAGGAACCTAGCCCCAACGCAAGGTAAAGCCGGCCATTCCACGAAGGCTAGCACTGACCGTCCCATGCGAAACGAACTATGCAAGTGGCCCGCGAGTTGGGGTACGTCTCCAAGCCATCCGATCACGCTGCTACTGCTTGATCGGACGGCTCCGGGACGCGTACCCCACGTGCGGACAATCCTCGCAGAAAAGCCTTCCTAATCTAGCCGGTCCACGTCACGGCGGTGACTAATCGATCAAAGTTGGGGAGCAAATGACATCACCGCTCGGGAAAAACTCGAAGAGAGGTCATGGGTGGCAACGTCAGTGTGTCATGGCGTATGGTACGAACAAACGAAACGCTGCCATTGAAGATGGAGGTGCCGACTCTGCGCAAGGTGCAGTGCACGGCCTGTAGCTTGGACGCACTTGATCTGCACGAGCATCTCCCAAACAGAGCACTGTCGAAGCAGCTGGTACCTACACATGTGCACGCATTTTGCCTCTTCCGGCTTGGCTTCAAGGATCACATCTCATCGATTTGGGATTGGAAGCAAGCGATCCGTTGTGCGTCCCCCACTTGCCAGCGGCAGAAGCTATCACTGAAGAAGCTCGTTGCTGCTAGTGGAGAGCAGAAGAGGCTGGCCAGTGCCATGGGAACTCGGTTTGCTGCGCCGATAAATGCTCGACGTTGATCGGAGGGACGGCGTCTTCTGGACCGACGGGAACGGGAGCAGGAAAGCAAGGGCGGTCGACGACGGCAGGCAGATATCGACGTCAGGGGCGGCCGCTTTCGGGGACAAATGGCGTGTCAACCAAGTTAGGCGGCGTCGCACGGCACGGCTCGGCATCGGCGTCCACGCAGAGTAGACGACGCCGAGTCGTCCATATGCCCCAGCCCCATGACCGTCCAGAAGATACCGACCGCGCGCGCGGCCCCTTTCGCCGGCCTCCCCTCCCCTGGCGTCCGCATGACTCCACGCACACCGGCGTGCCACTCGAACCGCTTCGGACGGCTGAAATGCCACCGGATTACCGTATCAGCGGCCACGACGAGCAGCTTCGCGGCGGCATCCGCACATTGGAGTTCCGTGCAGAATGTCAGATCCCAAGGACGGACAATGTGCAGCGAATGAACGACTGAATGATGTGCCGCTCAACCAAGTCAATCGTGCCCTTCGCAGCTGCGGCAGTGAGAACACCAACAAACCGTGCCATTCCGGCCATAGTTAGGAGCAGGATTCTTTATTTTTATTACACGGGCCATGCACATATCAACACCTCACTGTCTCCTACCCAACATTTGTGATACATCTATGTACATCTATCATATGGCGGCTATATTACAAGGTCGCAAAACTTAGTCGTCGTTACGGAGTTGTGAGTAGCTAGTACTAGGACTTTACTGGTACTAACTAGTTGTAACTGAAACTGTAACTAAAACCTGAAACTGAAAAGTAACCAGCTATATAGTATCTTGCCCCTCTCCGGCATTACGCCGGCCGGCCTCCGCCACCGGAAGCACAGGGCTCGCCATTCAGGGAGCGCGGTTATTACCTTCTTGGCTATGTCATGTATACAGTACACTACAGAGTGTTGATCAGGGCAGACGCTTCGCTGTGTGCCTTGTCCTAGAACTCCACAATGAGGCTGCCGAAGGGCGACCGGTGGGGGATGCCCTTGCGGCGCTTGTTGCCGGCGCGGTAGCTCGCGGAGGTCGGCGGCGGGGTCGACGGCGTGAAGCTCTGCACGACGCTGCTCTTGTCGCTGCTGCCGCCGCTGGTGCTCGTGCACGAGTCCTCCGAGTCCGACCGCGCTCCCTTGTGCGCCGCCCTCTTATTCTTGCCGCCGCCCCCGCCCCCGCCGTGCTTCTTCTTCCTGGGGCAGTAGCCGCCGGACGTGCCGGCTATCTGTGGAGCAAAAGATGCCTTGTTGGTTACAAACTTGCAATGCACCAGAGCAGAGCTTGGGTGAGAATGGAGTTGATGGGTTGGTGCGTATGAACTAGTGCGTACTTTGCATCCGAGGGAGCAGAAGCGGAAGGAGTCGAGGAGGCTGCGCTCGCAGACCTCGCAGGTGTTGGTGACGCCCTTGCCGGGCCTCGGCTGCGGCCGCTCGTTGAGGAACACCACGCGCGCGCTGTTGATGATGTACGTCTGCACGCTCGTGATGTCCAGCACCTTCTGTATCTCCGACACCCGGATCACGTCGTGGTACGACGACCGCCGTATCTGCTCCCGCGCCCGTGCGTATAATGCGTGAGCCGTATAATGCGTGAGCCACCAAGAAAACCGATAGGAATCGGTCGAGCAAAAAGTGATAATTGGAATGTTGGGTAAGGTTTGCACATACTGACCTGGATGGCGTGGTGGTCGCGGTGGTGGGCGAGGCAGAGGGAGCAGAGCGCGCCGTTCATGCAGTCGAGGCAGTACATGTTGCACTCGCTCTTGTGCGCGTCGGCGTGGATCCTGCATTGCACGAAGAAGCTCGTCGCCAGCAGCGGCTTCAGCCACGGCGGCCACCGCTGGTTCTCCAACTCGTCGTCGCACTCCCCTCCTCCCTGCACGCACGCACCGCACATTCAATCCGATACCGCCATTACGATCAGCCAAGAACCAAGAAACAGAGCAATAGAAAGCATCAGCAATCAAATCAACAAATTACCATGGCGCCTCTGCTCTTCAGTGAGAGAGGGGATGCATGATCTATTGCCATCTCGGTGCGGGCGAATCGACAAGAATGTGGATGGAAAAGTGGAGGAAGAGGAGAAGGCTGGGAAGAAAGCAGTTCACCGGGGTCTGAGTGTGAAGTCTTTGTAGACCTGGGAAAAGTATCGCAGCGCTGTGGTAAGCAAACCAATAGGAGGGAAGACTCGGCGAGTATTTGATAGAGAGCTCTCGGGCTCGTTCTTATCAGCTTGTCGCGGACCCGGGTTGTGTCCCAACCCGGCAAACATATGTACGATCGATCAAACTGCAAACCCTATGTAACAGTGGAATCCTAGCATAGTTTGAATTGCCTTTTACTGCGCTGCCGTTCTCGCATGAAATTTACATATCAACTGTTGCATTTCCATTGGGATCTTATCATCAACAGCAATGTGATTTGTTATGGGTCCGGTTCGGGTTGCAACTTGCGATTGGGTGTGATCCAAATCCAGCTCTATATAGTACTATGTACTAGTACTTTTTTAGTCGCAGAAGAAACGTACTATACTCCCTCCATTAGTATTTTCTTTTTTCACTTTGGAATTAGCGCTTGATATCTCTAGGAGATTCTACACACATGTTTCAGCTTCCCACATGAACGGTGGGAAACAGTAAGCCCAAGTTTCTCCCCAGAAAAGCGAAAAGGGCAAAGAAAAGTTACCACTAACGACGCCATTACCGCACCTAATGTGTCACCTTTAGCATCCATTAGTCAGTCTCGCACCATTCCTCCCAAGTGGATCGAAAAGGGATCAGATGCATCCATAGCCACGCGTATGCTGCCATATCTTTTTGGTGGAGCACATCGCTGAGATGCCTTGCGTTCTGGAAGCAGGATCCTTTTTTTTATAGCGACCTAACTCGTCCTCTGGTCGTGGCTCATGATCTGGACGGGTGACGAACCACCCATCCGCGCGCGGATTTTTAGCGGTTCATTCATTTGCCGTTTTGTACCTAACCCTACTGTGTTTTGCCATCACTAATTCGGCAAGTGAGGTGATGCTACATGCGTTTGGTGGTCTGGTCACCCACCACTAACGTCTGGGCTGTTTAGCTGTTGCCTATTGCCGTTCCTGATTGATACTGTAGTTTGTGCACGCTGATTTGTACTATTGGGGTTTGTGCACTGTGCGTCGCGTTTCTCGCTTCGGTTCATCTCCGGTTTCATGTGTGAAGGATCATGTCAGCTCCATGAGACATATATGGGTGTAAGATCCTGTGATTAATCAATGTCACGTTACAGCACAAGTCAAAACACAGCAGGTAAATTAGTCTTGTAGCGGTTATACGTCGCATCATCCCCTTGGAGCCGGTCGTAATCTCTTAGCGGATAGCGACGAACAATTACGATTTTTACAGGCCAGTGAGACGATTAGCCAGCATGATAAACGGGTGGGTCCCCAAGTCGCACAAACGAACAAGCGAACGTTGACATGAGGCTTTGTTTCGCCCGCCCAACTTTCATTCGAGTTCAGCACAGTCTGCCGCATCAGTTGCAGAGTTGGACACATTGGAGTTGCCGTGAAGCATCACGGCACACATGCGTACATGGCCGGGTTCCTGATAAAGATTTCTGTACTCTGGCCATGGCCTGATCCACGGGTTCGAGCTATTATAGCAACGAAGAAATCGCGCGTAATCGGGACCAAGGCGCCAATAATTTGGGTCCAGTTTTTTACCTAATGATAGACTGTTCATAATCTAATTAACGTAATTGAATGAGCAATCCTATTTATTCCTGAGAACTTTTGGCTTTTGTTACTGTTCGTCCCCAACCTCTACTAGGTCTGCAACTCTGCGTAGTGCATGATCAGATCATCCACTGCTGGTATCTGGTTTTAGTGGGATGGCATATAGGCATCTCCAGTTCGGGAGACACCTCAAAAGCGGGCTCTGGCATAAAGGCTAATCTAAAGCTGCGCGTGCATCGCATCTGCCCATCACCATACATTGCTGCACACACTACTGGCTCCAGTTCCTGATTCCTCCTGCGCTAAGTCATTCCGCAATCATCTAGAAAAGAGAAAGGTATTCTCAGCAGCGTACTTTTTTCTGCATCCTACCCAAAAGATCCATCTGGAATAATGGGCTCTCAGGGAGCTTGTGTATAACTGACACATGGATGCATCAGATTACGTTATCATGAACCCCAGGTGAGAGACTGTGATTGCAAGCTCATTCAGAATGCGTTCCATTTGTTCATCAGATAAGTGGCATTCCATTTGTTTTCTGCCAGTTCTAATACAGCACAAGCATGGAGCGCACGGGAAGCCTGGAGGAAAGAGCCTGAAGTGTTTTTGATAGAGAGTACTACTCTACCACCGGCGGCTGTGGATGGCTGAGACTGACGCCAAGATACATAAAATAAGCCGGCGGAGGTGACCGGCATCGTCGGCATGCATGATTGCTCGAAAAATTGCTATTCTAACATGGCCTCTGCGCCCGCTTGACACCTAGCGGTTGGGTTGGTCCTGATCTTGGGAGTAGCTCGCCATCTTTTTCCAATTCTCTCGGCTTGTTAAACAAGGCGCACGAGACTCGGGTTTGCTTGGTGCTGGCGGTACGAAGAAACACAGAGCTTGAGATGTGTGGTCGCTCCTGGTATCTTGATTCGTGAGCTCTATCTTGTCGATGCAACCTGGAGTACACGGCATATCCACTGGTCGTAAGGGACTACTTGGGGACTGACCCCATATACTCTCAGTGGGGTCACGGTCGGATGAACGACACGTCGCCGCATCAATCTCCATGCACGATACTTCTCTTCCTTTTTTTTCTCCGCGTGATCTCCCGTCTCGCTTCCTCTTTTGGCTTTCCTCCACCAACACCATCGTCTTCGCCACCATCAACCGCTGCCGCTACGCCTTCGACATCTTCTCCCTCCCGCTCTCCCTCTCCTCCGCCGCCGCCGCCTTCGAGCTCCGCTTTACCGACGGCGCCTCCGTCAACTACAACGGCAACTTCGCCCCCACCTCCGACTCCCTCCTCTTCGTCCCCGAGCGCAATGGCACCCTCAACCTCTACCTCACCCCCGTCCCCGCCGCTGCCGCCTCCCGCCGCGAGGTGCTTGAGGTGGCGCCACTCTCCCCGCTCCTCCCCTGGGATCCCATCGCCCTCAAGGACCGCCCGTCCCTCACCCCCGACGCCTCCCACCTAGTCTACGTCTCCACCGCCCTCCCCGCCGCCTCCCCACGCAGGAGCTGGGCGGCTGTCTACTCCACCCATCTCCCCTCCAGTCGCACGCGCCAGCTCACCCTGCCTGACATCGCCAACTTCAACCCCGCCGTGTCACCCTCCAGTGAGTGAACCGCCGCCGCGTCGTCCGGCCCCGCCGGGTGGACCGGCGAGGTGGAGGACCTCCGCACGGACATCTACGTCTTCATGACCTCCGCGGGTCCCGGCGGACGCTGGCCATCCACGACGGCGGCTGGCCGAGCTGGGCCGACGAGACCACCATCTTCTTCCACCGCCGGGACAGCGACGGCTGGTACGCCATGTACCGCGCCAAGATTTCCGTCACGGACGACGGGCTGTCGGTGAGGCGGAGCTCGGAGGCGGCGGCGGCGGGGGAGAGGGAGAGCGGGAGGGAGAAGACGTCGAAGGCGTAGCGGCAGGGGCCGATGGTGGCGAAGACGATGGTGCCGGTGGAGGAAAGCGAAAAGAGGAAGCAAGACGGGAGATCGCGCGGAGAAAAGAAGGAAGAGAACCATCACGCGCGGAGATCGGTGCGGCGACGTGTCGGCCATCCGACCGTGACCCTACTGAGAGCATATGGGGTCAGTCCCAGAGAAGTCCCTCCCTCCACTGGTCTGTCTGGTCAATCAAGTGAAACCCACCTGACCATGGATGGAGATTCACCATTAATTACGCGCTTACCCCTCGTCGATCAGTCGATGCCTTCTAAGATCGGAAACAGGTCACGCTTCATGCACTCCTGAAGGCTGCAGCTCACTGAAATAATGGTACGGCAGAGGAGCCTAGGGTTATCATTAGAGAACAATACGCGTCGCAGACGTCTCTCTGCTCCGGCCATACGTTTTACGCCTTTTGGGCTTTGTCTACGCTTTTTTAGTTGTTTTTGCCCACCACATTTTAGGCCTGTTCGGCTGCTGGTTTTTGCGGCTCCCAGCTTTGACTTCTAATTTGTCCAAATCTTTAGAAATTATGTTGAGTCTATTGAAGTTTGCTGAAACTTTTTGAAAATTTTGGGTTGAAACTTGATGAAATCTGTTAAAATTTGCTGAAACTTCTTAAAACTTTTAGGTTGAAACTTGATGCAACCCGTTAAAATTTGCTGAAACTTCTTAAAACTTTTAGGTTGAAACTTGATGAAACATGTTAAAATTTACTAAAACTTTAATGTGAAAACTTGATCTAAACATGTTGAAATTCTTAAAACCCTTTAGTTAAAACTTATTGAAACATAACTTTGAAAATCTAAAACTTATTTAAATGTAATTTCAAAAATGTAAAATTTATGGAAACTTGGTCTTCAAACTTTCTTAAAATCTTTTAGAAACATGTGAAATTCACTTAAACCTAAAGTCTTTTCAAATGTTTTAGGCCCTGTTTGGAATGCGGGAATTTTTCCCGATTCCTGCGGGAATTGAACTGTTTCCTACAAAATTCCTCTGTTCCAAACAGGCCCTTAATGAAACTTTCTGTAGCTTGATAAAACCTATTACTACACCGTTACAACAATATACTGTTCTCTGGTCTACCTCTACTGTGATACGCGACAGCTCAGGAAAATTGTGCCGCTCCACGGTCAGGACTTACGAGCGCCAGAGCCTACCACCGAGTGGGCCCTGATCAACTCGGCTTCGGCTTCTGGCTTATTTTTCACTATTAATAAGTTTCATCTTTTTCTGAACTTTTGGCTTTTTGTTGAGCTTTTTTGCTGGTTCTTTTTTTCCCGTATTTGTTTATATTATACGTAATAGGCTAACATATTTTTTATATTTTTAAATTTTTTTTAAATTTAATTATGCTAAATAAGCCTTTGTCAGTTACAGTGTTTTCAGCCATAAGCCATGAGCTTTTCAGCCAAACCGATCACCACCATATGGCCAACATTTAAACAAGGTTGGGCTTTCTTGGGTGGAGCTTCGCGTCACAAAAATTGATATTTCAGACCCGGTAGAATGGGGCCTGTGGGCCTGTGTCCATGGAAAGCACTCGGTTTTTTTGCGTGCGCGCGCGGAAAGAAATTTACCGGCGATTTTAACCTTGCATGTCACCTACGGGGCCGGTGAAAAGAGCAAACATGGACTGTCCTTGGCATTTGTGCATAGTACCAAAACCAACCCTGTTGGTCCCGTTTGGATCAATGAACCAAAACACAATGATCCCCACACCCCAGAAAAGTCCCAAAAGATGGAGGCTGAATTCTGAAAAGCTTCAGGTCGGATTATCTCACGGCTTTGTACCATTCTCTGGTCCCTATGGTAAAGTTTGTGTCCACTCGTGAGGCAACCCAAAACTAACGGCAATTCACAGCCTACGTGTTCTTCTTTAGTCCTGCTTGCAGCCGAAGTGGCTTCTCCACCTGCATTTATGGTTGTTGTGCCCAACTTTCTTTTACTACAATAATTTACAAGGAGAAAAGATCCTACCAAGATTTGGGCACGTTGCAGGTGCTGATCTTCTGCGGTGACTACGCACACAACACAGCCTGCCGATCTAGGGCAAGGCTCCAATCTGTTCCACTACGCACCCACACCTCATCCGTTGTGGTGTACCTTTTCTAATTTTTTTTGTTATAGGACACCAAAGATGGTACCGCGCATCCTATCGTGGAAAGGATAATGCATGCAAGCGACCGTGTGACTGTTACACTACACACCCATGATTTCAAGTTGCTTTTGGATTGCGCATGACCAGCCTTGGCTTTCTGGGCTCCACTGCTAAAACGATCTTATGTTTTTTATTTGCATTTCGTTACCTTGGAAAGACCTGGATTCGAAATGGAATGTTTTGGGTTGATGATTCCTGTAATCTTTGTAATCATCCGAACTCTGAAGTCGATTTACGCAGCAGGCATCGTTTTGGAAAGGGCATGGTCATTAGCTGATAGTGGCAGCGAAAACAACAAATTGCGTTAATTCCTTTCGGATTTTTCATAAAGCGTACTACTTTAAATGTCAGTGAAATGCTGTAGATACAATTATAGAGATAATCATATCACTTCTATATTTATGATATTTTGAATAAATATCTTTTACATTACTCAACAAGTATATGACCTATTCATAGAACTCTTTATTCATGTTTTGATGTTATTCTAAATTATCTCTGATCTTACATCATTATGTGGAACAATTAAGATTTATAAATCTGCACATGTATTGATTGATTATCTTATTTTATGAATCGTAAATATAAAGATATCAAGTCAATAGTGTGGACATATGTTAGAAAACATAGAGTTGGATTGACCTACCATAAGACACTACGAAAATATTTACATTCGTAAGTATTATCGGTTGGTCTCATACCTAGATGTATGGTCCTTAGACCTAAGATTATCATAATTTCTTACATGTGTAATAGTTTACTTAGGGGTTGCCAAATACTACTCTGTAACTAGATGGTCATAAATGTACTTTTCGGATTTACTATAAAACATATAGAGAAATGTAACATATCAAGATGGAATTTGTCTCTCCTATATAACGAGAGAGATATCTATTGGCCCCTTGATGTGGTTGGCTTGATTAAAGTGTATGGCCATACCAAATATGGTTGAGGAGTTAATCACAGCTGAGTAATCTACTACATGTTCAAGTGAAGGATTGAACTATCATAGGATAGCACGCTTCTCGCCTTGAGTTCGCTTTGGCATTGTGAGGCAAAAAAAGATCGCTACATGAGTACTATATATATTCGTTCAATATAATATTTATGTATATTTGGGAGTTGATATGTCCTGCTATGTATCGTACTAACTTGAGAATTGAAAAGGAGTTTTCGGGCCACGACTAAATGTACATGAACCTACAGAGCCACACATGTAACGGATTGAAACATATTAGTTTGGATTGGACCCGTTACTAATGGGCCAAGTGGATTTTGCACCTTATACGATTCAACTGGGCCATATTAAGAGAGGTGTGGGGTTGAGGGATGTATCTGGTTCACACCCACCAAAACCCTAACCACCACTTCTCACAAGCCCTGTTGTGCACGCTGGTTCTAGCACACCGACGCATGACGCTCCATCCCTGGACATGGGACTTCGATAGAGACGCTAATGCGACTGCGGCGTTGATCGGAACGATCGTAAGGAGGCGGTTAGCTAGATGACAATTGACTACTTTCATTATATTGACGCACACTACGTTGAACCGACTACTTTAACTCTATTTCTGCTGTATTACATATCTAGTGGTAATGATTTATGATATCTTACTCGCATAGCTTTCTGATTTACATGGTAGAAAATTTTAATCTGCACTAGCATGACCTTCCGTATCCCAAAATTTTAAATTGTACTAGCATAGCCTTCCGTATCCCAATACTGAACCACTGATATGTTCTCGTGCTTCCCATTGACTACTAACATTGTCTCTCACCTCTCGGCTGTATTTCGTGTCAATCAATCTTTGGTCAAGTTCGTTTTGGCTAATGGTTTCTCTAAAATAAACAAACAGTACAACTTTTCTACTATCATTTCTTAGCGACTTAACGGGAGAGTTTTTTAAAGAGTATTATCGATATTCAATTCGTTCACATGAGCGTCCGTGTTAGAATGGAAAACCATAAATTACAGATATAAATTATAAGCCATAGCCAAAACACCTACCATTTGTATGCCCTCAACATGGCTGGCATAGTCAGCTATAGAAGATCGCCATGAGCTGACCCGTCCGGGTAACATGATCCAGCAACCTTCAAGAATGTTGCAGGTACTTTCTAATCGCCACCTAATCGTGCGGTGCATGCACCCGCTCCCGGTAGCTAAGCGGCTAAGCAACCTAGGATCTGTCCTTTGTGGCTTTTTAAAAATGTTTTTTTAATTTTTTTAGTATTTAATTTTTAAATAGAGTATTTTTTAAGATATGACCTACAAGTTAATTGTAACACAAGTTAAAAGACTAATATCTATACTAATCAAAATCATAAGTAAGTATCTCTTTTTGTAATTTGTCACAAACAGCCTAAAATTTAAAATTTTTAGCTAAAACTTATAGCCATAAAAAAATAACAGGCCCTTGCTAACCTGCTACGTGCGAGCGAGCTTAGCGCGCAGCAACGCGACTGCAAGATTAGGACCTCCATTTTTTAAGCCTTAGGCATGTAGACTAGTCGATCCCCGTCGCCGTCGTGGAGATATCTGACGCCGACCGCTTGGACGTTGCGCCGTCTCGCCACTTGAATATGGGGCCGTAGCCATGTGCCGCGCGGTGCCGGCGTGCGCGCACCTACTGATCGCGCGGGGGGGGGGGGGGGGGGGGGGCGTGCCTGTGCCGCTGCCGCCGCGCGCCAGCTAGGCAGCTAGCTTAGCTGATACCGCGCCAGGCCATGGATGGGATTGATACGTGTATTGCTTTGCCGATGTGTCTGCCATTCCTGGTTGGTTGGTGGTTGCTAGGTGCTGCGAGGTATCTTAAACTTCAAGAATTTCTTCTGATGATGGGGATCGAGCGGCACATCAGCGGATACAAATTGTTTGTTGAGTTAGAATTAGGACCACGAGATAAAGATATATTGATTTCTAAAATTTTAAATATGGTATTGTTAGTCTCATGTTATTTGGATAAGTGAGAGGAGAGCGATTTAAAAGATGAAGCTTTTGTCATCATATAAAATATTTGACAGATAGTATGGAATGTTATGAGAAGGACTTAAAGCCCTGATCAACTCGGTTTCGACTTCTGACTTATTTTTCACTATTCATAAGTTTCGTCTTTTTCTGAACTTTTGGCTTTTTGTTGAGCTTTTTTGCCGGTTCTTTTTTCCCGTATTTGTTTGTATTATACGTAATGGGCTAACATATTTTTTATATTTTTAAATTTTTTTAAATTTAATTATGCTAAATAAGCATCTGTCAGCTACAGTGTTTTTTCAGCCAGCTACAATGTTTTCAGCCATAAGCCATGAGCTTTTCAGCCGAACCGATCACCACCTTTAGCTTATACACATGCATACGTGTATTCACATATTTTTATGTAAAAATCACGCAACTCTATTTTTGGCACATTAAATCTATATTTTATTTTGCTAAATCATGCCATTGTCTCTTTTAATTCTATCTGAATATGAATTCAAATGTCTCTCTTAATTTTGTTTGAATTTAAATTCAAACGTCTGGATTGATTCTATTTGATTGTGAATTCAAATGTCTAGATTTATTCCGTTTAATTGAGTTAAATGTCATCAATTGTTGGTGAATAATTGATGTGTGTGCAAAAGGAGGCTGAGGACGTCTAGACTGATAACAACCCGAATTCCTCAATTCCTTTCTCACTTCGTCTTCTTCCTCTGGTGAATTGTGTTGGAGTGTTAAGCGGCTGAACCTCACTGGCCTTTCTTCTTGGCATGCAACGGGAATGAGAGAGAGCGGTTATCTCCGAGCTGTTGCCATATAGAGTACCTGCATGGGACAACAATAAGATTTATAAGCAACGCAATCCTTGCGTCCGCTCGTCTTCTTCATCAGCGTCGACTACTTCCATGATCGCACGTCCCTACGCGCTTCTTATTCATAATCAACCCCATTGTAAATCGTTCGTGTAACTGATCGACTTAATATGATTCTGTTCTTGCATATATTTGAAGTACAATATAATTTGCCATATGCTATCAGTCATGAACTATAAGTGAAATTTTACAATATATCTCATGTTGTTATTTGAAATTAAAATATTGTTCGTATTCCCAACAAGTTGTATCTTATTTCTGTTAATCTGGATGTCTGTAAGGAAAAAGTTCTGACGTCCACTCTGCCGACGTTCGGTCACCGTAGACGGAACCCTCAACATTATTGAGACTGTACTTTTTTTGGTGGACTGTAACGCGGGGGGAAGGTTTGGCATCGGTCTCTTTCAGAACAAATTGGATGGTTTGGGAGGCAAGATCCAATAATGAAGAGCACGTTGATCGGTGATTTGAGAACGAAATGTTCTGCATCTCCCGCTGGTGTTCTGTTACAGTGTAGTCGACCAGGTGCTGTTTGGCCCCTAGTTGAATTAGGAAATGCGGTGGAAACAGGACTCCGACGTACTCTCAAGGGGGGAGAAATGGTTGGAATTCATTTGGTTTGAGAGAGGAACGGCTATAAATGATTAAGAAACACTTGGCTTAATTACGCATCACCGCATCTGTATTTAATTTGGCCGTGCCATCTAAAGCGGCAAAATGTTCGGTCTGTCCATATGCGACGCAAACAAATATCTTGCCAAAAACGCATTTACGAGCGTGTAATCCCGCGTTATCGGTTTATGGCTAAAATTGCATTGTAGCAGTTGAAATTTCACTGTAGATGAAGGTGACTTATTTAACGTAATTACATTTAAAAATAGAAAATATACCAGTTTCATCACGTACAACGCAAACGAATACGAAAAAAGAACCGACAAAAAAGCTCAAAAAAATCAAAAGTTTAAAAAAGAACAAAATTTATAAATAGTAAAAAATAAACTAAAAATTAGAAACTAAAGTCGAAACGAACAGATACCTTAAACGCCAACAAACCGCGAGTACCATGTACTAGCACACGCCAGGTTGCGGTTGTGGTGGAGTACTAGATGCTCCAAGCCAGGATTACTTGCTGGCAATCAAAATTAGCAGCTACTACCAGTAGTAAAAAATGGTCGCTAACCATCTTGACTTGTGCCGAATGTCTGAATCAGAGACGAGATTGCTCCGAGCCTCCGACACAAGACGCGCTGCACTGTGCACTGACGGTCAACCACACGTGCAACCATATGGACAATACGCTGCGCTGCAATACTCAATCGATACTCCTCCGTATTTATTATTCAACATTTTTGACTAGGGCACTTGTATTAAGAATATTGTACTTATGATAAGACAGGATCAAAATACCCTCCAATAATGGCTCCGATCAACTCGCTTCGACTTCTGGCTTCAGACTTATTTTTCACTATTCATAAGTTTCGTCTTTTTCTGAACTTTTGGCTTTTTGTTGAGCTTTTTTGCCGGTTCTTTTTTCCCCGTATTTGTTTGTATTATACGTAATGGGCTAACATATTTTTTTATTTTTAAATTTTTTAAATTTAATTATGCTAAATAAGCCTCTGTCAGCTATAGTGCTTTTTTCAGCCAGCTACAGTGTTTTCAGCCATAAGCCACGAACTTTTCAGCCGAACCGATCACCACCAATATCTCCAGAATGTTAAACGAGGTAGCAAAGTGATGAGATGCTAATATTGATTGGGATAGTTTGAGAAAGTTTATCTAGGGAACTAGGAAGTGTCAAGTTAATAAGTAAAAAAAGAGAGGAGGGAATACTTCATAACGTGCGTTTACATTGGACACGGTACCTATGAGGCTACGATGCGACTGTTACGAAACCACTCCCAAAGTCCCAAGGAAGGTTCCGGTTGGACGTGGGCTCCGCATAGATTTCTTTATTGCTATCCAAATAGGAGATATAGGGGGTGTTTGGCAACGGCTGCGGCTTATGGCTTTTGGCTGAAATTTTTGAATTTTGGCTATTTACGGTACAGATTACGGAGAGACAGATACTCGCTTGCGATTTTGGCTTGTACAGATGTTGGGCTTTTAACGTGTAGATCGTTAACTTGTAGACCCCGTCTTGAGAAAATATTCCGTTTGAAAGTTAGGTACTGTAGCAAAAGCCAAAAGCCGCCGACTTCGGAGCAAAAGAACAGACCCATAGGCGTATATCAGAAAGATTCTAAACTATCATTATAAATACATTGAGGAATGTTAATAAAGAAGATAGCTGACTATACTCTCTCATCTCTTATATTAATTATCCATAATAATTGTGTTTGCTTTGCTTTCTATTGCTTGGTTGGGTTCGGCGACGACTGCGAAATCTGCCACCGTCTTGCGCAGCTCTGCAGTCCACACGGGCAGCATGGAGAACGAAAGAAAGAAAGGACGGAAGGGAACAACGGTCGCGGTCACATCACCAAAACTGACGTGCGGGTCCCAGCAACTAACCCCAAGACGTCTCATTCCCGCCCCCGCACGTGCGCGAGCAGCCTTATCTTTCAACACCGCACGGGGATCCTCTGCGACCAACGTGACAAGTTGCTACACAACCTCTATGTTATCAGATGGGAGAATAATGCTTTTAGTTTAGTGCTCAGATCTAGGGCTGTAAAAAAAGCTCGAAGCTCACGAGCTACTCGAGTTTGACTCGCTCTAGGCTCGATTCGAGCTCGGTTCGAACTTTAAACGAGCCGAACTCGAGTTTAATCTCGAGCTCGCGAGCTTCATCGAGCCGAACTCGAATAGTTCGCGAGCCCCGATTCGAGCTTAAATAGTAATACATATTAATTCTTACCGAACTTACTCGAGCCGAGCTCGAGCTTGTCTTATTATTGAAAATTAGTGTGTATTTGAATTATTTTGACTGTTATCAAGCTTATTAGAGCCGAGCTCGAACTTAAATTTTCTTATTATTGAAAAACAGTGCATAATAAATCATTTTAATTGTTATCGAGCTTCAACGAGCCGAGCTCGAGTCTACTCGAGCTTAGGCCAAGCCAAGCTCGAGCCCAGTTCCAAGCTCAGACCCCAACTCGAGCTCGACTCGAGTTTCTACCGAGCTCGAGCTCGGCTCGTTTACAGCCTTACTCAGTTCTTTGGCTATATATGACACCTAATTTGTACTATAAGTAAACGGTAAAATAATACTTAACTGTTGGTTTTTTCACGAGAAAGGAAAAAAGTCCAACGCTAGCAGTTTAGGATGAACTATACTTAGGCTCTGCTCCAAACGACATTTGATTTTGGCTTCTTCATTTTTAATTTCGTTTTTTGGTTTTTTTTCTCTTATTTCTTTATATTATCAGTGATGATATGAAATTTTTAATATTTTAAATTTAATTATTCAAAAAAATTAACAATCACTACAATGAAAAAAGCCAGAAGCAACAAGGGACTTAAAAAACAATTCTCATACGGATTTCGCAGCTGCAACTCAACCGCAGAAGATCCCCAAACCACCACTGTCCAGCTCTACCAATGGCACTCTCGTGAATAACCACAAATTCCGTGCCTACTTTCGGCGCTCAGAAAAACACACGCCGTTAAGCCGCGGTGGCCCCTTTCTAACGCTGTGTCGCGCTATTTCTCCCTTTCTAACGCTGTGACTTCGCAACGGCCCCCTCTAGAAGCGCGACGCAGGAGAGGGGGGTGGGACAGCACAGAGCGGCGGAGATGAAGGCGGAGAAGGCACCGGTCGCCGTGGCCATCGGCGGCGGCGAGTGGCGGTGCCGGAAGCACCCGGCGGCGAGATCCGGCGGCGGGGTGTGCCCGCACTGCCTCCGCGACCGGCTCCTCCGCCTCTGCCCCAACTGCGCGCACGTGCGGCCCTGCACATGCACGTGCGCCTCCCCCTCCTCGTCGTCGTCGGCCTCCGGCGACGCGGTCGGCCGGGTCCACATCGAGCGGGATCACCGAATCGCGCGGTCACGGTCCGTCGCCGCGTCCTCCGCCGCGGTACCCGCCGCCGCCGGCGTCGGCGGGAGGCGGAAGCCGATGGTTTGGGGGTGGCCGCCGTTCTGGAAAGCTGCGGCGAGGGAGGAGGGAGGCGCGGAGGACGGGCTGGGGCTCGCGAGGTCCAGCTCGGTGTCCGCGACGGCCGTGGAGGCGAAGGCGCGGTGGGGGTGGCACTTCCCGAGCCCGCTGAAGGCGTTCCGGCACCGGAGATCGTCGGCGAGCATGCCGGAGCGGGGGTGAGAATAAGGGATAGCTCGACATGGCCGGAAAGCGATTAGCGGGGCGCCGGTGAGCCGCTTTAGATGGTGATCAATTAATTAATTAACTAGATGGGGAGATTAGAGGAGGGTTTTCTTTTCTCCTTTTCCTTTAGTGACTCGCGTGCTAATCTTTTTTAGCGTAATGTGTGCATATAGCGGTGGGTGATGTTGTCCTCTCCATGCATTTCCTCCCTTTTTGTAGTGTGTTTGTGCCATCAAATTGGACATTTTATCCTCGCCGCTTTGATCTGTAAACTACTTTTCGGCCTTGACCGAATCTGTAGTTTGCACTATGCAGGATGTTTATCTTTCATCTTTGTTGGTTGTCAATTGTCATGGCACCGAAGATAATCGTAGAAGTTCGAGACCTGACTGACAGATGGGCCCATGACTGGCTTGGCAGCAAAAGCATCGACGATCCGGTGGGTTTTTGGCCGATCGTTTATGATTTACAATTTAAATATTTAAATTTTAGTTATTTGTAAAAGGTAGTACGTAGAGAAAAATAGTTATATATGATTTTGATGGATACAGTTAAATTTAATATTTTTTTATTATAATCTTTATATTAACACTGGTTTAAAATAATATACTGTTTAAAAATCAGTATAAATCAGTTAAAAGTAAAAATAACTCAGCCGATAGCTGTTAGGGCACTCCTAATGCAGAAACTATGAAGTAGTTTCTATACTTGCCAATTAATGTAGACACTACCCATGGAAACTATACTCCCAATGGATAGTTTTTACAAATAAAATTTCCATCCAATCATCTATCTTCTCTCTCCTATCATCTACCTATCACAGCTCTTTCTATCTTGGTTCTTTTGTAGACATGGTTTCTATATAAGAAACTATTTCCTTATCTCTCCCCCTTAACTCCAATGACACATCAGTATTTTACTTACTTGGCATCTTATTTAATGCCATAGAAACCATCTATAGTTTCTGCATTGGGAGTGCTCTTAGCGCTTAGGGCATCTCCAATGGTTATAGCTAGCAACTAACTATAAAACTTCCACATCATCTATATAGTACACACTAAGGCCCTGTTTGGATCAGTTTCAGATTCTTAAAAACCAGCTATTACTTCTAGTTTTTAAAAGCTGGTTTCTAAGCAAAAACTGGTGGGGTGTTTGGATCTCCTAGTTTTTAAAAGCTAGTTTCATTTATGATTGGTGCTAATAGACTATTATACCCTTACATTTATTGCTCTTGAACAGCACATTAAACAGCCATGCATGGTCTTTAATGAGGGTAAATGGGTATTTGTGCAAAAAAAAACTGGCAAAAGCTGGGTATCAACAGCTTCTTGGTTTTTAAGAATCTGGGTAGGTAGATTTTAAAAACTGCCCCAAAAACTGGTCTGTTTGGATCTCACCCAGTTTCCAAAAACCAGATTCTTAAAATCTGGGTGGATCCAAACAGGACCTAAAGCTAGCATTCTAAAGAACTATCTATAAGGATAGCTATTTGATGCTTACATGCACACACAGAATTTATAGAGGCTGCCTCGTTTGGCGTTATAGACTAGTGCTTAAGGAAGAGCTGGCTCGATTTTTTTTGCATACTTTCTTTCCTCCACATAGGATATATGCTGATGTGTACATGCATATAGGATAGCTGACTCAGACCATTGGAGATGCCCTTAGCACGGTGGTTCTGCTAGTGCTAGGATTAGCATGGAGGAAAAAGTAGCATTAGCGTAGGGTTCATTACTTCATTCATTCATGTGGGTGTACTAGTTTTGAGTGTCGTGCTGCTTTGGGTGGAGCAGGTTAGGGATTAGGAGTAGTTAGTTAGGATGTTCGCTCGCTGACAGGTTGGCGGGCCCCTGTGGCCAGAGCAGCCTACGCGCCCACCTTACGTGACGTGAGGGAGGAGACTGGTTTAACTTTTAAGACTAGTGCCTGCCCTGCCCTGCCGCGCGCCGCTGCGTCTGCCTCCACAGCAGACACAGCACTGCGCACTTAGCAGTCACCAGTGCTTTACGATTATTGCCCCTTTAATTTTGGCGCAAGCTACCCAGGCTCTCACAATTACTGTTCAGCCTACTGGTTCATCGGTTGATGCTTCGGTTATTGTTTTGGTTTCAGCTTTTTCACTATTTATAGATTTTATCTTTTTTTAACTTTTGTCTTTTTTCCGTATTTGTTTATATTATATGTAATGGGCTAACATATTTTTTTTATATTTTTAAAATTTAATTATGCTAAATAAGCTTCTGTCAGCTACAGTGTTTTTTCAGTCAGCTACAGTGCTTTTCAGCCATAAGCCATCAAAAATAAGCCCAAATGATCACTAGTCGAGCTCACTATTTGTACTGATGCGGCCAATCATTAATCAGCAGCTCAAGCTTTGTTTGCGGAATCTTGTAAAAAGGCATGCGATTTTTACGAACGCAAGGAGCTCACTACCACGAGTATTCCTACTACTACTATTTGAGGAGCTGTTCAGCAATAAGTAGCTTGTGAGACGCGCTCGTCGCCTAGAGCTGCAAGCGTCCGGGAATGGGAAGCCCTCTAGAACGACGCGGCGGAGGTCACCTTGCAGAGCGTCGATGCGCCGTGCGCGACACCGAAATCACGATGTGCCGCCCCTGCGCCGCGTTGGACTCCCGCGCTGCGGCGCAACGCCACCCTGCCCGCTCCTTTTTTCTTTCTCTCGTCTCCAAGCGGCACGGCGGGAGTGTCGCGTGATGCGGCTGCTTTCCTATCGTGTTTCGGCGGAGACAGATGCTTTCGCAGACGCGCAACAGTCCGGTGAGGTTAACGTTGCGTCTGGTTCCTGTGGTTGAGATGCCCTTTGTTAACCTACCTGGCCTGCTAATACCGCTCCAGAGCCTAACAAATCGTCTTGGGAGCGACCAAGCGTTGGCCCGGCTGAATGATAGATCGTCCTCAAAACATATGATTGTGTCAGCAACGCTACGAAACCATCGCGCCTAGGTTAGGTGTCCACGGTAGATGCATCGAGTGACCACTGGCTGACCACAGCCGCCCGCCTGGTCCTGGATCGCTGCCTGAAAGCAAAATGGACCCAATGCAGCTTTTGTCCATGCATTGCTTGCAGGAGAGAGCATTCAACTCAGTTACCTTACCATCATCCAACCGAGAGGGGAAAAAGTAACGAAATGAGAGAGATAATGGTATAGTTCTTTTGAACTTATAGATTATAGTTTCTTTCAAATAAACAAACAGAACGAGCTCTTTATCATCTTTTCGAAATAATTTATCAACACTCAATTCATTTATACTAGGATTAAAAAACATAAGATTGGCAATTCCTTCCGGCACCAACATCAACTTGATATTGCCTTGCTCATCAAGTCTGCAGCACGGCCAAAGCCCACGGCACTGTCCGATCCTGTCGGCCGTCCGTTTCCACTCGATAGCGAGGCAGGCCTTACAAACCAGGGGCCAAGCCTGGAACGGGTTCGATTGCCACTAGCCAGAGAGATCTAGAAATCAAGTTAATGTTACATGGCTATATGAAACAGTGGAAGTTGTGGAACCATTTTATTAGTGGTACAAGTTGAGCACAGCACACGCCAGTGTCATGTGCGATTGTTTAAGCTGGGCGACAAAGCTGATACGGCATGACGCCTGCTCAGGTGACTTATAAACCAAAACTTATTATTTGTTTTATATTGTAAATACTGTTGATTTATGATGTGTAGTTAAATATAAAAAATAAAAAATTTATATCAACACAGTCAATACAAAAAATGGAAAAAGGCAAAAAAACCAGAAAAACAAAAAAATTCATAATTCATAAGCCAAAAGTCACAAACACAAATTGTTTAGAGCAGGACCAGCTGTGTGCGTTAACAAACTTTACAGGTCAAAGCACTAGAGTTCATATGGGGCTGCAGCTTTTTGACTGATGATTTTTGGCCCTGCTTTAAATGGCTTCGACTTCTAGTTTTCAGAAATTAGAAGCCATTTAGAACACGTCGACTTCTAATTTTGATTTTGTTTAAATTTTTTATTTTTTCCCCTTTGCATTGTCCATGACATGTTTCTTATTTTTTATTTTCTTTTAATTGAATGACTCAAAAAATACTAACAGCCATTATAGTACACTTTCAACCAAAAATAATAACAAAAAACTGCGGTTTAAAAACCGATTGGAGCAGCCCCTTTGACTATAGGGAATGACTTTTGTCTACACTTTTCAAGACAATAGTGGATGATGAAGGTATCAACATAGACGCGCATAAAGTTTTAAGTTCGAAAAACCGTTTGAAAAATCAACTTCAAGAAGTCGCACCATTTATTTCAATTTTTGGAGAAGTAAAAGCCAAAAGCCCGAAGGCAGAGTGCATGGAATCACAAAGAAACCACTCGATTGCAAGTTGCAAGATTAGCATAGAAAGGAATGGCCATTAGTTCAACTAGCTTCTCCTTGGCTAAATGCGGAGTGTGGACTGGTCATGACCCATGAGGCTTCGGCAACACTGCAAATTCCTTTTCAAATTTTTAGTTCCTTTTGTACGAAAATTAGATATTTCTTTCTAGTTCCCTACTTCCAAGCTCGTAGTAAAAGTATAGCTGCAGGGTCAACAACACTGGAGCAGATTTGCCCTTTTAGTCTGTGTTGTGCTACACTAAAATCACAATCTACAATCAAGCTCTGTTACCATTCACATTGCAACTCAAATCCATAACGAGGATGCTGCACAGCACTCCAGGGTAACACAACACTGGAGCAGAACTGACCTCTAGTCCTATGGGCAATGACACACCTAAACTTGCAATTAGGTGACTAAGAGTATTATTTTTTTTACTATACTACTATCAAAACTTGCATTTAAATCCCTCCATTATCGAATAGTACAGATATTTGAATAGAGATTTTGAAATAGTACATAAACTTAATATGCTCAATTCATATCGTGGAGTAAACACGCTCATTGCTCAGCATAGGTTGTTCTTCTCAAATTTTGTGATAGCACTGTTTCTGTTGCTTAGCACTGTTTCTGTTGTTTTAGTACAGGGGCTTAAATACAGGAAATGGGGTTTTCTTTAGTTGGAAGAATCCCTTCTATGTCTTCTTTTGAGCCATAGTCCATGTGTTGGACCGAAATGGCGACAGAGGGGGGTGAATGACGCTCTCAAAAATTTTTCCTCGACAAGTACTGCCTCCTAGTCTGCTCTCCTATAGTTACCAGAAGCTATAAAGAGGAGAACTTAATTTCTCTGGACCCTCAAGAATCATAGCAGAGAAGGAGAAATGAAACCCAAAGAAAGATTTCAGACTTTGAGGATAACTCTCTGAAGATTTCAGACTTTGACAATTTTCAGACTGAAAAGGCTCAAACTTCAAACTGCAGTAAAGATTGAGAATGCTCTCTGGGAATTTCAGTCTAGACTAATAGAGAACCATCTCAAATAGCTAGAGAGACTCGGGAAATCAAGAAATTCCATCTCAGAAGCAGGGATTTCAGAATATGCCCAAAACTGAAAATTACTGGCAGCAGCTACAAAAACTTAAATTCCCACTCAATCCTTGAATCTTTGGTCACGAAACTTTGAGGATAGCTACTTAATAGCCATAGGAATCTGCATGCCAAGTTTCGTCGTTTTTCATGAAGGGAATTAAGAACAGCCCCAAACCCTAGAGATGCCAAAAACCTGAACAACTACAGAGAGAAGCTCACACAAATCCAAATTACTCCATGGGCTCAAGTCCTTTGCTAATGAGATTTTGCAGATATGTTAGCAATAGCAAGAGGACTCTACAAGCCAAATTTCAAGTCATCTTGCAAAGAGAATCAAGTTCTCCAACAAAACCCTAGAAATGCAAAATATGAACAGAGGAGCACAAGGACACAAAATCTGGAATCAAAGAGGGATTAGATCTTGGGAAATCGATCAAATGATCTTGAGACACTATCCCATCACAGAGCAACCCATTTTGGACAATCCCAGCAAGCAAGAACTCAAAACATAGAAAACCAAGAAATCACCAAAATGGAACAACGAAGAACAGAGAGTAGCTCGGGAGGAAACTCCAGAAATTTCATTCCTTGAAACAAGAGGTATACAGAGGAGTCCCCATACGCCTGGACATTAGAACAAGTTGAAAGATTACATGAACTCACTACTCAATCCCTCTCCTCTCCATCCTCAAGATCACCAAGAGCTTCACATGCTTCTTGGGAGGAATACAACGAACAGAGGAGAGGAGACAGCCAGGGAACACACTCTGTGTTTCACACCCACTCTTACCAACTAAAGAGACAAAGCAAACCACTTCCTAAAGACTCTTTTGACTCACAAAACCATAACTCTCTCCCAAAGCCATACATGGGCATGCTGCCCCCAAATCCTATTTATAGCCCATGGCTAACGGGTCTCCACCCCGTTACGCCCGCTATATCCAACGGAGCCCGCTCCCGCTTGTGCAGCCTCGTGAATTTCCCGATTCGCCCTTCCTGCACCTTCGGGGAAGCTTCCGCGCTCCTTGTCGTCCAAGACTCGCAACCACATCGAATCTCCGCCGTCTTCGACATATCCGACCATTCTGACCTCGACACCTCCTGTGTCTAGTCCGGTCACCTCGTGTCTCATCACCGCTCCGCTTCGACATCCTGCAGTCACACAGACAAGAAACACATCAAATAGCACTGCTCGATACATCAAAGCGTAAATAACATAAGCACATCATACTTACCACAGATGAAGTCCAAACCTGTCGAAACAAAGAATATGCATCCTAATCCCAAACGACCAAGTTTGACCGAACCCATTGAACCACGCAACGACATGGTCCGACCACACAAACCAAACTCTACTTACTTAAACCAATGTCAATTACTCATCACTCACATATGATCACCTCCACATGATCCATCACCATGCCGTGATAGGGTCATAGGGACCATTTTCGTATTTGTGACAAGTCAAAACAATCAATAACAACGAATTAGGGCGTCCGCAATGGTAATAGCTAGTACTAGCTTTATAGTCAGCTGACGTGGAGGTGAGAGACAAAAGCAAAGACTATTTTATACTGTTGGACCCACATGCTCCTCTCTCATGTTCTTGGACTACGTGAAATAGATCAGCTATTTCCTCGTCGCTAGTGACTACTCTCTCTCCTACTTTTTGCTTGCCACATCAGATCTAACTAAGTAAATAGCCAGCTGTTGGAGACGCCCTTACAGCTAAAAATTGCGCGCATGTATATCTTTTGCAAAACTGCAATGGTACATGACAGAATCCATTGTGGTGTTACAAGGAACAGACAGATAACCTATCAGCATCAGAGATGGTACTGAAAAAGTACGTGAACAAACAAGCCGTACCTATTGATCAATAGGGCTCCAGTTCCCTCAAATGTCGGGCCCTGGAAATCATAAATAAATAACATTAACAGCCAGGTATGAACAAAACCTATCAACGTGAGCATGCTACTAGTAGTAATCAAGGCATGAAATCTAACAATAGGCATGTGGGTTCAACAGAATTGTCTTTACCATTTCGAAGAATGGTCTATGCCAAGGCCATTGCAGGTAAGTATCATACCCGTAAATCTTTTAAGGTACTCCTAAAATAGAGGGAAAGACAGCAAACTTTCAACAGAAAGCACACTTAGAATGTTGTGTTTGATTAAAGAAGAAGAAAATATTACACGCAAAGAATATCGATTGATCTCGTAACAGCCAGAAAAGTCATATTCAAGTCGCTTAGCTGGATCACTTAAAACTGAAAAAAGAAGTGAAATGGTGAACTAGGTAGTACCAGATTCATAACTGTATGTAGGTCTTGAGTGTCATCCATCCATATACCTAGGGAACAGTAGCGTCCAAGATTTGAAAGGTGGGCTCCGCTTGTTTTGGCTTGGACTTTTAACTTCTGGCTTATTTTTCACTATTCAACAATTTCGAATTTTCTAGTTTTTTGGCTTTTTTAGCATTTTTCGGTTCTATTTTTCCTGTATTCGTTTGTACAATCCATGACGGGCTAACCTATTTTTTCTATTTTTAAAATTTTTTAAATTTAATTACGCTAAATAAGTCACCGTCAGCTACAATGTTTTTTCAACCAGCTATAGTGATTTTCAGCCAAAAATCACTCAAAATAAACTCTCCTATCCTTATCTTTAACCTTTTTTTATCTCTTTCCTCTCTCCATCTATCTGTTAATATCTCTTTCTCTCTCTCCAACTCTAGCTTTCTCTCCCCCATGCGCACGGCAGGCCGCGGCAGCGATGGCCCAACGCGGCGCAGTGGCGGCGGCCGACGGCGCGACGGTGGCGGCAAGGCGCGGCCGCACGCGGCCGCACATGCGCACGCAACCATGGTGGCGACATGCAGCAGGGCAGCGGCTAGCGGTGGCGACGGTGCAGCCGAACAGCCGTTCACGCGGCCAAACGGCGTTTCGCACGGTCGTGGGACAAGCAAACCCGTTTCCTCTCCAATCAAGTTTATCTTCTGTCATTCCTTTATCAAACTCATCTGTGCCTGATTGGTTGTTTTCCATTCTATCGTGTAGGATCTCACGCAGCTGTTGAGGGAGCGTTCGTGCAGTTGTGCATTCCAGATCCTTCGTGCAACGTGTTCGCCGAGCGTGCTCAAGGCAAGTACCTTGCGGCCGTGACCTTCTCGTTTCGCATATCACGTGTTTCCAGTTTACTTGTCATTTTGTCATTGAGTATAATTATCATATCACTAAAGTTACCTAGCTGATATCATATCATTAAAGTTACCTGTCTGATATCATACCATTAAAGTTACATGTCTGATATTACACCATTAAAGTTACCTGGCTGATATCATATCACCGAAGTTACCTAGCTGATATCATATCACTGAAGTTACATGGCTGATATCATATCACTAAAGTTACCTGGCTATTATCATATCACTAAACTTATTTGGCCATTGTCGTATCACTAACGCTTGTCTGGTTATTATCATATCGCTCATGTTTGCCTAATTATAGACATTTAATACTGTATTCATACCATGATGTTCTAGTTTATTTTATTTCACATACTTTTTTGTTTATTGGGATGCTTAGTTAAAATGTTGTAGAATTCATGCTTTTTATTAGTGTTTTAAAATTTATGCTTAAATCACTAATGAGGGTAGCATAGGAACATGTTTTAACTTAGGTTTAAATTATTTGCACCCTTTTGACATTATGGCTACTACGTTTTAGTTTTCTAATATCATGATCCATTAATTGTATGATGTATTTGAGCCATGAAGGACGTATGTATTAAACCTGTTAATCTAATTAACAATCATTTATCACATAATAAAACTTGAATGGTTGATAACCTTGTGTGAACTACGTTATAACTCCTATAATGATTCCTAATCCTCCATCACCATATTATCATTACACATCACCCTTATATCGGGAATTACATTTCTCCATTTCCAACCTTAGCCAATCCTTCTTCTTATCATAACCTTATCTCAGGCTTTTCTTAGTTCCCTTAATTTCACACCATATAATCTATTAACAATATAACGATTATTTGGCTTGGGGTTATTCACATATAGGGAGATTTCCACCCATCTGGTAATGTACGAGGGGTCGTACACTCTCGTTACTCAGGATATTACAGCCCGTCTGCAGTTATACAGTCGATGACAGCATTGTGTCTGACTATTCTCGTAAAAAAACTCGACCTGCCGGGGGGGAGAAACCCCCCGGGAATTATGCTTAAGAAGAAAGTCTTCTCACGCAGACCGAGAAAACCCCCGAACCCCTGCTCCACCCTTACACAGCGGCACCAACGCCCGACCTTTGTGAGACGACCGGCGGATCCTTTGGATCAACGCCCTGGCGGGTCCTTAGACCTGTGCTTTGGTGTTGTAGCAGGCGAGGGGATTTTTCCCCCCAAGCCTGAAATTCGCTCCCACTGGGAGTCGAACCCAGGACCTGGGGGGTGCTACTGAGGCGCTCTAACCGCTAGGCTAGAGGCCCTTTCGCGACTATTCTCGTATAACCGGGTATGTGGGAGTAATCGCTAGTATTGTTGTCATAACTTGCTAAATAATGATTATCCTTAATTGCATTGTTCCTGTTACCTCTATCTCTAGCTGTTATCAGTGCTTCCGATTAACTCACTAATAAAGGAAATAACAGTTACCTGACTCGAGGTTACCCACATATAGGGGAGATTTTCACCCACATGATAACGTACGGAGGCCGTACACTCTAGTTACATAGGATATTACACTCCGTCTACGGTTATATAGTCGAGGACAAGAAAGTGCCTGACTATTCTTGTATAACCGGGTATGTGGAAGGCAACTGTCGGTGCCTTTATCATAATTTGCTAAATAACAATTACCTTTATTCCACATTTCTGTTATCTCCATCCCCGATAGGTATCAGTGTCTCTGGTAACCTAATTTCATTGCAATTAATTTGTGCTCATTACTGCTTGCATTACTTGTCATTTAATCACTGTGTTACGACCGTTGTTAGGTACTTGCTGAGATTTCCAAATTTTACGCTTGCTCTTTTCATTCTCAGGTAAAAGGCAGTGAAGTGATAGCATCATGGATGGGTAAGAGCGCTCGAGTTTTCAGCACCGTGACCTGTCACTAGTTATGTCATTTTATTTATTCCTTTTCTGATTAAAAGTGGACCGGTCCCATGTTCAAATATTTATTTCAGTTTCCGTTGGTTCTCTATTAATGTACTTTTAAAGTTTTAATTCCTTGTGATTTCTATTGTTGTTTTTATTCTTTCTTTGGCAATGACGTTTCATAGTAGTATCTCATATTGATATGTGAGGTGCTACAGGAGTAGAGGGATAAAAAGACCAACTGTGTCTAAATAATACGGACTGGAACAAGACCCTTGTAAGCTACATTAATCTCCTGAAATTTAGCTGTGACATCATTATCGCCCTTATGCTTGTCTGGATGCCACTTCTGAACATATGAGACAATGAAACACCAGTTACAGTGAGTCAATCCATACTTCTTTGCGTAGAAACTTTATAGTATCAGATTGAAGAAAAGAAGTTGGGCAACAGCTTACCAAAGCTAATCTTCTATAACTCAATTTGATGGTGTCATCAGATGCATCTCAATCAACCTCCAGAACTCTGTAATAATCCTGTCATCACAAATCAAGCCTATAAAATGAATATAATGGATAAGAGAGATTGAATAAACAGGTGAGTGCAACTGCAGCAACTATACGTCATGGGTTACGGCCACTTTTCCACATATGAATGGCACGAAAGTCCACAGCGCAGGTGAATTGTGGATAAATTGGACATACTAAGAGTGCCCATATGATAGTCGTCAATGCAGGTGAATTGTAGATCAACAAAGAGTGTTAAGGACCACTTATTAACACGGATTGACTAACAGTGCCCATATGATCCCATATGATAGTCCAGAATACAGGTAAGTGAAAGATAAATAGGGCCAACTCACGTTAGTTAACAACCATAAGAGTTGTTTCAGCAGGACAGAAGAACTGACAAGCTCAACTCACGTTAGTTAAGAACCATACATAAAAAAAACTGATCAGTGCGCCTAGCAAAGAAAACAAGTGACCTTGCAAACCTAACCTTATGCAGCCATTGCTTGGTTAGCGACAGACTAGCTTTCAACAATGGGGGAAAGGTGTTGCACTCATTTTGGCTGCTACATTTCTCATCGGCATTAGTTTAAGTGTTTAACAGTGGACTACAATAATTTGTGCAAATATTGGAAAGAAAGATGAACCGAATGCCATCACACGTTACACATGCATGAGTAGGGACAGCCGCGAAATCTGAATTTGGCCACTCGCCACAGTTGAGCGTGCCTAAATTTGGGCACCGACCAAACCAGCCCTGTGCTCTCCGCTAGCGAGGCCGCAGCAAAGCAATACTTACACTAGAGGCAGTCAGCCAACACTACTTGTGGGCATCACAGTATAGTAGAAGGCACGGCCTCGCAGTCGCAGCACAACACTTCTCTTTCTTCCAAGCAAGCGGCATCGAACCAAATCCAGAGTGGTCTACGCGGTAGAACTGGGGACGTAGATCCATGAGCTGAAGCTAAAACACTCGATCTTTCGCTTAGCAGAAAATAACAGGAGATCAAATCGGGATCGCGGGTTATGTTGTGCCCAGGCTCCTCGCTTGCTCCGTCCATGCAGCGTAACGATTCATCACCCCCGGCCTCTCGTCGCCTCGCCTGTTTTCCTTGTGTTTGCTGCGCGCGTTGGGGCTTCCGGATTCGGCTTCGGCGGATTTGGGACGGCCTAGGAAGGAATCGCTGTGTGGATCGCGAGACCGCGGTCGGTGGATGGGATCTCGGAGATTCGGCGGAGTTCTTGTCCGCCCACCAAGTCTCCTCCATATTTTCCTCTGTTTCCGTGCACGTTGAAATGAAGGACATGGTATTTGGATATCAAGTCTCTGTATCTTTAAATTGCTTTTAAATACATATAAGTATAATGATATATAATATATCATGTAAACTCGTTTATATTTATTAATTCAAAAGGACATCAATTTAGAAAGGAAGTTCTTGATTTATTGTATTGGATCAATCATAGATAAAAAGTCTTAATCATAGATGAAAAGTCTCAATCATAGAGCCTAGACGCCATGGTGCCCCTGTTATTTATACTATATATATAGAGAGAGGGAGAGCTTTTCTGTACTTTTAGGAGTACATACTTTCATTTTTAATATACCATCTAAATAATTGTTTTATATCTCTTTATCACTTTCAATATATTTCCAATACAATTTGGCTGAAATTTTTTATTAGAGTCCTTTATTTTTCTATATACAATTTTCATGTATAAAAATAATAAATATATAAATTATGCTATAAAAGTGAACTTATATGAAATTTTTCATAAAACTCACTTTGGAGTATCTTATAATTATTATTAAAGTATGCTTAGATAGATAAAAAAAGTATAACAACACTATTACAATGATATATTAGAAGTGGAAGTACATACTACTAGGAGTATAGAACCACACACATACACACATGTATGTATGTATAACGTGGATGGTATTGGAGAGGTTTGGAGAAGCATTCCCGGTTTTGCTAAAACCCCCTGGAATTACTGAAATTTCAGTGAGACTCTAGCGGGGTGGATATCGAGCCAACTACTCGTCTTATCGAGCTTTTTTTAAAATTGACATAGTTTGATTTAATATCATTTTATGTATAATTTAAAAGTATTTTTAGAAACGAGCTAACGAGCCGAGCCGAGCTAGAGCAAAATTCAAATTCATTTGAAATCAACTCATTTTAATGTTTAACCAATTAGCAAGTATAATTGAAGCAATTTTGAACCGAGCCAATGAACCTCACTAACGAGCTTTTTTTTCCACTAGCCTAGCCGAACCAGCATCCTCAGTTTTGTGAAAACCCCGACAAGACCACGGCCAAGCCAATAAGTGGAGAGTTTTGTGAAAACCCCCTAAAATTTTCAAAATTTCAAAGAGACCCTGTATGAATCAAGGAGAAGAGAGTTTAGGCCCTGCTTATTTTGATTTCTCCGTTGGGCTTTTAGCTTTTAGTTTCTAGTCTCTTAATTTTTGTCTTTTCTGGCTTTTTTTCTTGTATTCCTTTATATTGTCCGTGATGGGTTAATCTGTTTTTTCTATTTTAAATTTAATTATGTCAAAAAACTACCAGCAAATATAGTTCAAAATAAGCCAACTATAGTACTAAATAGTGAAAAATAAACTATAAGCTAAAAAAGCCCAAATGAGCTGGGTTACATGTATTCTCCTTTTTTCAGAAATGCGCTATTCATGTCAAACCTTGCGTTACTAACTTCAGCATACGAAACTAGGTTGTGATCAAAATGGCTTAAGCTTTTGGCTTCAGCTTATTTTTGCACTATTCATAAATTTCGTCTTTTTTCAGAAGTGTGTTACTCAGCAATCAAAATATACAAGTGGGATAGACAGGCCAAATTGACTACGGCTACATGATTGCAGGTTCACAAAGATATAACACTTGACAAATTAGCTCCCGTCAATAGCTCTCCCAAGTCCCAACCATACAGAGTTAACTGACACCAAGCCAATATTCAGCTGGCCCTTTGATCTTTTCAAAGCTCAATTCAAATCTAGCTATTTTTTCTCGTGATGGATATAGGATAATGGGGGGAGGTGGTGATGTGGATACGACCCGGACGCCTGTACTTTCGCGTCGCGGAGGCTTCTGTTCCGAGACTGGAAGAGTAGTCGGCCTTATTTTGACATTATTTTTAATTTATGGTTTATGGTTTTTTCGAACAAATAAACAAGATGGATTCTTCATCTTTTTTTCAAATAATTTATCAAAATAGATTTTTAAAGCAGTTTATCAATTAATCGGTGTTCGGTTCATCGCGCTCACGCTAAGTCTAAAAGTCACCGGCCGTAGTCATAATCTATCAGTGTAGCTGAAAAAGAATCTACCCGTTATGTGGGCTAGTTGCTGCAGGCCTAGGCTAGGGAGATTTTTACATGGGCCGTTATATGGACAATTGGGCCGATCTATCTGATTCGCCCGAGCACATTTTTTCCCCACTTCAGATTACAGCAGCTTCTCTGGGTCAGCTTCATCCATACATGGCGCATGTTTCATTATATAGACACCGAAAAGCGAAAGATAGCAAAGGAACACATAAAAGAACGCGAAATTGCGATTTCCAGATTGGGATCCATCACCACTCAACGAAGGGCAACATTACAGGGTGTATCGCAGAGGGAGCATCGCTATGCCCCAACAGTCAGTAGTGTCGAAAGAAAACAAAATGTTTCGAGTATCACATCTCATAAAAGATTATCCTAAGCAAGCTATAAGCCTATGCAAAAAAAAAAAGACAATAAATGAAAATTTCTGCAAAACAAGCATCCAGAGTTGTCAGACCCTGGATTTGCAACATGAAACCCTATGTGAGTTTACCGCAGAGGGAGTTTTACCGTACTATTCTATAGATCAGTAACTAGTTCACATAGATATATTGTTGAATAACCACATTGAACTATATCAGACATTAATATTACATAATAAAGTTTAAATTACCCATATCAGGTTAAGTTTTATATAGCGGACCGATCAGGCTAACTATTACATTACAGAGAACCAAAAGCGAAAGCAACGGTGAGGCCAATACATTGCCATAAGTAAGCAACTAAGAGTAAAACATGTACTACAAACTACTATCCAAGGTTGGATAATAGATGTGCACATAATCACCATCAAAATATGTCGAGCAAAGGTAGGGGACAAGAGACTGCTAGAGAATGGCATATATTCCACCATCTTCTCCGTCTGGTCTAGACGCAATGTAGTAGACGTAAGGATCTTGATTCGAATGTCCTAAGTTATTTAGTGAGCAAGGGTGAGCACAACACACAGAATGCAAATATTATAGATGTAAGGCTTAACAAAAAGAAACTCCTATTATTTTATTTGTGAAATGCTAAAGATAAATTACAGTAAGTAAAATTCCTGAGACTTAGCATTTTAATTGAACCATGTTTGTAAAGAGTGTGAAAGTATGCAGTAGTAATAATAGTGCAGGTTGCATCCACCTGTTACATAGTTCCATCTACCGTATGTTATTTTATTACTAGGGTTCCATCCACCGTATGTTATTTTATTACTAGGGTTCCATCCACCTATTATACTCATTAGGTTCTATCCAACCAGGTGAAACTAAATTTAGAGTTCTATCCATTCGTCATGTTTTTCATCCCAACCACAAAGATTCTTTTATAAATAGACACTAACTAAAGTAAATTTCCACAATCGCCTTTGACCATGGGCATGGCTATTCGAATAATTTTCATTCTGCAGAGGTCGCATACTTTATCCATAAGAGATTCCTAACTTATTCTGCCACCACTCTACCATTGGCGTGAAACTCAGATGGTCATCGTAAGGCCTTTACAATGAACCTTTCCAACGTGGCTACATCCACTAAAGTTTTCATCATCGTGGGGTTCTATCCATCTACTTCGAAAGCCCCCTATTATGCCGTATGTGAAGGCTTCTATCTGGTACTCTTGCCCATATTCCACCTGATGGCGTAACCAATGCTGAGTCGATGCAAATTAATTGGACAGGTCATACCCATTATAGATTTATGATTGCACTATTTCACTTCAGGAGGTCATCGCAAGATTCAGTTATTAAGACTACTAGGACGATTCTGCCATATACCAAACTCTCGTGCTCTATCTGCACCCATTTGACTTACCATCTGCCTAGGCATGAAGAAGTTTAGAGTTTTGGATTACCAAATACCTTCTATAGTTCAACATGCCAGTCATTTACTCCAATTGCTGCGCAAAACCAAGTTTTTATGTTTAAAAATGATGTTAGGGCAAATTCATGCCTACATGTATTTAAGCAAGCCCAAGTATGGCACTTAGATATGGACTTATCAACTAGTATATATACCATTATTTTTTGGGCGATAAGGATTTATGTCCAAAGCTAAGGAGCGAGTGCAATAATGGAATTACAAATAGAGAATTAACTACAAACAAATACAGATATAATTTTGCATAATAAAGTAAAGCATGCAATTTAGTAATTTAAAATAATATAATTTGTATTCAAATATAGGTACAAAATGATAAAAATATTGACCCACCTTGCTCACAGTCTTGTTGGTCTTGGTCGGGCTTGAACAATTGCTCTTCTGGGTCTTCAGAATCTAATCGAGTGATCGCATCAAAATACAAATAAATACACAAGAATACAAATAAATCCAAATAAAATTAAAATGAACTCCAGATTTCATGATTTTGCCTTTGTTATAAAAATCTTGAATTGAGATTAATTTATAAATAAGTTTTACTTGATTTAGATTTAAAATGAATAAGAATGAGCATTCCAAAGTTTAAATCAAGAACCCCCCCAAATAAATAGAGTTGAGAGGGTATGTCTCACTGACAGCTGGCGTCCATGGATTTTAATTTCTTTTTTGATTTATTTTCTTATTAAAAAGATAATAGTGACTAACTGGTGGGGCCACGGGTTTTTTATTTTCTTTTTGAATTATTTTTCTAAAAGAAATGTCAGGAGAGGATGACACGTGGGCCAAGACTATAGTGAAAAGTGGCCCACATGTCATAGACTTATAACTTAAACCCAGTGCTTGAACATGTGACAGTAATGTCTGACCAAATCTGACGACATTGTCTCTCAACAATTTTGCCAAATGGTGAATAGTACCAGCTGCGCAGAAATAGATGAAGAGGATGGCATGGTGGAAGAAAGGTGGTGTAAATTGGCGAGGAAGGTGTTGGATAGAACCAAGAACCAAATAGAAACAAGATTCAAAGCAATTCGGTTGAAATATGAATTTTTAGGGTTGTTTCATGTATTGAGTGGGAGATCTGGGTGGGGTAGATCCCTATGCTGCAGAGTCATGAGGTGGGAGGGTGGGCCGCAGAGGCTAGTGGCGGACTGGAGAGGAAGGTGATGAAGGCTTTGGGTGGTTGGTTGGTCCGGCCAGCCGGAGAGCTCAGGTGGGAAGAGGTAAAGGTCAAGGTGTGATGGGAGGCACCAACGCCAATGGATGTAGGCCTTTCAATCTCGCCATCAACGGGTTAGTTTACTAATAATATGTATCAGAAGTATACGGTGTTACTTGATTCTTTGCAAGCTTAATGATTATACTTCTAGGCCATCGGTTGAGAATCCAAATTAAGCTTATGAAGAATCAATTTGCATATGGTTGTTGCTGGGCTTTTTCAGGCTTTAATGTCCGAGCCCAACTTGGCGTCAGGCTTGATCTAGTCCTGTGGGGACCTCCCCACGGTGACCGAGAGCGAACCTACGTCTGCTTGAACATTCAGGATTTGGCCGCATGTACAAAAAGTTAATACATAACACAACTCATGATACATTAGTAAATTAGAGTTTGATACAAAAAGTTTGACTTAGTAGTCGCAAGCAGTTTTACAAGGGCCCTAGGGTCAAATTTACTTACGTTACAAGTTGAGACACAGAGAATTCAAAGATACAGAACCACTTGGAGACTCTGAATATAGGCCACCTGGGAACTCTGACCAGTATTCCACAAGCTACACTTGAGTGTAGGTACGACCTAGAACATGAAATCATCTCGATGAAGTAGTCTTCACCTGCAATTGTTTCTTCTTCATAATACTCATGTTTTGAACCAAAATATGCAAGAATATGTATAAATTTACTTAATAAACCATGACACTAACTTTCATAATGCAATGCAAGGATTCAATAATAGTTTATCAAGGTGAGCTTAACAAAAACATATTTTGACTAGTATAGTACCCCATAAAGTTTCATTGTAAAACATTTCAATTAAACAAAAGTAGATTTAATAACAATTAATCGGAGAATTCTCAACTTCTTTCCAACGAAGCTCATACTAGAGCACAACTACACCTCGGACATGCTTGCTTATGCAAAATGACCACTGGCCCACTAGCTTCATACATCAGTTTGGGAATCACCCCTTGACACAACTCTATTTACCGGGAGTACAAACACTTTAGAATGGTTAGGTTTTCACAACATTGATGCCACATAGCATAGAGAAAGGTCCCCCTCTCAACAGTGGTCTCAACCAGGCCTAGATCCAGGTACTTGTCTACTTATTCCCAGGGGTCATATTGTGGCATAGGTTGGTTGGTATTTAGAAACCGCTAACATCAAACCTACCAGTGGGGCACCCAATGAAATTACTACAACAGTTGAGTTAGATTTGATAGAGCGGTCCTATGGTTGGGTGATAATTATGTCTTTTCCTCAACACTCCCTTCACCCTTGCTACTAGTCTAACAGAAACCACCAACTCCAATGGTGTGAATCACCACAGACTATGGTCATTGGGGCAACCATACCGTATTAGGGCCAACAACAACCAAGACCATCACTATAGGCGAGTGATACAATATAATTCTCCATGCTCCACCAACACTGAAGCACTTGGAATAGACCCAAACCATCAACTCGTGGAGGGTAGATGAGGCAACAACACTGGTAATTATAGATTTTGATTATGTAAACATTATTCTAGTCTAATGGCCACCATCCAAATATTAAGGTTGCAACAAAGGGTTAGTTTAGAGCAAAATATCAAGGATAGAAATATAAACACATATTAAATTAATGAGCATAACTAAGTAGGATTAACTAAAAGTAATTGATAACAAATAACATTTGCAAGTATGGATATGAAAGTAGTCACATATAGAATATACCCAGCTACCAAGACTCAACATGATCAAGGGTTCAGACTTGCCTTACAACCCATAACCTTCACTACTCACTGCAAAGTAGTCCTCGAGACTTCCTCCTCTGGCGGTATGGACGTAATCTAGCACAACACGCAAACACACAAGTCTATTGCAACAATTACAAGGCTTTCTAACAAAACTCACCAAGAAACATGGAGAAGAACATGATCGGAAAGGGTTGGGAGATTGAAATCAACGTTGAAGAAGGAGAAATGAAAATGCGAGGGTGCACAAGGATAAAAGGACACCTTCAGTGCAGGACCAAAAGCTAAGTGAATGGCTTAGCTCCAACAACTCCTGTTGACAAGAGCATGGGTTGACCACCATGAGCAAGGGAGGCAATGAAGAGCTCAAGTTTCAGTGAAAACAAGAAAGGAAGTGAAGGGAGACAAGGGTAGATGGGTTCCTGAATCCGTATCAGTTGGATAGTGCCATCCCATATTCATGTTTGTTTTCGAGACGATGCTAGCCAAATCCAAAAAAGTTTGGATCGATCGGCAAGTATCGAGTCCGTTTTTTCACACCTAGCCATGGGTTGTGCTCAACTCTCTATAACCGTCGTTAGACGGTAGCACCCTCTGAAATCTCACAAGCAGTTGAGGTTGCCAGCCTGGATCTATGTCTACTGGCACTATGAATTTTGGCCAGTATCTAGACCTTTTTATGCGTGCTTTGTTGCCATTTCAAACGGCGACAAAGAGATGCGGGGCCATCTGCTGTCGTTTGAAATGATGATTGAAGTTGTGGAGCCTTTTATTACCATTTTAATTGATGATTCGTCTTTCTTTCGCCAATTGAAAATGGCGACAAATGCGTAGCGTCGATATGTCACTCTGTCATCCATTCGTTTGATGACAGTTTTTTCTCTCGCCCTTTGAAATGGCGAGATATGCTCTGTCCCATTTGATAGAGACTCTGTCACCATTTGAAATGGTGGTGGAAATTTAGGCCCCGCTCGGTTGGGCTGAAAAGCTGTGGCTTATGGCTGAAATTGCACTATAGCGGATGAAATTTCACTGTAGCTGAAGGTGACTTATTTGGTATAATTAAATTTAAAAAAATTTAAAAATAGAAAAAATATGCTAGCTCATCACGGACAACGCAAAAGAATACGGGGAAAAAAGAACCGGCAAAAAAGCTCAAAAAAGTCAAAAATTCAGAAAAATTACGAAATTTATGAATAGTAAAAAATAAGCCAGAAGCTGAAGCCGAAATAAACGAGTCTTTATTTATGTAATTTTTTAAGTGGTGGTATACTAACGTATTATTAATAAAAACTATGTTATTTAAAAAAAGTCCCACTGACCGGCCGGGTTGACCCAGTCGACGCGGGCAACGCGGAAGCGCGCGCGAAAAATCGGCCCCCCCTAGCTAAAGAGCGGGAAACGGCGGCCGCCCTCGGCCTCCTAGTACAGTTCCCACTTTTCCCCACGATTTCCTCCGGACGCTCGCCCGCCTCCATTTCAAACCCGGAATATTTCCCCCAAACGAATTTTGCCTCCTCGCATCCCTCCGCACCAAGCCCGCAAATCGCCCTCTTTTCTGCTCCCCCGCCGCTTCGATTAGTCTCCAAAACTCCAACCAACCAACCAACCAATCGACCAACCAACCTTCCCCTCCCAAATTCCCACCGCTCTCAAAGCCCCGCACCGACCTACCAGCCACCTACCCGGCGAGGCGGCTGCCTCCCTCCCTCCCATGGCGGAGCAGGATGGCGCCGTCAGCGTGAGCCCGCCCGCCTGCGTTCCGGTGAGATTCGCTGGTTTTGTTGGTTTGTTCAGTGTCTAGGTCGGCTGGGATCTCGAACTCTCTGGGTGGGTCTCGTTATCGGCGGTAGCTTGCGTGGTACGACTGGATTCTTTGTGCCAACTCAGGCTGCGATTTTCGCGGGCGGTCGACTATTCGTGGTGATTGTTTCAGGGTTTAGCGTTCTGGGTGTGTTTCCTTAGGGTTATTGCTGTGGTTTTAGCTCGAATCTTAAGCAGGAGACAAGGGAGTTTGTGTCTGGGAAATCCCGATCTGGTTGCTCTGCGCCGCCGTTATTAGGTAGTATTAGGTGCAGCCGCGATCGTTATTCCCAGTTATTAGACGGTAGAAATCGCGGCGTTGATGGCCTTGTTTGCTCGAATTGTTTAGATGCAACTGTCTACCCGTGGTTAAACAAATTGAAATGGTGGCTATTTCGACCTGCCGTCTAACCGAGCCTTCTATTTTGTTCCATTTGTGGTAATACATCTCAAAGAAGGCAATGCTTTGTAATTTTGGATCATGTGCCGAAAATGAGGATGGGAATAGTCAGCAGCACCAACCATTTTTCTCCATGTGCCAGCCGCTTCGCTCCGTTGTAAGCTACTAAACTGTAATTATGTTCCTATATAAATTTTATGTTCTCATGTGTTATCATTTTCTCGAAAACAGCTCATATGCTATCATTCACAAGTTGTTAATTTGGCTGTGTGGGCTCTCTGTTTTTACTTACAGAGCTATTCAAATTCTTGGGATGGGGTTTGTTCTCCTGCATCCAAGGATCATGAGCACAGTGTGAGCTAGTTGCTCCTATCAACTTGAGACTTGTTATTTTGGTCTTTAGCAGCTTGTAATTATTTTGGTATGCCTTTTCTCCGATACAGAGTGGCTTGGATTCAATGGCTGATGAATACACGCTGACAGCACCTTGTTTTCCTGAAAGCAAGCAGCCTCGATCTGAGGTATGTGCTATTTGCCCCCCAGCCTTTATTCAATAATTTGATTGTACCAGTGAGTTTATTTGAGCCCCTGTGATGGTGATGTTTGCTAAGTGGTGTTTATTAATGTGATGTCTCAGAGTATTTCTGATCCAGTAGACGGGGATGCAATAGATATATGGGGTGTGGAAACTACGCATCAGTCGTTGCCCCTTAACAGCAAGCAATGCAATTCAAATGTAAGTGGATTCATACTTATTATTTTAATCCCATTTTTATGTGTGAGATTTCAGAGTTAATCTTTTCTTGCATTTAAGCATTTGTATTGATGAGTTCTTCTGCTTAACAGGGTGGAATTGAACCTTGTGACACGGAAGACAATCTTTCTTTGTCTTTTTCTCACAGCAGGCAACCCCAATCTGTGGTATGTAATATCTTCAGCACTAAGGTCTAAGATTGATATGTTATAGTCATGGTTCATGATTTATTCATTGTTATGTTCTAAAAAAAAATTCCCAATGTGCAGGGAGCTGGTCTTGGGAATATGGGGAACACATGCTTCCTAAACGCAACTCTTCAGTGCATCACTCATACAGTCCCACTTATTCTTAAGCTTCGCTCCACTGATCACTCTACTCCGTGCTCATGTATGGATAGTTTCCGATAATCATTTTTGATTACCTGAAAAGTTGAATTAGTGTCTGAGACCTTTTTCATTTTAGTTTCACGATAAGGATTGTTGGTATCCTGCAGATGATAAAGATGGGTTTTGTTCTTTCTGTGCCCTTAAAGAACATATTGATGAATCAATTCGAAGGTCTGGATCTGTTCTAAGGCCAGCAAGGTTCAGAGATAATTTAAGCAGTATCCTTTGCTTTAGAGTTTTTGCCTTGGCTGCTTGATTTTGCCACAAAACAAGTGCTGTATGCATACATACTGACTTGCTCTGTGTTTGTGTTTGGAAATTTCGAAGCTATCTTTTGGCACCCTTAAATGCATATTCTTCCTCCAAGTTTATTTCAGTCAGTACACCTTACTATTTGCTGAAATATTGTGTGGAGCCATTGGGTCCTTTTAACTGTTGCTGCCTTCCTTTTGCCTGCTATGTTTCAAATTTTGTGATGTGGAATTCCTTGACAAGATTTCCCAGAATTATCTTCAGATTTTAGACCAGGACAACAAGAGGATGCACATGAGTTCCTACGTTGCTTGCTGGATAACTTGCATAAGTGCACCCTTGATCCCAAGTCAAAGGGCAAGCCCTCATCGTTTGATGAAGAAAGTATTGTCAAGCAGGTTTTTGGAGGCCAACTAAAAAGCCAGGTGATTTGGTTTCCCATCACTTATTTTGTTTGCTTGGCACTTGTATTGCAACTAATGTTATTCTGTGAATCTAGTTGACTTGCTGTGAGTGTGTTCACTGCTCGGAGTCATTTGAGCCCTTCCTTGATCTCAGCTTGGAGATTGATCAAGTTGACCACCTTGTTGATGCTTTGGAATCTTTTACCAAGGTAGAGCAAATTGGGGATGCTGAGAACAAGCTCACCTGTGAACATTGTAATGCTCGAGTTTGTAAGAACAAGCAGCTTATGCTTGATGAAGCACCGGATGTCATTGCATTTCAACTCAAGCGTTTCACCACCCTTGATAATTCCATTGAAAAGATTAACAAACATGTGGTGTACCCATCAGAACTTGATTTGAAGCCGTTCCACAGCAACCCAGATGGCAAGGTGAGTTTTTCTACTATTCTCCGCTAATAGGTTTACCATGAAGGCATATCGTGATGTTTTGCTTGTACTTACACATGCAGAAGGAACTGAAATATGATCTTTATGGTGTTGTTGAGCATTCTGGCTTGCCGAACTATGGCCATTATGTTTGCACCATTCGTTCTTCACCAAGCACTTGGCACTTGATGAATGACTCCCGTGTATGTGCCACTAGTCAATTGCTATTGCTTTTATGACACAAATCTTTTTGTTTTTTCTCCTTGTAATGGCCACGCTATTGCTGCAGGTCGATTCAATTACTGAGGCAAGTGCACTAAACCAGGAAGCATATATTCTCTTCTATGTTAGGCAGGGCACGTTTCCGTGGTTTTCAACTGTGCTAGAGGAGGCCCTGCATGCCGAGAATACTAGTGGTGCATCTCCTGTGTCAGTTTTGGAGAATATAGATGTGTATTGTTCGACATCTTCTGGAGAAGGCAGTAGCAGTACTGCTGGTGATATGGTAGAGAAAGATGATATCAGTCAATGCAAAGCATCTCTCTTTCCTGAGGAGCCAGCTAAGAAATGTCCAATTGATGCTTTGAACAACGTCAAAATAAAAGATGAAATCAGCCCGTGCAGATCATCCCCCCAGGATGATGTGGCTATGAGATGTCCCCGTAGTACTGTTGAAATTACCAATCTGGAGAGACCATCAACTCCATCTCCATGCCCCAAGCGATCGTCCTCTGATAATGAATTTAGTGTGTTTGAGTCTGAATCCTTCGGTAAGTTTGTATTTTCAACTACAATTGTTATGAACATCTCTTTTTTGTTGTCATAGTATTTTTTATATGATTCGATGATTAACGGACCTAGAGAATGTGATTCTAATTCTATCATATCTAAAAATCAGGCGGTTGCAGTGTTGTACTCATTATCTTGCACACTATTTAATTTATTTCTCAGACTAATTATCTTACATGTTACTTTGCTCTGCTCATATCACCTTTTTCTTTCGAAAATAAGAAGGCTCACCTTTCTGCTTCTCATTTACAGATGATGATGAGACTCCTTTAGTTCCAACATTTGATCATCAACCGAAGGTGAAGAAAGCCAAGGCTGCATCTGCATCTAAATCTAAGAAGGGCCCTTGCCTGGATAAGAATGCAACACGCTATATGAGGAGAATGCCAGCCGAGCGAAGAAAAAGTTTAATGAACTGCATGATCGCAGAGCACAATGCAGAGGAGTCTCGCACCTGCCCTCGAAGTGACCCTCTGCACAAAAAGAAGAGGAAGCTGGACATCCCGGTTCTTCAATACTAAGTAATTTTTAGAATGTTCGAGTGTCAAAAATCCTTTTGCTGTCATAGCTTTTATGGCCGGCTAGATGGATCGTGAGGTACGTTTGAGATCAAGAGTTTAGGCTAAATCTATCTTCCATTTTTGCTACCTTATGTGTAGTATCGAATGGTGCAATCAGAAGATGGTAAATTATTGCTTTCGCTTTTTGATACTTAAAAATCAATCTTAAATTAAAAGAAAAGTAATTTAAATTATCGAATATAGATTTCGACCGTAAGCTATTTGACCGCTTGCTCGACTACCGCTACGATCATTTTTGCATGTAGTCGAAACCCCTTTTTGCTTGAAAAGCTTTGACCGTTTGAATGCTTCGTTGCTTGAACGTTTTGATTGCTTGAACAAGTACAAGCTGAAGATAACTATGTGCTCGTAGCACGTTGGATCATGATGCATTAGCATGTCGTCGAGAACACAAAAGCAAAGCTCAGGAAAACACGTCATCGATGAACTTTTTTTGAAATAAATTTGATCTCTTCTTTCTGTATCATATTTGTGGCTACAAAGTGTTCTCATGGCACCTTTAAAAACACGCACAAAAAAGTCTCGTAAAGCCACCACTAAAATACTTGGCTTCTCCTTGCTTTTATATGCTAGAACCCTAAACCGTGTTCGACTCACATGAATACATAATCTTATCTCTATCTCAAATCAAAGGATCCGAAACTCTTTCTAACATGAGTTTTAACCAAACTCTATCTTTTCTAAATTATGGACTCTATCCACAACTCTTAACTCAATACGTGACGAAACCTCTAGGATCACACCTCTCGTATCTTCATCACGCCTCAACAACTTCCGTGTTGAAGCCTCTAGGACCACATCGCTCGTAGCTCCTCTACGCATCACCACCTTTGATCTCTATATACTCCAGTATTAGCTTTACCATCTCGCGTGACATTCTCAATCGTCTGGATCTCAGATCTCCCCATCCTAGTCTTAGTTCTCCTCGTCACCGACTATGATCATTTCCACGCCATCCTGCACATGCGAAAAATCAAAGAAACGTTTTTGGCATAAGTTCTCAACAACTTGACCGTCATCAACACACTCACACACTCACACCACCCTTGTCCATCCATAGACAAGAACAAAACCATCCACAAACATCAACCAGGTCGTCTACGACCACACATTCCATCGCTTATCGCAAATCTGCTACAAACAATTTCTTATGACCGCTAGCTCAACGAGTACTAGAAAACCATAAATACTCGGGAAATACTATCGCTCTGCTTCAAATACTCAGGGATATGATGCATTGCTATTGACCAAATCCATCGAGTATCAAGCGCCAAGTCTACGACTACCGATCTTCAACCAATCACCGCACTATCGATCATCGAGCACCGAGTATCACCAACAACCACTTCGATCAGATCAGTTAACCACCAACCCAACATGAGTACTCGAGGTACTCGAAGATCATAGGAATTAAAGCACTCGTACTGATCATGAAGTCTATGAGTACTGACCGCGAAGCTTACAACAACCGATCCCAAAACCTTCAACTACCGAACACAATGAAAATAGACTACAAAGTTTACGACAATGAAAACAAGGCTGTCAAATCTGTGACTATAACAGTAGTCCGCAAAGTCAACGACTATCGACTGCAAAGTCTTTGACTATCGACTAGTAAAATATAAGACTATCGAGTACTGACCAGGTACTATAGCTATGACCATGAAAAAGTACTATAGCTACGATTACCTTCAATGATCATTCTGTTGTGGTCAAACTGCCATAGTCGATATTCCGTGGTCGACACCAGTTGTGGTCGAAGTAGAATGTGGTCGTAAACGGCTCTGAGTCGTAACCATCGTGGTCAAAGTCTGATGTGGTCGAAGTTTGCCGTGATTGAAAGCTGCCGTGGTTCTCTGATGCCACTTGAGTATAGTCCGATGTTTCATAGCTACTCAAATACCGTCCAATCTCCATTACTACTCGAACACCGTCCGATGCCACTCGAACCCGATAGGACTGGTCTGAAACTACTTAAAGCAACAAAAAACACTCGGAGAAGATAAAATCCACTAAAACCACTTGAACTTGAAACCTTCGACCGCGATCAACCAAAACTTTCACAAACATAAAATCCAAAGCAATCCAAATGTCAATTATTCATCATCACTTTATTTACAACAATCCACATGGTCTAACAATCTTCCCCTTGATGAATACATTGACAACACCTCAAAAACTCTCGAATGAATTGCGTTTTGAAAGAAAAACAAAAGAAGAAACTTAGCAAACACTCGGCAAAACTCATAAAACTCCCCCTCAACACAAGAGAAGTAATTTTATCCTACTTTATCCAATTTCTCCTTCTATTAAATTTCTCCTCCAATTTCTCTCCCCTTTCTCTAATTTTCCCCTTTGGCAATGAAATCATCAAGGGCTCCAAAGAGAAAATATCCAGAAGCTTTGAGGATTATACAAGACATTTTGCATTGATTTAATAGTTTGACCAAGCTATCTGTTTGAGCAAAGCATCCTAGATCATATAAAGATATATATCATTTAGCATTATCAAAACAAGTATTTTAGCAGGATTAACCAATTTATGTCAATGACAGGCATCTCAACAATAACCAAACTAATTATAAAAACCACAATGGGATATCACACCGAAAAGTCAAATCCTAAAAAATAAAGCAAATTTTAAATCTAGGCGAGCTAGTAGTCTCATGTAGCAACCTATTGCTCTACACTCGAATCTTAGGCATGTGGCATGCTTGTAGCGTCGTTCTTTTCATGATAACATGCTTAAAGCATTTTTTAATTGTGGCATGCTTAAAGTATACTTTTTTCACTTGCACAATTTTTGTGCCTTTTCTTTTGTTTGATCATGGCATACTTAAAACATACATCTTTTCATTTGTGCACCTTTTTGTGCCCTTTTTTTTGTATAATATGCCAACTTGAGAGTAATCATAAAAATATTGCAACATGAAATATACGAGTTTCATAGCCAAGATTTAAAATAAGACTCAAAATCATGCTAATCCTTTTATATGAACATCACAAAGTACTATATATAATCAATCTAGTCAAAAGTGTTCTGTCATGTCATGCTTTAGTTCAATTGTAGCAAATTAATTATAACCAGTCATGATCAAAGTTACACAACATATAAATAAATATGATAAAGAAAGCTCTTTTAGTTAGTTGACTTCAAAGACTTAGTCTTGATGAATTATTTGACAAGTATAATAAACAAAGTTTATGACACCACTACAAACAATAAGCCCCCCTTAGAATAATCCCATAGGATGCATTACACCCAACTCACTTCGCAAACGAGCAAAATGAGAAGAATCAAGCGGTTTGGTGAAAATATCAGTAACCTGAGAATCAGAATCAATAAAGTGTAATACAATATCTCCCTTTTCTACATGGTTTTTAAGAAAATGATAGTGAATATCAATGTGTTTGGTTCTTGAATGATGCATAAGATTTGTAGCAATGCTAATTGCGCTAGTGTTATCACATTAAGCGGAACACTATCCAAATTTAAACCAAAATCTTTAAGAGTAGCTGTTATCAAAAGCAATTGAAAGCAACAAGAAATTGCAGCTACATATTCAACCTCAGTAGTTCAAATAGCTACAAACATCTATTTCCTAGAGGTCTAGGAAACAAGAGATGTGCTTAAAAAGCGACAGGTGCTAGAAGTACTCTTCCTATCAATTCTACAACCTCTAAAATCCACATCCGAATAAACTCTAAGGGTAAGAAAGAAGAAGAGGAGTACCATAAGCAAAATTCTAAGGTTGATTGAAGATACCTGAAAATTTATTTTACCACTTGACGATGTGACGCACATGGGGAAGCTTGAAAGTGAGCACATAAACACACAACAAAGTGTATGTTTGGCCGCTGTGAGGTATAAGAGAGAGCCAATTATGCTTCTGTATTCTTTTTGATCAACAGGTTCACCAACTTCGTCTGGATCCAACAAAGCTGTAGATCCCATGGGTGTGAAAATTGGTTTAACTGATCCCCTGTCAAAGCAACGAAGTAGGTCATTGGTGTACTTAGTTTGATGCACAAAAACACCCAACTTTGATTGTTTGATCTGAAAGACTAGGAAGAGTGTGAGCTCTCCCATCATGCTCATATCAAATTCTCTGCTCATAGTATTTGAAAACTTAGAAACAAGAGTTTGAGAGGAACAACCAAAGATGATATCATCCACATAAATCTGAACAAGTAAAATATCATTGCCATGATATCATGCACATAAATCATTGCCTTGATGTGGTGGCCGTACAATAATGCCCATGGGCTGACGCGTAGCCGTTGCCGCCCCGTGAGTGGACCGTAGGCAGCCTGCCATCCCACCACTAGACGGTAGAGGTCTGCCGCCCCATGGTAAGACGGATTAACCAGCTTAATTACCTGTCCTAATTTATTTTTTGCTTACTATTTGTTTAGATTTTTAAATATAGCAAATGAGCTCAAAAAATTATACAATTTTATTTGTAGCCTTCTAACATAACGTACTTAACCGTGTAATTTTCTTGTAATTTTATCCAGTGTGAATGTTGCTAAAACATTTGTACAATTTTGATATTTGTAGAAGTTGTTATATATAGTAAACGAGTTCCAAAAATTACGAAATTTTATGGAAAGCCTCTTAACATAGTCATAGTAATTGTGTAATTTTTTGAGAATTTCATGTGCTCTAAATTTATCACATTAATTCATGTTACTTTAATCATGAAATTAACAATGCTCAGACATTTTTTGCAGTGCCTGACCTCTATCCTTCACACATATGTCGGCTCGTTGCTGCTATCTTTTCTTTTCCGCCGTATCATTTATACAATTGTCACTCTATCTCTGTCGTCCCCCTCGTGCGCTCCCTTGTCTGCAATAATGTCGTTATGTTCGTGTCGTCCCCCTCGCCCGCTCCCTTGTCTGCATATTTGTCAGTGTTACCATACCGCCCCCTCACCCGAAGTGCTATGTCGTCGCTCAAAATTAAGAGTGCATAGCTTATTATTTTGAGAAGCTAGTGCATAGCTTATTAAGGACGCGGCAGGAGGACACGACATTGCTGATTGCTTCTCCTGAAAGGTAGGTAATTTTTTATCGCATGCTTTCGATGTTATTCCCGTAGTCATAGTTAATTAGTATTATTTATTTCATCGTAATTAATATAGTTTGTATTTCGAAGTAAATCGTAGTAATTTAGATATAGTTTTTACTATTTTTATGTACGTACGATACCTATAATTTGTTATTGTATGATAGTATATAATTAAGCTGTCGTAATTACTGAAGTGGCAATTAGTTAGGATTAAGTAATGAGTTAGTGCTAAGTAATTAAGTGCTATGGATAACGGCAATGAATTACTCATAATTTTTTTGGATGGGTAATCAAATTGTCGATAATTAATGAATTATTCGTATGCAATTACACGCATATAACCACTAACTTGTAATATTTTACTATCATTATCAATATTTAGACATATTTTTTTACTATTTTTGTGTACGTACGGTACCCATAATTTGTTATTGAATGATAATATGTAATTAAGTAGTCATAATTACTGTAGTGGTAATTAGTTAGGGGTAAGTAATGAGTTAGTACTAAGGATAACGATAATGAATGGCTCGTCATTTTTTCGGACGAGTAATCAAATTATCAGTAAGTAGTGAAGTATTCGTATGTGGTTACACGCATATAATCATTGACTTATAGTATGTTACTGCCATTGTCAATCTTTGCACTAATATTTTGTCTGTCCCATTTGTTGCAAGATACTTTCAAAATTAATAGTGCGTAGCTAATTATTTAGAGAAGGTAGTGCATAAGTCATTAAGAACGCGACAATGCTGATTACTTTTCTCGAAAGACAGGTAATTTTTTTGTTGTGTTGGTAGCACTTTGTGGCAGAGTAGTATACTAGATGGTGCGAGTAAATGTTGGTTGCTGTCAGTTTTTGTTTTTCAATGGAAAAGTTGAAACCGGGAGGTGCGGTTTGGCCTCCAGTCTAAACAAAATTATATGGATCGATTTGATGAGCATGAGCTGCCCCTATCCGAATGGATGGTTTAGAATGTCAACAAGGAATCCAGATATCCGCCTTTACCCCTGTATTCTGAATGTTTTTTTTTTGAAACTGTATTCTGAATGTTCACCTTTCGCGACTACACCTGTGACCTGTACCACACGATTAAGTGCAGTCTGAACTTCAGCCAAATCAAATTTACGAAGACACAACACAGTGCCATCGAAGTGTGTTGGCTATAAAATGAGGTTTGGTATTGCATCTCCAAGAGGGGTGGTGGCGCAGTTGGCTAGCGCGTAGGTCTCATAGCTAAGTGAGTTATCCTGAGGTCGAGAGTTCGAGCCTCTCTCACCCCAAGTTTTTTCTTCTTCTTTTCTTTACCTCCCCGACAAATTCCATGAAGCTGAGAAATGCATATCCTCGTGTCCTGGCTAAATATCCTCGTGTCCTGGCTAAACTTCGGAAATTGAAAGATCATATGAGAATTTTTCTTTTTTTTCTTTACCTCCTCGACAAATCCCATGAAGTTGAGAAATGTATATCCTCCTGTCTGGCTAAGCTTCAGTAATTGAAAGATCATATGAGAAGGTTTAGATATTTGTTGTGATAAAATATTGCTATTTTAGAGGAGTGTGAATTTGTATTTTACAAATTTGTAGTTTTTCTGGACACCGGTCAGACCGCTGGAGAGGGTTGGTTAGCCAGCCCTTTCAGCGATATGACTGGCCACCACCAACGGTCAGATCAGCTAGAGGCAATGGCCTGACTCTCCAAGCACTATTGCTTTTGCTGGTTTTTGAAAATTTGGAAATTTTGGTCATGGGGTGATTAGTTTTGACCTAGGTCGGTACATATATATTGTATGATACATATTTCAGGTAACGTAGGTCAAGTTGTAAAGAACTTATGCCTGAAAATAATTTCGTTGTCTTCGGATGTACATGGTCGCTTGGAGTTAACCATAGCCAACGACGAGGATCGGAGCTGCGCTCATGGAGGAGTTAAGACACAGAACGATGAAGGATGCCCGTGAGATGACTGGGCTCAAGTATGGCATGAGAAAGGTAGAAAATATTAAAGGAAAATTCGAGCGATGGGTTGCACCACGTGGCTTGATCGGCCCAAGTGAGGCGTGGTCCACTGGAACTGGAATAGGAGAGATTTGCCGACGTGTGGCAAGCCAGCGATGCATCTATACGTGGCAAGTATGGCGATTTCTTACGAGGGAAGGTGAAGACTGGGTCAATAAATCGTATTTTGGTAAGTCGGCAAAAATACCAGAAACTATCTTGGATCAAAACCGCAGCACATGGGAAATCGGTTTAGGTCAAGAAGAAGGTGAGAAGATTAAGTTGGATCAAAGGCTAAGGACTTAGCAGATTCAGACTTATGTGCTTTGAAAAGTATGCATAAGTGTAATATGTGAGTAAAATCGTGTTGTGTGGAGTTAACGGGTTTCTTCTATATGTGCTAAGTAGATAATATCTACTAGGGTTAAATGGAGCTGGTTGCCTTGTCTATTTAATAGATTGGGATAGAGACTTGTTAGTTAATCATTCAACCATCTAATCTTTGCTCTTGAAGCCAAGTGTTCTAGAGTTAGGGTTTGAGAAGTATGAGCGTTGCGGTGTGCTCTCTTGTCCTTTAGGTGGAGTGGTTGTAAAACTTTCATCCTCACGTAGCAATATATCAATCTTGTTGCTAGGTTCTCACGCCCGGGAGCGGTTCTCCAACCCGTGGGCGCTCATGGTGCTAGGATGGGCCGTTAATTGCTGCGGTAGCCACCGGTTGGGTTGGGTGGTCTCTCCCTTCTTCTCAATTGCCTGGCTCAACCGGACGAGCCGAGGAGTAGTGTCGAGCATTTGTGTGATTTAGAAGAGACGAACCGAAAAGAGAAAAGGAAGAAAAATGGGAGGGAATGTGGGCCTACTTGTATTGGGATGAGAATGGGAATGCCGGTTGGTGGGGGTTGCAGGGTGGTCCTTACACGGTTGTAGACGTGGACGAAGGTGTGGTCGAGGTACTTATCATGGTCAGGGATGTCGTCTTGTGGTGGTCGTCACCTTGTGGTGGTCCACCTTGTCAGCCTCCTTGTCCCGTGGTCCTTGTTCTCCTTCGTCTTCCTCTACGTTCTGCCTTCTCTTCTCCGACGCTCCTCTCTTCTCACTCGGCGTGCTGTGGTTTTGGTGGTTCAGCTTTCTGGCCTTTGACCGAGAGCAATGATGGATGGGAATGAATTTCGGTTGGCTTGAGAACTCGGATGCTCTTGGTTGCTCTTGGTATTTTCTGTTGGCTTATGAGCTTTCGTCTAGTTTGTGCCTTCGGTGGTTTTGGCAATGTAGTAGGCAACGGGCGATGGCTGGAATTGAGACTTATATATGGGAGGTTTCGGCCTCCCTCTCTCTGGCTCGGCTGGGCGCAGCTGGAGACGCCCGAGCTTATCTCCTTTTGTGTATTGGCTTCTTGTTGTTTTGGACCGAAGGTCCTAAATGTGGGCTGTGCACTACTGTGGGATTCTCTGGGGGCTGAGGTAAGTTGGAAAAATGCGTGCTTTGGATTTTAAATGCCGAATGATGAGGCCCACTAATGGTGAGAAGCGTCGACCAGTCTGGGATGGTCTGGGAACCTCAATGAACACCACTCTAATTGGCCTAGCAGTCCGAGGGTACTGACGACAATTTTATTTCTTTCTTCATTTTTATTTTCCCTTGGATTGTTATTTGATTTGTTCTCTGACTGCAAAAGAAAAGAGAGGGGGTGGTGGTCAGCTTGTAATAATTAGTTTTAATTCAATTCTTTGAGATTCTGAAACTGGAAGTTGTAATTCATTCTTGTAATTAATATGTTGTAATAATTCTCAATTCCTTTTTAATTATTATTAATTACACTGTTGTGAGTTAATTAAAGTTAAGGTCCTTTCGGTGTCTCACAGTATGAGTCTTGTATGCACCTTGGAACGTCCACTCGTCTCCTAATAATGCTTCCTCAGCACGAAGCCACCGTCCACAAGTCACGTAACTAAACATGAGCGTTGAGGTCCCAAAATTCATTAACCTCTGCACCCCTTGAGACTTCTTCAGCCATCTCGGAGCTTTTCACCCCTAGTCTTGGACTCTCTCTGAGTAAAGCTAGCTCAACATTATAGCCTTTAATACTGTCCTGTCATGGTAGCACTGTAGCAGCACTCCTGTATTTCTTCCGGCGCATTTGTCTATGGCTAACACCAGGTAAAGCCGATGGAGACGACCTAACGGAGCATGGGATGCTGCTCTCTTCAGCGCGGAACTGCAGGAGCCGGACTGCCCCATCACATCACACGCAATCAATCAAGATTTCTTCTGCCCTTTCTCTTGGTGAGACTTCGACATCAATCGAGTCGGTTATGCTGCCTGATGACCGACATCATTCGAGTCGGTTATGCCTGATGACTCTGAACCATGCCATACTATACCATACCATGATACCAGCAGCAAATTAAATTCTGTGCGTGGCTTGTAGTCCATACAAGCTGCAAGCAATAATGATCACCGATCACTCCGTGCAGTGGCCACTGGGAAGAAGATTGCATGTTTGTGTGTGTGCGGCCTCGTGTCTGGGCTCTGTAGGAAATGATATCTCATGGGCTCATGGCCACTGGCCCTGCCCTTTTCATGCCAACTAAGATCCAGTTCATGTGCCGGGTAAAATGGTCAGGATGGGGACTATTTTGGTCGCATATGGATATGATTTGATGTGGATTAATCGCTCATGGCGTGAATCATGTTGATCCAAAAAGGAGTATTACACTAGATTTGAGCAGGGCTCGCTAGTGTAATTAGCCTTCAGAAGTTATGTATGCAACGAGAGGGTCTGTTTCTAACTTCTAACTTTTTAATTTCGTTTTCTTTTTTTTTGCCATTTTTATCTTATTTTTTTATCTTATTTATGATAATATAACCTTTTATTTTTAAAATTTAATTAGAATGAAGAAACTAATAGTAGGTAAGGTATATTTTTAGTCATTAATGTGAAAAAAATTAGAAAACCGGATTTATAAGCTAAATGAGCACTACCTCAGCTTATAAATCGGTTCGGCTGAAAGCCTCATGGCTTATGGCTGAAAACACTGTAGCTGGCTGAAAAAAGCACTGTAGCTGACAGAGGCTTATTTACCATAATTAAATTTAAAACAAATTTAAAAATAGAAAAAACATATAAGCCCATCACGTATAATGTAAACAAATACGAGGGAAAAAAGAACCGGTAAAAAAACTCAAAAAAAGTCAAAAGTTCAGAAAAAGACGAAATTTATGAATAGTGCAAAAATAAGCTGAAGCCATATTGATGAGGGCGTCGTGCATAACTGGGTCAGATTATTCAATCGTTCTTTCACCAAAGCTGTGCGCGTGCTGTTCTTATTTTGCGTGTATTTTTGTTCTTACACTTTGGTTTCTCCGCAAGCTTTATTGATTTTTTTTTTGTATTGTATGTTTGGTTCAACTCTTTTGATGGCCACGTTTTGTTGGATACAATACAAAATTCCGCATTTTTTTTGTTGAGGAAAAAGGTGAAAAGAAGTATATTCTTTCCCCCACTTTTGTATTGCCTTTGCTTTTTTTTTTTGGCATCGATGTAAGGACCTTGCCGAAACATTGACATCTCATCTTCTAGCCAACGGCCTGTCAACAAGGGATAATGGCTCTCCAATATTTATTTTTATATTTTTCAGATTTAGATATAACTACAGATATCTCAGATACAAATATAAATACAGAGCAAATATGAATCGAATACAATCACAAATATTCCTCGGAATATGAAAACCTTTAAATTATACGCACAAAATGAAACATAACTAGTTTATGTGATCTAAACATCCATAAAGATATTCATGAATTCTTCATATAACTAAATGTTTCTTCTCTAACTCCTATATGATGTATATATTAATTTAAAATAGACTACTAAAGTGTCATATAAATGGACTAGGCTGAAATAGAGGATGTAGGCTGCAAATATTCAGCCCTTGAATATCCAAATAACCTGGATCTGTATTCGTATTCGATAGATAGTGAGCTATCGAATCCGTATTCGTATCCGATAGAAAAAAAATCTGTATTCGTTTTTGATTTGATACTATCCGACAAATATCTAAACCAACAGAATCCGTATTAAAAAATTATTTGTATTGGTCGGAAACTATCCGATCTGTTTTCACCCCTACTATCTACACAAGCCATAGAAAAGGGAGTTTTATTTTGCATCCGGACATGCCCAATAATATAGGCGACAATTGTCTGTAATATGTCACTATGTTATGTATAAACAAGATTAAAGATAACTCATATAATGAATTACCTATACAATTGTTTGTAATAGTCTTATATAATTAATAGGTTATCTATACAATGACATATATAATAGAAAGTCATTTATATGTTCGTCTGTTAAATAATAGATATTATTTTTTTTCTCTCTTCTCCACATTATATAAAATCATATGTGACATAGTCTTATAAGCAGCTGATATGTACTATTGCACATGCCCGATAGAGAAAACGAAGGCATCGACTTCATGCACTTCACTATACCTAGAAACTTCATTTGGAAAGCTACTTTCATGGCAAGAGTAGCGAACTGACAAAGGGTGGGTTTTGGTCGGCTCAGGCTTTGGGTTATCACTTTCTGCTACAGTAACTAACTTTTAAAAGGTGTCTTTTTAAGATGGGGTCTATATGTAAATTGCAATAGATACTGTATTGAGTTCAGATATACCTGCCAAAATTGCATACGATTATTTTCCTTTACGTACTGTCTCTTGCGAACAGTCAGAATTTAAAAGACATAAGCCAAAAGACATAACCACAGTTTAAAAGAATACACCCAAAGTAAAATTTACCTTAATGGGCCAGTTTGTCCATATGAGGCATGGCAATGGTATCTGAATTCTGACTAAATTGATCTGTTACACGCAGAATTGTAAATTCTCTAAACCACAATACACGCAGTAAGAATACGATCGCTTAATGGTTGTCAATTAGTAGTGCTGTTTTTTTAGAGTAAGCTTCTTCAATGCATTTGATAATGGAGTAGTATTATACTACTATCCTTTCACGTTGTTTTCTCTCTCTAGAGATTCGTAGTCGGTGCACTCTGTCCGTATTTTTAGTCGGTGTGACTGTACCCAGGAGTAATTAACTGTGGTTTAAGGACGACAATGGTACACTTCACATTGACTCGTGACTCGCATGTGTTACTCTGCGGACCATTTGGGCAACCTGTTGATCCTTGACTGCTCCACACGACTACACCCCATGCTTAATGCCCAAATTCCGAAGCAATTGCCTCACTTTGTCACCATGCACGTTCCTGTCCTTGGCTCCTAGTCCTTGCGAGTTGTGGCGCCCCAAAAAAAATAACAAACCGTGATCTCTCCCATGTTTTCTCTCCTGTTATCTCTCCCTCTTCAGTTATATTTTTTCTTTCTTATCCTTCCCAACCTCTCAAGCACTCTCTCACCTCCATTAATCTCTTTCTCTGTCTCCCTGAGCGAGGACGCACCAGAGGCAGCGGCGTGGCTCAGCATGGGCGGCGGTGCGGCAAGGCACGGCCGACGCGAGTGGCGGCGCGGCGTGGGTGGCGGCGCAGCGTGGCTCGGCCTGCACGGGCGGCGGTGGCAAGGCACGGCCAGCAGTGCGGCAAGGCTGGAGGCCTGCGCGGCGGCCGGAGCGCAGTGCACGAGCGGCGCGAGCCGCGCAGTGCAGTGGCGACGACGAACGGCCGGTGTGGTGGCGGTGGCCGGCCTAGCGTAGAGGCAGTAGCGGCCGGCTTGGCGTGGAGGCAACGACGCGCGACCAGGGTGGTGCCAGCGATCGGCGGCGGTAGCGGCCGGTGGCAAAGGCACGGCGAATGGCCGTTCGCACGACCGAACGGAGTTTCGCGCCGCCGAACGTCGTTTCTCGCGGTCGAACTGCGTTTCGCTCGGCCGAGCGGCATCCCGCTTGGCGAACGATCGTTCGCGCTGCTAAACGGCGTTTTGCTTGGCCGTGGGGCTAGCGAACCCGTTTCCTCTCCAATCAAGTTTATCTCTTGTTGTTCCTTTACCAGATTCATCCGTATCTGATCGGTTGCCTTCCATTCCATCCTGTAAGTTCACACACAGCCGTTGAGGGAGCAGTTGGGTAGTTGCGCATTTCAGATCCATTGTGCAGCGTGTTCGTCGAGCGTACTCAAGGCAAGTACCTAGTGGCGGAGACGGGGGGCCGGGGGGGCCTGGCACCTCCAACGTCAGCCCAGCCCCCCACTGGATCATGCAACCGGCAGCAGCCCAATTACGCCAATTAGTAAATAGTAATTGCCAATGCCCAATTAGTAATTAGCCGGTTAGCCCAGCAGCAGCAGGAGACGGCGCCGCTTCATATTCCAGGTCTCCAGGAAGAGGCAAAGCGACGCTGTCCCGGCATCCCGTTGTCCGCCGACGCTGTCCACGCTCCGCCGTCCGCCCGTCTGACCGTCCGTCCCCGTCCGTCAGCCAGTGAGCCAGGTAATTTTTTTGATCAATGATCTGATCTCTATAGACTATGGTAGTATAGTATACGGTGACTTGGTGAGGCATTCGGCTTTAGCCTTTAGGCAATTAGGCATTCCATATTTGATATTTCCATTACCAAAATACCAAATGAATTTGTTATTTGTCCCATACAATTTTAGATGATATGAAGAAGAGAAAGACAATTCACAGTTTTTTTAAGCCTGTTGGTTCAAGTGCTAACGTGGAAGTGGAAACTCCTAACGTGGAAGGGGAAACTCCTAATGAACATGATGTGGAAAATCGTAATAATCAGAGTAGTGTTGCTGCTGCACCATTAGAAGCCGAGGCTGCCGAGCATCAACCAATTGTAGCTACTAGATTTGAGAGAGACCCTGGTAAACGTGTTCAAATCTTAGAATTGCCAGTTGATCAACAAGATGAAGCTCGAAGATTTTATATTTCAGAGGGCCCTTATCAACCTGTGTTAGCAGAGTACCCACTCAGTGAATTATCTCATCGTCGCTGATTTCAAAGCAGTTGGTTCAAGCAATTTACTTGGCTAGAATATTCACCTCACACAAATCGTGCTTATTGTCTACCGTGTTTTATTTTTTCCAAGAAGCCAATTGGAAAATCTGGATTAGATGCATTCACAATCAAAGGGTTTCAGAACTGGAAGAAAGTTAATGATGGAAATGAATGTTCTCTTCTAAAACACATGGGGGATGCCAACTCAGCTCACAATTATTCAGTTCGGTGTTTTAATAATCTTAAGAACACAATGGCTCAAATTGACACAGTGATGGTTAAACAAAAAGAGATAATGGTTGCAGCAGGAAGACTAAGGCTTGCGACTACGATTGATTGCATTAGGTAATAATAAGAAGGACTTCTCACAATCTTTTTTGTTTTTGCAACCAGAGTTATATGTGATGCACTATCTAATCTGAACTTGTTTTATTTCTATATTTAGGTGGTTGACATTCCAAGGTTGTCCCTTTAGAGGCCATGATGAATCTCCTGGTTCCTTAAACAGGGGTAATTTTCTTGAAATGCTCAAGCTTTTGGCTTCGTATAACAAGGAGGTTAAAGAGGTTGTGTTAGAAAATGCTCCAAAAAATGCAAAGTACACTTCACCTGATGTCCAAAAGGAAATTCTAAGCGTAGTTGCTCGAAAAGTGCAGAAATCAATTAGAGAAGAAATTGGTAGTAGCAAGTTCTGCATAATGGTTGATGAAGCTCGAGATGAGTCTAAAAAAGAGCAAATGGCGATAGTCCTCCGATTTGTTAGCAAGGAAGGACTCATACAGGAGCGTTTCCTTGACCTAATCCATGTTCATGATACTGCTGGTTTGACACTTAAAGAGTCAATTTGTGCTGTCCTCACAGGCAATGACTTGAGTATACAAGATATAAGAGGTCAAGGTTATGATGAGGCTAGTAACATGCGAGGAGAGTGGAATGGATTGAAAGCTCTAATTCTCAATGAGTGCCCTTATGCATATTATATTCATTGCATGGCTCATCAGCTTTAATTGGCCCTTGTAGCAGCATCAAGGGAGGTACATAAGGTACACAACTTTTTCCAGGACGCAAATTTCATCATAAATGTTGTTAGTGCTTCTCCTAAGTGCAATGATGAGTTGCTAGCGAATCAAGCGGAGGAAATTGCTCGTGAAATTGAATTGGGAGAGCTTGACACAGGGCGAGGGGCAAATCAGATGTCCTCTCTACAGAGGCCAGGGGACACAAGATGGAGTTCCCATTACAAGTCAATCCAGAGCTTAAAGAAGATGTTTGGTGCGACAGTTTCAGTCCTACACAGCATTGCTAATGATCGTTCAGTTTCGAAGTATTCTCGGGGAGATGCTAGTGGTGCCTTACGAATCATTGTCACATTTGATTTTGTGTTTATTCTGCACCTGATGGAAAAGATTATGAAGATCACTGATGTGTTGTGCCAAACACTTCAAAAGAAAAGCATTGATATCTTAAATGCGATGGATTCTGTTTCTACAACAAAAGTGTTGCTTGGTGAGTTGCGAAATAATGGCTGGGAACCTCTTCTTGAGGAGGTCAAATTGTTTTGCGAGAAGCACGAGATTGATATCCCAGATCTGAGTAAGAAGTATGTTCTTTTGCCCAAATTATTTCAGAATTTCAATATGAATGTTAGTATGTTACATCATTTCTTCCAATTTGCAGGTACGTTGATGTGACTAAATCTCGAAACAAGAATGATAACACCACAGCCTTTCACCATTACAAAGTAGATGTGTTTAATGTTGCAATTGATCAACAATTGATTGAGCTAGAAGATCGATTCAGTTCTCAAGCGACAGAGCTTTTGTCCCTTTGTGCCTCTTTGGATCCAAGGTTGGACACCTTCGACATAGCAAATATATGCACTCTAGTGGAAAAATATTATCCTGCTGATTTCTCAAGTCAAGAAAGAGCTCAATTGGAGTGCCAATTGCCACATTTTCAACTTGATGTATGCAACCATCCAGACCTAAGTGTATTACCATCACTTGCTGATCTAACAAGTGGACTAGTTAAGACTCGTAAAGATTCATCTTATCCTATGGTGGACAGGTTGTTAAGATTAGTCTTAACTCTTCCAGTTTCAACTGCAACCACCGAGAGATGTTTTTCAGCTATGAAACTTGCGAAGACGCGACTTCGAAGTACAATGGGAGATGGATTTCTACGAGATTGTTTAGTAATTTATATTGAAAAGGAATTGGCCGCAAAGATTAGTAATGATGATATTATTAAGGCCTATGATCTTGCTGGTAGTCGTAGAGCTAAGTTTAAGTTAATAGAGATGTAATTTTCTTTGCATTTTAATTTGCGAAACATATTACTTTGATAGTCTGATATGTGACTATTGGATCGGTAAATCCGGCATGATTTATTGGTTCTACTCTACTTGTTGTCCATTTGCCCCCCCATATCCAATTCCTGGCTCCGCCCCTGCAAGTACCTCGCGGCCGTAACCTTTACGTTTCGCATATCACGTGTTTTCATAATACCTGTCACCTTGCCATTGATTACCATTATCATATCACTAAAGTTGCCTAATAACTGCCATATCGCTAAGTCACCTGGTTAATTGCTAAAGTTATCTGGCCATTATCATATCACCAAAGTATTTAACTAGAATCATATCACTAAAGTTACCTGGTCATTAATATATCACTAATGCTTGTCTGGTTATTATCATATCGTTCATACTTGCCTAGTTTTAGACTTTTAATATTGTATTCTTGCAACAATGTTATAGGCTAACTTGTTCACATGCTTTTAGGTTTATTAGAATGCTCGATTAATGATGTTCTAGAATTCATACCTTAAATGAGTGTTTAGAATCTATGCTTAAATCGTTAATGGGGGGGGGGGGTAGCATATGAATATGTTTAACTTAGGTTTAAATTATTGATGCTCTTTCGATGTTAGGGCTGCTATGTTTTAGTTTCTAATATTATGTTCCAATAATCATATGATGTTGTATTTGAACTATGAAGCATGTATATATTAAACCTATTAATCTGACTAATAATCACTTATCACATAATAAAACTTAATTGGTTGATAACCTTGTGTGAGTTACAGTATAATACCTTTTAGGGTTGATTACTATATCACTATCATCTTATCAGTATTCCACATCGCCTCATATCAGAAACTATGTCTTTCCATTTTCAACCCTAGCACACATTTTTCACTTCTCATAACTTTATTATAGCCTTATCCTCGCCATCTCTTAGTTACCTTAATTTTGTTCTATATAATCTGTCCATGATGTATCGGTTATCTTAACATATAGTATCACCAATCCTGTCTCTCCGGTCTCATTGTATTAAATTATTACCCTCATAACTTAACCTTAATTCATTCATGACTCCCTAATTATACCATGGGTAATTCACTAAATAAAGAACTAAGGGTTATCACGCCGGGACTGCCCACATATAGGGGTCATTTTCACCCAACTTGGTAACGTACCGGGGGGGCGTACATTCTCGTTACACAAGATATTACACCCCGTCTGCGGTTATACAGTCGATGACAAGGTTGTGCCTGGCTATTCTCGTATAACCGGGTATGTGGGATGAGGTCGCCGGCACCCTTGCTATAACTTGTTACATAACAACTATCTTTAATACACAGTCTCCATGATATCCATCTCCCATTTATGACAGTTTCTCCAATATCAGTTGTTTGTTGCTTTCATCTTGTACCCGTTGTTTACTTGTGATGCTTGTCCTTTACTTCACATGGTTGCATTACTTGTCTTTACTCTTGTGTTGCGACCGTTGTTGGGTACCTGCTGAGATTTTCAAATCTCACGCTTGCTCTTTTCAGTCTCAGGTAAAAGGCCAGTGGAGTGATAGCATCATGCATGAGTGGGAGCACTCGAGTTTTCAGCACCGTGGTTTGCCACCGTTTTATTATTTCATTCGTTCTTTATTTGGTTAGAAGTGGACCGATCCCATGTTTTAAACATTTATTCTAGCTTCCGTTGGTTCTTTATTAATGTGTTAATAAAGTTTAAACTCTTTGTGATTTCTTTTGTTGTTCTTATTTATTCTTCACTTTGGTGATGACGTTCCATAGTAGTATCTCATATGGTTATGTGGGGTGCTACACGATTACTCATCTCTAGGATCAATTAGGCCATGTTTTTTAGTTTTGTTCCATGATTTTTTGCTATATGTTTTTTAGATAATGATGGTTGATACAGACATCGACATAAATATCCTATATGATTTAAGACTTAGAAAGTCAGTTGAAGAAGCGGCTTTAAGAAGCCGCTTAGAGAAACCGTCTTATTAATTTTGACTTCTGAAGAAGTCAAAGCCAAAAACCACGAAAACAAAAAAAAAGTCTTAATCCAATCAACTTTGTTAGCCATGAATGCTGGCTCATCTAGCCTAGTGCATACGGGTGAGAATTAGATACAAATTATCCATAATACCTGGTTACTGTATTCAATAGTATGCAAATACGGTATATATTTTTTTATTTGATTAATAATTTCTCTTCTATTTGTATTTAAACTTGCATATTGTTGCTGGTGCTATGTAAAAGAAAGGAAGGAAGAGTGGAAAAGAAGGAAGCGGGTGGTGGCTTTTGCTGCAGTCACTCTGTCTCTTTCCTCGCGGAACCAAGGGTGGCTAGAGCAGCAACAGCTGCAAACCCAAGTAAAGTGTGCATTTTAACCATGGCGCAGAATGTGATCTTATTCTCTCACTAAAAAAAGCACCAGACACGCTCCAATTCCTGCCTTTTTTTCTTGTCTTTACACTTCACCCTCACCTGTCGCTCTCACTCCTCTCCCTAATAAGTTGGTCGGTCTGAACTTAGACTCGCCATCGACCTCCACCTGCTAAGCCTCACCGCCAGCCGATGCCACCACCTTCTCCTCCCCATCTCTCCCTCACCCCCTCCCTCTGCTCAGATCGAGATGACAACTACTAAGAAAACCATCAGATCCTACTGGTGCTCATGATCGAATTCAAGAACGAATTTCCCCCTAGTTTGTGTCTACGAGCAATGCCTAAATTCAAAGTAGACTCTTGAAACACACCGTCGATATCTGCTCATGTTTGGAACCACTAATTCTTCCCTTTCCCATCACTTGCACAAATAATTTTCTTTTCTCAACATGGCAAAAAAGAAGAGAGAAGGAAAGCAAGGAAAGGGGAGGAACCTAACAAGGAGCTAAACTCAACGGTGACGACAAGGGCGAAGTAGCATAGCGAAGCTTCTCCTCAAGCTAGATGTGGGTTGTCAGTGTGGGCCTTACCACACGGGTGCCCATAATGCCATCCTGATCTGGCACTAACCTTGCTGTTGGCCTCGGTATGGTCATCGCCACCAGGCCCACCATCTCGTTCTCCTACTTGGGCCACTCTCCACTATCGTTCCAGAGACACTTCGCCAGATTGGCAAGCCACCGTCTGTAAGAGTTGTTGTCACACAAGCGCCACCGCCGCTACTGGCCCAAAATTCTCTCTCTCTCTCTCTCTCTACGTTTCGAGAAAAGGATAATGTTTCCATGATGATGTGGATATTGATTTGGAGACATATGAAAGTTGATGTGGAGGCACACATGGATGCCATGCTAGCGAAATAGGTACACATAAATGCCATGTTAGCAAAATCATGGATGGTTTAGGACGAGAATTGTTTTGAATAGTTTCGAGAGTTTAAAGTTATAAAATAAATAATTTTAAAATTGTAGATTGATTTTCCAACTCGAGCAATAGTTTAAAGTTGAAAAGTATAAATTTTCCTCTAGCAACGTGGGATCGGTGTGTAGGATCCGTACGCAAATCAGACGCACATTGATCTGTTCATGAAGCTGGTGTTGGTGATCAGATTCTATTCCCCGTCCCCCTAGCTACCACCACGACTGCGCTGTGCTGTGCTATTCATAGCAACCAACACCGACACCCGCTGCTCCTTCCCTCCATTCTTGCGCCCAAGCTACCCCTCCCCTCCAATTTAGGGAGAGAGAGAGAGCAGCAGCACGAGTAGCAATGTTGGGCTCCAGACCCAAGTAAGTGCCAATCCGCGTCGAGTCTATGGTTCTTTGCGCAATTTTGTTTCGGCTGCAGATCTTGGTAGGTTCGGTTCTTGATTTGAGCAGGAAGTTTGGTTCTTGCACGCAGATCTGGCACGGCCGAGGCCAAGAGCGGCAAGGGCACGCCACCGACACCCAAGGGGAGCAGGGTGGGCAAGCCGGGGCCCGCCAAGCCGGCCAATGGCACCCCGCCGCACGCGCCGCGCGGCGCTGACAGGTCCCCCGGGTCGGCCGAGAAGCCGCCATCGGCCGACCGCCGCTCACCCAATGTCTTCTCCCGGCTCAGCACGCCCCCCACCGAGGTAGTAGTTCGTTTTGATTGTCATGCGATCTTCATTACTTTGTGGTATTGGGTTTGGGTTGTGACTCCATTGGAATGGCTGCAGAAGCACAGGAGTGCCGTGAAGCAGTCTCAGGAGCTGCAGGCGCAGCTTGCTGCGGTTCAGGAGGACCTCAAGAAAGCCAACGAGCAGTTGGTGGAGAAGGAGAAGGAGAAGGGCAAGGTTCTTGAGGAGCTGGAGGATGCCAAGAGGCTAGCCGAGGAGGCCAATCCGAAGCTCCGGGATGCGCTTGCCGTTCGGAAGAGAGCAGAGGAGGCCTCCGAGACCGAGATTTTCCGTGCAGCCGAGCTGGAGCAGACAAGCATCGAGTCTATGCAGAGGAAGGAGGAGGAGCTTCAGAGGAAGTTGGAGAGCATGCGGAGTCAGCAGGAGGCAGATGCGGCTGCTCTGCGATCGACGGTGGAGCAGCTCGAGAAGGCGAGGTATGAGCTGGCTGATGCAATAGACGCCAAGAACTTGACGCTCAACCAGGTCGACGATGCGATCAGAGTTAGCGAGGCGAATGCTGACAAGGTAGAGCTCCTGAATGCGGAGGTCGCTCGCCTGAAAGAATTGCTTGACTGTGAGCTAGGGAGCAAAGAGAAAGAAGCCACTGAGAAAATCAGGAAGCTCGAGGTGGAGGCCTCAGTACTGAGGATCAAGCTCAAGAAAGCAAAGGTTGATGAAGAGAAGGTAGTTGAACTGGGAGGTGTGATTGAAGGGCTTAGAGGTGATGTTGCCAATGCTATGAAGGCCAGAACAGAAGCAGAGGAGTTGGCCGGTGAATGGAAGAAAAAGGTTGAACTACTGGAGATCAAATTGAAGGAAGCCAACCAGTCTAGCATGTTAAAGGTTGAGTCTTTAAATTCAGTGATAAAGGAATTGGATGCGGCAAGTGCTTTGCTGCAGGAGAAAGAATCTGAACTTGCTGTCCTTCAGGACAAGGTTGAGTCTTTGGAAGATAAGGTAGCCAGGCAGAATGAAGATATCAATGTGTCAGGTGTGCGTCTTGATGTCGCAGAGAAAGAAGGATTTGACTTAAGGGCAGAGATTGAGGAGCTTAAATCGAAGCTCCATACAATGGAAGAAGAGAAGGTGGATGCTATTAGCAATGGGAGCCTTGCAAGTTCACAAATTGAGACCATATGTGAAGAGAAGGAGAAGCTGGCTAAGGAACTAGAAGCCAGCAAAGATGAATGCGAGAGAGTTAAGAAGGCCATGGAAGATCTAGCCTCCGCATTGCATGAAATGTCTGCTGAAGCAAGAGAGTCACAGGGGAGGTACCTCAACAAACAAGAAGAGATTGAGCACACCCAGGCACAGATAGAGGAGTTCAACATGAACCTCAAGAACACCAAGGAGAACTATGAGGTAATGCTTGATGAAGCAAACTATGAGAGAGTCTGCTTGAAGAAGACGGTGGAACGAATGGAAGCAGAAGCCAAGAATGCATCTGAGGAGTGGCATTCCAAAGAGCTCAGCTTTGTCAGCTCTATCAGAAGGTTAGAAGAAGAAATCATGTCAATGAGAGTTGAGATGGATAAGGCAGCAGAGACAGCAAAAGACTGGGAGAGCAGAAATGCTGAACTAGAGGAGAAGCTGAAGGAGCTGGAAGGCCAGGTAGAGCAAACTAACAGAGACAGTGAGGAAGCAAAAGCTGGAGAGTCAGGCTGGAAGGAAAAGCTATTAGACAAAGAAAATGAACTGCAAAACATAAAACAGGAGAATGATGACTCGCATGTCAAAGAATCAACTGCTTCAGAGAAAATTAAAGAGTTATCTTCTCTGCTTGGAAATGCAAAACATAGAGCGCTAAATGGCACAGGTCCAAAATATGAGAATGAAAAGGGAAACAGTGAGGAAGATGAACCGGTTGCGGTAGTTGCGAAGATGTGGGAGAACAGCAAGTTCACCGACTACAACTTACCTGAGGAGAGGGAGAACAATGGTGAATCAGAAGTTGATTTGGAGTCCAACAAGGGAGATACTGCCTCTGATGGCAATAGGTTGTCCACAGAGAGGATGAACAACACCACAAAGCTAGCAATCAAGCAGCAGCATCAAAAGAAGCCTTTGATGAAGAAATTTGGTGGTTTGCTGAAAAAGAAAGGCCAGCATTAGCGCAAATCAAACCATAAAAAAAATGATTGATGTATGCCAAGGATGACTATTTTCTCTAGTTTCATCTTCACTTGGGTCCTGCAGAGTTCCCAGTAAAGATAATAATGTAAGTGTCAGGGGAAAAAAATAGAAGGGTGATGTATCTGCTTCCCTTTTTGGGTTAATTTTGTATATATTGTGTAGTATCGAAAACGGCAATAAAAGAAGGGTGAATGGTTGTCACAGTTTCTTGGAGTCTTTTAGCAATCAGAGCAGATTTCGACCACTCAAAGCCGAACCGTCTAATCAATCGCCCAGCTTATGATCGTGTATCCGATCGCTCTGTACGACTGCTCGCCTAATCTCTTCGAACGTTATTGTAAGATCCACAACACCTACAATCACAACCATTCTACAAGTAAAATATGAATCAGGTTGATTCAAGACTTATCTTTATTGCAAGATCAACGTGGGTTTATTCAAATCTCTATATTTTCCACGTTATGGACTTCATTCGTAACTCTCTCTCAATCTTTTCAGTTATAGACTCCATCCACAACTCATATTCCAACACGTGACGAAACCTCTAGGACAACACCTCCTAAATCTTCATCACGCATCATCACTACTTATGCCGAAGCATCCTGGACCGTACCGCCCATAGCTTGATCACGAATGATCACATTTGATTTCCATATGCTTCAGCGTGAGTCTGACAACCTCGCATGACATTTGCAATCGCCTAGACCTCAGACTTTCCCATGCTAGCCCCGATCCTCCTCGTCATCGACCATGATCGTCTCCACGGTCACCTGCACATATAGAGACTAAAGAATATTTTTCCGATATAAATTCTTCATAACTTGACCGACATCAGCACATACACTCGAAACACACCTTCGTCTATCCATAGACAAGAATCAAACTATCCATGACCACCAACCAAGTCATCCAAGGCCACGCTTTCTATCGCTATCCAGAAAACACCTTCTGACTACTCATTACGACCGCTAGTATAATAAATACTCGAAAATAATAAATACGCAAAAATTACCATCGCTCTGCTCAAAACACCTGGAAAAACATCTGCATCGCTACTAACCACAGAGTCACCAAGTACCGACTACCAAGTACCAATTGCTACCGCTAAAGCACCAGATCGCTCAGTCCACGACTACCGATCTCCAACCATTCGCCGCACCATTGATCACCGAGTACCACATAGACTACAGTACCAAAGCACCAACCACAAATCTTCGATAACCGATCGCTGACCACGATCGTTGAGGAGTACTGTTGTGGGGTGGCCTAGCCCCAAATGACTGGGCCTTGCAGCAGGTCCAATAGTATAAAGGAATATACCAATGTGTCCTTACCTTTTGTAATTGTTAAGTGATAGGATGAGAATTTCCCATCCTACACCATTAATGTATATAAGCCCCCAAGAGAATATGAGGAGGCCAGATCCACTCATTCTTATCACTAGCTCTCTCTCTCTCTCTCTAGTTCTCTTGGTGCTATATCTCCCACCCCCTGTTATAGCTCTGCTACAACAAGATTTATATTCATATGTAAGACTATTTGATTGTACTCAATCCGTTTCCATCCAACTTTTGAGGCATATTATCTTCCCTTGGAAATCGGCCATTGCCACAGCTTCTTCAATGCCTTTTTATTCCCCACCCCCATTTTTCCTACTAAAAAAGTGCTATCCCCCTTCATTGAGAGCGTATTTTGGACGGGCAAGCCTAAAGTTTCCCGTGAATTCGCCCAGCCCAATTCACCAGTATTTTAAATGGGCCAGGTCGATGTGTCCTTTTGTCAGCTCTTAGGGCATGTTTGGATGGACTAGGACTAATTGTTAGTTAGGACTAGTTGTTAGCTGACTAGTAGTTAGCTGGCTAAAGATTAGTCCAGTCCTGTTTGGATCCAAGGACTAATAAGTACTACTATCTCAGTACAAAGTCTGTTATACCCCTATGCATGGCAGTCTGGGAGGGTTGACGTGGGTGTCAGCGTCTTTTTTCCATCCTGCTGCTCCTTTAGCCCTCATTAGTTGGGTTTGGCCAACTAGTTGGCTAACAACTAGTTGGGGCTTTGGCTAAACTTTAGCCCACTCATTAGCCCTCCTGTTTGGATCCACAAGAACTAAAAATTAGCAACTAGTTGTTAGTCCATGGGATCCAAATATGCCCTTAATACGCTGTGACTAATTGCAGGCCAGGTCGTCCAATCTGTTCATGTCCATTCTATAATTGCAGTTCTTTTCAGCTGTATTTAACATCACAGTTGATGACTTTGATTTTTGTCGGCTATGACTAATGTTAGGTTGATTGCTTTTGACTCTAAAGTACTTGTGTGTTTATGCAAACGTGCCATTTTGGAAAGGCTACATCGATAAGTCGTTTCAAAAAGTCATGAAGAAATTGTCCTGTTTGTTTATTCGAAAAAAATCATAAGCCGAAAATAACGAGGCCTTGAGGTTTAAAAGAAAATCAATACTCCTGGACTCTTGGTGAAGAAAAAGAAAAGAACAAAAAAAAAAGAGAGAGTATAATGCAACATTTTATCATCCAGCTACATATGGTATCCCTACTGTAAATTCAATTATTATCTACTAGTAAGGAATAACTAATCGATTCTTGTAATTGTGAACACTCGTTTTCAGAAGAAAAAAAAAGGGAACAGTAGCGCGGAGCTTTTACATCCGATGTACTAGAAGCCAAGAAAGACGCAGCAAGATACAGCAAAAGCACAGGATTCTTGAGAGAGCTCATGTGTTCTGATGCCTCTGCAGCTGCTGCTGCTGCTGCAAGCTGATGAGCTTGTGGTAGGCGCCGTTCTTGTTCTCGATCAGGTGATGGTGACCCCCCTGCTCGATGATCTTGCCGTCTTGGATCACCGAGATGACATCGGCGTTCTTGATCGTCGACAGTCGGTGCGCCACCATCACGGTGGTCCGGTTCTTCATCACCTTGTCCAGCGCCTGCTGCACCACGCGCTCCGACTCCACATCCAGCGCGCTTGTCGCCTCGTCCAGGAGCAGGATGGCCGGGTCCTTGACGATGGCGCGCGCAATGGCGATGCGCTGCTTCTGCCCGCCGGACAGCTGCACGCCGCGCTCCCCGACCTTGGTCTGGTAGCCCTCCGGCAGCGAGCTGATGAAGGAGTGCGCGTTCCCCAGTTTCGCCGCCTCGATGACCTCGGCCTCCGTTGCGCCGTCCTTGCCGTACAGGATGTTGTCGTAGATCGTCGTCGCGAACAGCGCCGGCTCTTGCTGGACCAGGCCGATGTGCTTCCTGAGTGACTTCAGCTTAAGCTTCTTGATGTCCTTCCCTGCAAAACGCATCAATGTACACAAGCCTAATTTCCGTCACGATGATGCACAACAGTTGATCTGGAGAAACTGAAACTATCATATATCTTTGCGCAGGAGATACCGTCGATCAAGACTTTTCCGGCGCTCGGGTCGTAGAACCGGAGGATTAGTGATAGGACGGTGCTCTTGCCGGAGCCGCTCATCCCGACGAGCGCCATGCTCTTGCCAGCCTTCATCAGGAGGTCGAGGCCTTTGAACACGACCACCTCGGGCCTCGACGGGTACCGGAACTCGACGCCCCGCAGCTCTATCACGCCCTCGACTCTATTGACGTCGTCGCCGGAGTCGATCCGGACGTCGGTCTTCCTATCCAGTATCTCAAACACCGAGGACGCCATCTGGTTCCCCTTGATGATGTCCGGTGCCATGGCCAGTGTCTCACCCATGGCCAGCGCCGTCACAATGAGCACCATGAAGGACTTCATCACCGACTTGAAACTGGCCAGCTCCTTGCTCATCAGCTCCGAACCATACCTGGAGTTTGTAACACTTTACCAGACGATTTTCGAGTGTAAATTTTGACTGTGTTTCGGTAGCACTTTACCATAAAGCCAATGCATAGGAAGAGAAGAGGAAGAACTGTGAGACTCCGTAGAAGAGGCCGGCGCCCTGGCCTCGCCGGAAGGACATCTTCGCGGGCTCCTTGAGCTCATCTGCATAGAGCTTTATCACCTTCTCCTCCGAGCAGAAGGCGGCCACCGTCCGGATGTTGCTCACTGCCTCCGCGGCGAGCATGTTGGCCTTCAGATACGACCTGCCGAGGTTGCCCCCGTATCCTTTCATGAACATTTTCTGTTGCATCACAACACAAGATTGCGATTTCGCCAGAGAACTAGGAATTGCATGGCCGCTGATATGTACGACGATGAAGAAGAGATGTGCTCACCTCACTAATGTGGCCGCTGACCATGAGAGGATAGGTGGCGAGCACGACCAGTGTGATCCTCCAGTTGAGTATGAAGGCGATGATGAGAGACGTCACGATCATCCCGACGTTCTGCAGCAGGATGGTCGAGCGGTCGACGACGATGGTGCGCACGAGCGTGGCGTCCGTCTCAAGCCGCGACGACAGCATCGCGCTGGTGTTGCTGGTGTCGTCGAACCACCCGATCTCGTTCCGCAGGATGGCCGAGAACATCTTCTCCCGGACGCGCAGGGTGAGCCGCTCGCCCATAATGCCGAAGCTGAGGTGCTCGATCGCGTGGAACACCACGGTGAGCACCGCGCCGCAGCAGAAGAGCACGGCGATCTTTCTCACCTCCCGCTTGGTGGTCTCCCACCCCATGTAGTAGGACACGAGAGCCTGCGTGACGCCGAGGGCGAAGAGCGGCATCTGGGAGCCCGCCACGAAGGCGCTGATGGCGCCCGATACGCCAAAGAACCAGTCCGGCCGCACCATGGAGTAGAGCTTCTTCATGGAGACGGGCTTCCCCTTGTACGCTTCATCGTGCGCATCGACGGTGCCGTACCGGCTGACCGAGTCCTTGTCGGAGCGGAAGCTAGCACCCATGCTCGTCCTCCCGGACAACTCCCTTGAATACTTGAAACTACCAACAAACAAGTTGAGTGTCATTAGCTCAGGGTCGCCACTTGACAAATTGACACCATGTACTACACGCACCTTAGTGGCCTGGTGATGCTTGCGCTGTCCGAGAAAGACGGCTTGTGCTGCAGCTGAGCAGCCTCCTGCAGCTGGATCAGAGAAGCGTAAGCGCTGTGAGGGTTCGCCATCAGCTGCTCGTGCGTGCCGGTCTCGACGATCCTGCCGCCGTCCACGACGGCGATCGTGTCTGCGTTCCTGACGGTCGACAGGCGGTGCGCGATCACCACGGTCGTGCGGCCGACCATGACGCGGTCCAGCGCCTCCTGCACGCTCTTCTCGGACTCGGCGTCCAGCGCGCTCGTCGCCTCGTCGAGGAGAAGTACCGACGGGTTCTTCAGTATCGCCCTCGATATCGCGATGCGCTGCTTCTGCCCGCCGGAGAGCTGTATCCCGCGCTCGCCGACCTGCGTCTCGTACCGGTCGGGGAGGTGGTTGATGAAGGTTATCGCCTCCGACAGCTTCGCCGCGTGGTTGATCTCCTCCATGGTGGCGTCGCCCTTGCCGTAGAGTATGTTCTCCCGGATGCTCGTCGCGAAGAGCGCCGGCTCCTGATTGACGAGCCCAATCTGCCGGCGCAGCCACTTGACGTCGATATCCTTGATGTCGTGCCCGTCGAGAAGGATCGAGCCCGAGAGCGGCTCGTAGAAGCGCTCGATGAGCGAGACCACGGTGCTCTTGCCGGAGCCGCTCCCACCGACAAGAGCGACGATCTTGCCGGCCGGGAAGTCCAGGCTGAACCTGTCGAGGATGACGACGTCCGGGCGAGACGGGTAGGCGAACCGCACGTTGCGGAACTGGATGTGGCCGTCGACCACCGGCAGCGTGCGGCCGGCCTTGGCGCTCGTCTTGTTCACAGTGCTCCTCTCGATCATCTGGAAGATCGGGTATGCCGCCGTCCTCGCCCGGAGGAACGTCGATATGTTCGGCGCCGCCTGGCCGAGCGACCTGCACACATTGCATACGCCAATTAACTACGTGTCGTCAATCTGCACGGTCAACAACATTTGCGAATAAGGATGTGCTCTTACAGGCCGGCGATGACGACGTTGAGCATGGTGGTGAAGGACTCGCCGCCGTTGGAGATGCGTTTGTGGACGACGATGCTGGTGAACCAGATGAGCAGCGCCCAGGAGCCGAAGAGCACCGAGTGCATGGAGCCGAGCCCGAGCCCCTTGGCGAGGCCGCCCCTCTTGCCGTACTCGTACGTCCTCAGCAGCGCCTCCCGGTACGTCCTCACGGCCTTCTCCTCGCCGACGAACGCCTGCACCGTCCGCACGTTGCCGATCACCTCCTCGGCGATCTCGCCGGCCTTGACGTAGGACTTGCGAACGCGGGCCATGAGGCCGATGGTGACGTAGGCGTAGATGCCTCCGGCGATCGCGATGAGCGGGACGATGGCGAGGGTGACGAGGCTGATCTGCCACACGCGCGAGAAGCCGATGGCGAAGCCGGCCAGGAACCGGCTGATGTAGTGCATGAAGTTGCCGACCTGCAGCGACCCATGGGCACTGCTCGTCAGCGCAAACACACAACGCAGTGAACGCACCGTGGTGAATCTTGCGGCGGCCGGCGCGCCGTAATTTGTTTTGACCAGCTTTGACTCACGCGCTCTTGGAAGTTGGAATTGAGCTGGACCTAATGGGCTTTACTCCGTGGGCCAAATTTGAGTTACGTATGAGCCCAGGCCTCAATTCAGTGCGGACGGTACAGGCTGGAGTAAGTAAATGGCGTGGGCCGATCGAACTGGACTGGACCCTCCCATCTTCAGGGCCTAATCAATCAGAAGACCGGGCTATATCCCCCCCCCCCCCCCCCCCAAAGAAAACAAGAAGAGCAGCTATGCATTTCTACATTCTACTCCAAGAAAAGAAAACCTATAAATTTCTACAGCGGCTGCAACATTCAAGTGTTCCACTAGTACAAACAAAATGCTCATTGCGTAATTTTCCAATATAAAGTGCGTTGTGTGTGAACTACTGCAGCACGAACTAGCATGTCCTAGTTTTAGAAGACACCCAGAAAAGTTGGCAGTGGCACGAATAGGAACAAAGCTTGCGAGATGAAGGCACGTAGGAACAAACCAGCCTACGGAGAGATGGAAACGTGGGTCGTCGTCATCGCTGATGTTCAGTGTAAGTACTCGAGCAAGGAAAGGAATCTCGCACACTACCATCCGCGGCACGAATCCCGCAACCGCGCGAGGCTGGTGACCAAATCGTGCTGGCAAGTAAACCGGTATTGGGGATTCTAGGTTGGGAATCAACAAACGGCAACCACTTTAGGGCTACTTTGGATAGGCATGATTCGTGAACAACTTCTAAAGTGGAGTCCACTGTGTACCTTGTGTAGAGGGTGCTTTAATCGGTTGGATGTCTAGACCCGTTTGATTTATAAGAAAACTTAGGAGTGTTTTAATCGATTGGAGATTACGACTTTTGGTTAAAATAGAATAGTAACAGATAGAAAAAATAGCTTTTGGAATAAAATTTAAAAAATGAGTTTTGAAAAATGTAGACGTGGAGGAGACGACGGAAACTGGCCATTGGCTTGGAATAGCCGCTATTAGAAGCCGAGGTGTTCAAATTGACTTCCGGCTTCTCTCAACAGAAACCAGAGGTCGAAGCTGATTTGAACACCCCTTAAACTCCCCTCCAATATTTTTTTTAACAAGAAGTCAAGCTCTAGAGAAAACAAATTCTTTCTAACCAGGGTCCTCGGCAATAAGAATTGAGATTCGAGAAAAGAGAAACTTGTGGTCCAAAAAAGAGTAAGCTAAAAAGGGAAAAAGGTAGTCATGGCTTGTGCATGGACGGTGATGGCGCGTATGCAAGAACAACATGAAGCGAGCCACAACTCACACGAGCATTGACACATGACACCTAACTGGAATGGGGCGAAGGGCTAAAGGCATGTGTGCCTCAGCGTTCATGCCAGCTCGGCATGTAGAGAAATGCACCGTGACTGGCTTTCTTTCTAGCACAAGCAGAATATGTATGGTTGTGTCGTGTTGCAATGTCACAGTGCATACATCGATGTGTATATATCTGTGCGATGAATCGCAGTCAGCATTCACCGTTGCTCGTACGTGGAGGCTCTCCATGGCAAGTGGATTGAGGATCATAGATTGGAGGTCAAGGAAACCGCGGTTGAGTTCATGGCACCGTCATTAGCTCAGTCAGATGTCCAGGCAGCCGTACGATGGAGATCTGTCGGTGCCAGATCGACTACCCCGCGGGACCTCTGCTCAAAACGGGGCCCACTAAGTACCCTGTGGAGCAGTCCACGTGGAAAATGCAAAGGGCGACACGTAGCACGTTTGCTAGGAGGACCACCAGAGTTCTCCTAAAGACACCTATATATTCGAGACGTGTTCTAGAAGCCGCCCAAAGTTTATGAACCGAGATATTGTTAGAGCAACTCCAGCAGTAGCCCTCAAAACAGGGCCCCTACTTTTCATTTGAGGGTTCCCCCTACTTTTGAGGGCCCTGTTTTCTGGGCTGCACTCCAGCAGGAGCCCTCAAAACAGGGCCCCTACTTCTCAATTCCCTCTATTTCCTCACACACTATATGCATATGTATGGGACAAAAGCACAATACATAATAAAATAGTTATGATTTCACAATGAGGGACAATATTTAAATATATGAATTCAAATACGAATATTGAAATTTAAATTCAAATTTGTTCCGAATTTAAATTGAAAGCACAAAGTTCATCACATAACATTCAAATTTGTTTCGAATTCAAATACGAATATTCAAATTTATTCCGAATTTAAATTGAAAGCACAAATATGAATTCAAATACGAATATTCAAATTTAAATTCAAATTTGTTCCGAATTTAAATTGAAAGCACAAAGTTCATCACATAACATCCAAATTTAAATTCAAATTTGTTCCGAATTCAAATACAAATATTCAAATTTGTTCCGAATTTAAATTGAAAGCACAAAGTTCATCACATAACATTCAAATTTAAATTCAAATTTGTTCCGAATTCAAATACGAATATTCAAATTTAAATTCAAATTTATTTCAAATTTAAATTGAAAGCACAAAGTTCATCACATAACATTCAAATTTAAATTCAAATTTGTTCCGAATTCAAATATGAATTCAAATACGAATATTCAAATTTAAATTCAAATTTGTTCCGAATTTAAATTGAAAGCACAAATGTTCCACAAAAAACGAGGAAAGCTGAAAAATGAGGGCTGGAGTAGGGGGCCCCTAGGAATGAGGGGTGGGAGGGTGATTTGAGGGCCTCCTCAAATTTGAGGGCTCTGCTGGAGCTCGTTTTTTGGCTCAAGCCCTCAAATTTGAGTTTTGAGGGCTCAAGTAGGGGCCCTGCTGGAGTTGCTCTTAGTACTAGTACTCCTTAAAAAGGAGAAAAACTAAAAAGGATATACCGTTCCACTAAAAAGAAGATACAACTCTCTACCATTTGAGATCTCTCTTGCTTCACTCTCCCGCTCGCTCTCGCGCTCTCTTCTCTCTCTCACTAACGCCAATAGGGGGCCACTGCTGGCAAATCTATCATCTCTGGCCATGGCGCCACTGCGTATCATCGTCCCCAACCACAGCACTATCGGATCCGATCGTCCCCTGGCGGGAGCGAGGTTGATCAGCTGCCCGAGTTTCGGCCCTGATGGTATGCCCCTCGCTTCAGCACTCTAGCTTTTCTTTCCCCTATCTTCTCGAGCTCCGATGAGAGGAGCAGTGCCGTCACGGCCACTGACGGGTTCACCACGCCTCCCAAATGTAAAGGGAGGCCAAGGAGGCGATAGGCGGTGGTAGAGGGTGTTGGGTAGTGGTAGATGGCAGCAACGAAGGAAGGCACAACGAGCTGGCAGTGCACTTTATATTAGGTTGGTCGTGGTGAGGGCAGTAGGGGAGGGGGAGACTGTGGCACGGTGCGGTGGCTAGGCCATCGCCAACTGTTAGTGGGGGAGGGGGGTATGGAACTGCAGCCAACGCAGGGGAAGAAGATGGAGAGGGGGAGCGGCAGAGAAAGAGACAACGGGAGAGGAGGTGAAACTTGATAAAACTTAGTGAACTCTATATTAAGAGCATTTTTCAACGATATACCGTTCTTAAAAAACCTTATGTACTACAACCTTTTAATTTCTTTTCCCAAATAACTAACTTTTGGATTTACATTGATATACATGACTAGTGAAAAATAATCCAGAAGTCAAAAGCTAAAGCTGAAATGAGCGGGGCTGATCACTCATTGATATACATGACTATATGAGAGTTTTTTTTGGAAGACTTATATGAGAGATTTGCTAGCTCAATTCAGTGGAGAGTTGTCGCGAGAATTTTGTGATAGTGTAGCTAGCTCATGCATGTTTCATGCAACAGAACCATTCATTGGTCATACTGGCTAGGTCGTACTATCAGACCACTTAAAAGCCACTAGGATGGGAACGGCCCTGTTATTTTGAGTTTTGGTTACGGCTAATGGTTTTTGTTTGTATTATTTAATATGGCAATAGACGGTGCACATAGTTTTTAGTTTGAAAAGTTGTTTGAAGAATCACTTCAAAAAATCATTCTATTTATTTTGCCTTTAAGATAAACAAAAAAACCCATATAAAACAGGGCCAGTTATGTATGCATTAACATGCATGCCGGGTAGGCTCTATCTAAACAGACGGTGGATCAACAATCATTTATTGTGCTTTATATCAACCTTGAGGTATGATCATCAAGGCTCATTTATTTCTTTGCGGTACACACACAACAAAAAAATGTGTGTGGGAAAGAATATGCAACAAGTTTATACGCACATTACAGATTCTACGTAGTAGTACATACTACTAGCTAAAGGCTGTCTATGAACAATATTATTGTCCTCTTCATATGCTTTTGACAGTAATAAAAATGAGCCTGAATATATAACTGTCACAGTTGGAGTGGGAATTAATATTTTTACCAGTTCCAACTTAATTAGCTATAGATTGATTCGAGCATCCATATTTTGGTATTTTTATATGAGATTAATTACCATTTTGGTATTTGTGCTTAATTTAGCCTGATAGAATTGCTATTGGAGCCAAATCATGCATACGTTATGCTTCAGCTGACGAGCTTGAAAAATAAAAAAATCTACTTTTGCAGACCTTTTAGTTAGTAAGAAAATGATGGCAAAAAGAAAAGAAGAAGGCACACCAAGTTCCATACTACTCCTACAAGCAAATAGAACTACTCTCCTATCAGTATCGAGCTATCGCCGACACATCTTAGCACACTCCCAACACCCATAAATGATAAACCCATGTAAATGTGTACACCCTGATCTAGCGACTAGAGTACGGAATTCAGATCGAGAGAACGTTAGGATTGGATATATGGGCGAAACCCATTGGTGGTGGATTATTTAAGGGCATGGACGGATATAATTGAACTTAAACGGAGCGAGATCGATCGATGAGGCTACTCCACGTCCTAGTCAGTAATGTCTGTGATATCTGCAGTATTAACTAGTATACCAATTAGGATTTAGGATGAGATGAAAAAAGAATTAAAGAAGAGAGAAGCAGTATCCTATTGAAGATATTGCTTGGATATAAAATCCAACAGTAAAACATTGAATCTGATAAGACGAGGAAGAGAGTGAGGGAGAGAGGGGAAGAGTTAGGGACCTCGGGATAGATATTAACTATTGAAAAGGTTATATATACGACTATTTTATGATGACGTGGAGAAGTAATTTGGTTTACAATGTCTTGGAAATGCCCTAGGTGAAGTGGATCAGTAGTACGCTCGGCTTCGCATAGCCAAAGGCCAGGACTGTGCTACTGGCGCCCCCTCCTGCACCCACAACGCCTTCAATGCCCTTCACCAACCCTAATTACTCACCGGCCTGCCTGCCGTTAATCTCTCTTCGGTCTTTTCCCCTTTCACTCACCAAGACCGGCGGCGGGCATGGAATGTGCAACGGCAAGAAAGGCAACACGTACGCGTAGGTTACACGAGCGTGTAGTAATGCGTACCTTCTCGGAGATGGCGTCCTGGACTACGAGGATGTCGCTGGTGATGGCGTTGATGACCTCGCCGGTGGAGGCCTCGGTGTCGAAGACGGCGATGTCCTGGTCCAGCATCGACCGCAGGTACGCCAGCCGCATCTTCGCCGCCTGCCGCTCCCCCGTGTGCATCCAGCACGCCACCTCTGCAAAACCATGCATATCGCATACGACATGACGCATTGTGTTTGTACAGATGCATGTGTATATATGCATCCGGACAATAACACGCTCGTTTAGACGACGCACGCACCGGTCCACGACGAGAAGAGTATGACTATGCCGAGATACACGAAGTCCAGCGAGTACTGCATGACGATGCACGCAAGGAAACAAAAGATTAACCGACGTCGTCGATCGCGGGACGAGCTGCCAAGTTGGTATGGTAAAAAAAATGGCAAATGGAGACGCACGCGTGTGTATATGCTATGAAGTACCTTGGCGACGCGGCCGGAGACGGTGGTAGGGAAGAGGTAGGCGAGGCCGATGATGTTGATGAGCTTGCCGAAGAAGATGAAGAAGACGGGCACGGAGGCGCCGTGCGCGCACGCGCCCAGCGAACCCACCGCCATCAGCACGTAGTCCCACCGGTCCGCGAACGAGAAGAGCTTCAGGAACGGCACCTTCTCCACCGCCGCCGCCGCCTCCTTCTCCCCCTCCGCCCCCTTCTTGCTCCCTCCCTCGCCGCCACCGCTCTGATGATGATCCTGGGCGCCATGCGCCGACGAGCTCATGTTCTCTCTAGCTAGCTAGGACACACACCCTGTGCTCGTGTGTGCGAGCGAGCGAGCGAAGATGGGCTGTGCCTATGGGGAGGAGCCGCGTGGGGCTTTAAAGAAGACTAGCTAGCTACTGTTTTCAGAGCAGCTCGTTCGCTCGTCGGAGTGGCCGTAACTCGCCAACATTTTAGCCGTGGGCGCGCGCCGTGCGTGCGTAGCCGTAGCCGCGGAGGTAACCCGACCGCGTGCTGCTGTGGCAGAGCAGAGCAGAGCAGAGCAATGTCGATCGAGGGGGGTGAAAAGCCCCAAAAATTCAAACCAGAAAATTTGTGATTTTTGCTGCATTTTTGAGTGAAAATCTGAAACTTTCCCTTTTGGGAAAGTCCTGCTGTTTTCCGCTTTCCCTTTTCGGCTAACTGCCACCTCTTCTTGCTGGCGCCCTCTCCTTTCCCGCCTCCCCCTCCTCTCTGGCGCCCGCCCCCTTCTCTTCTCCTGCTGGCGCCCGCCTCCTCCCCGCTTTCCCTCGCGCGTGCGCAGCACCCGTGCCCGAGCTCGTCGCTCCCGCACGGCCGCACCGCCTGCGCCTCCCTCGGATCCACCCTCTCCGCCACAAACTAGCCGAGCCACTCCCTTCTCCCTCCCGTTTTCCCCAATGATCCCCTCACCTTCCTAAGCCCCAAAATGGGTTCCCCTCTCAGAGATCTACCCGCCAGTGCCCTCGGTTGCCGCCGCCGACCCTCCGTGCGCTCAGATCGCCGTCGCCGCCGTGACCCTGTCCCAATGGCGCTGTAGCGGACGGAGGAAGAAGACGACCTACGTGGCCCCTCCTCCGTCGCCCGATTGCTCCCGTTGCCGTCTAATTTGGATCGTCGGATGGCCGCTCTCCTCGACCGTCGGATCTTCATAAAACCCCCTCTTCGCCTCCGTCCGATCCCTCCCTTACCGCTTCGCCCCCTCCGTTGTATCCCCACCGTCCGATCTCCGGCCACCCCAATCCAGTCCGCCCGTTCCCCGCCATCTCGTCCGCCCGCCCGAGCCACGCGCCAGCCATCTGAGCCGCATGGGCGCGCGCTGGCTGGGCCGCCTCCCCTCGGCCCGCTCGTCTCCCGCGCAATCGCGCGCGCGCTGGGCCGCGTCGGCCTCCCGGCCGCGCGGGCCGTTCCCCGGGCCAGGCCGCACTGTAGCACAGGCTGGGCCGGTTACTGTTCATTTGATTTTCCCGTGATTTATTAATTTCTAAAATCCCAGAAAATCCCAAAAATTCCCAAATTTCACCACTTTGCTCCAAATATTATTCCAGACCCTCTGGTGAAATCCTTTTCCACAATTTCATCCTAGAAAAATTCCTAAAATCCATTTGGAGTGTTTATGCATTTTATTTCTTTTTAATTAGATTATTTTTCCTCGCTTGTTTAGTTGCAAGCCGGATTTACTTATTTAAATTGTTTGCGCTAGTATCGGAGATCCCGGAGATTCAAGAGCAGGCTCAAGATCCAGGTGCTTCGACGTTCGAGCTCGCAGAAATCATCCGGATAGACGGCAAGTCCCAAATCCTTTGATCATATTGTATCCCATAATGTTTAAATATGTTAATACATTATTTGCATTGAGCTAGTTCTGAAATGTTAGTTCTAAAATAAAAATAAAATGTTTAGAATGACATGTGATATAGTTAGTCCTACCACCGTTAAATGCCATGATTAAATTGTAGCCCTGCCTTTGAAGCCCTAGAAATAATTATCTGGTATTCTAGAGAATCGTAGGATATTATTATCATGCAAAGTGTTACACTGTTAAGGTTGTGGCTGCGGGCCAATAGATTTTGGAAAACCCGACTCTAGGGCAGGGTAGTATGGGATGCCGTGCCCTAGGGCGGAGTATGTCGACATGTAAGATAGGGTAAGGGGGGCTGTGGTGCGCCGCGAGACGGTTTTCGCCCGCCTCTTACCCTGGGTTGCAGGTTGCGGACCTGGCCGGGGTTGCGGACTCCGGGGGAAAAAAATATAAGGACTAGAACCTTACGCTGAGCAATTGACATGGTGACCGCTCAACCACAGGAGTTGACTTGTCAACACTGGTTTAGTAGCTGCTCAACTCGATTGAAACTCTACAGGTGTTGTGGAGAAGGTGTTTGGGTAACAAAGGTTAGGCAGACCGTGATTGGGTGCCTAACAACGGTAGAGTTCACTCGAAGCGGCACCGTTTTCTTTTTCTTGTGTGTGTGTGTGTGAGCGAGCCAGACCCGAGTGAATTCTACCGGGTAGAGCCTATATAAAGAGTTGAGCAGTGAAACGACCTGGCTTTCTTAACTCTGTCGCGGGAGTTAAGGGATCGTGTGGGTAAAGCTGAGCAAACTCTGCAGAGTCTAATAAATGGTATTCGAATGCGCCGTGCTCCCGGTTATTGGAGCTGTGTCACTTGGGTGATTCCAGCAGCAAAGCTTAAGTAGTTTTGTACATACTTTAACTTGATTAGTTGGTTAATGAACTCTTCGTGAAAACCCCTGAGTTCTTGAGGAGTAGTTTTGGGTCCGTTTTCTAAAAATGTTTGCAAATAAAACTGCATCCACTCAAAGTTAATAAACCAAATATACTCCCTTCCTTTGATGTTCCGTGCATGTAATAAGTTAGGGTCCCTTTGGGACTTGCTGAGCCGGATGATTGGCTCACGGCTTGCTTTTGCCCTTCTTTAGAGGATCAAGACGAAGGTGAAGGTCTCCCCGTTGAGGAAGCCCCAGAAGGTCTCTTCTTCGACAAGGACCCGTGGCTTTAGGTCTTGGCCGCGCTCGAGCGGATTCTGGTGTTTTTGTGATGTAAGTATACTTTGGGCTTGCACGCCCCGCTGTTGAAAAAATGGATGTTAATCCGTATGTGAAATATATGCTGGACTTTTGTCGTAAGCATGCGATGGTATACTCTTGCGCGACACTTCATAACTGTTCATGCGTGAATAGTTGCGAGGTGCCGTGTCCGTACGCGCCCCTGGAAACGGGGGCGTTACAAGAAGTGGTATCAGAGCAGGCTCTTGACCGTAGGTTGAGACCTAAGGCAAATTAGGAAGTGATTTTATCGCAAAACTTAATTTAAGCCATAAAAAGGGTTTACGAAAAATATAAGTATTACTGCTGTCTTTTTCCTCTCTTGTTGCTACCTTATCTATCTTAGTTTACTTCTGCTTAAGTTTCATTTTTGCAAAATGTTTACTGCTTTGCTTGTCTAGTTTCAAAATTTTCGCTTCTCAGCAGCTGGAGGAGTAGCCGTTGTTCGCTAAGTCTAGACTGACCCTGAGTAGTAGTGGTGCTTTTGTAATGTAAAGCAGGTGTAATCATGAACCCTAAGAGGTTTGTGTGCCACTTGCATAGAGTAAATTTATGTTCATTATCCTTGTATGTTGTTTGCTTAACTATCAGTAATCCCCCTGCGTTCAAAGCTTTCTCCTGTCCCCTTTCGCTCTCGTTCTTACCTTTTTCGCCCTATACTTACCTTGAAAATTCAATGTCTTACTTATCTACTCTTATTCCCCAAAGCCGCTGCAAAACTGATCTCAAGTTCCCAATTGACAGATGGACCCGACAGAGCAGAGGGATCAGACCAACAGGCAGGGTGCACCTGCCACAGATCAAGCCACACTTGCCAGCATAATAGCGATGATGGAACAAAATCGCTATCGGAGAGAACAAAATATTCTGCGAATGCGAGATCAACAGACCCAGTTGCTTGAGCAGATAGCAGCCAGATCACCTAGTGTCAAGGTGACACCCGAAGAGTCAGCGTCAGCGTCAAGCGCAACTGCATTAAAGTTTGCAGCATTCCTGCAAACTCAACCACCTAAATTCCCCTCAGCAACAGAACCACTGAACGCAGATAACTGGTTACAAGATGTTGAGAGAAGAATGAATACTATACGATGTACCAATAAGGAGAAAGTCCTTTTTGCCACCTATCAGCTGTCAGATCCTGTAATTACTTGGTGGAATGCTATCCAGTGGATACATCCAAATAAGGAAGACATTACCTGGGAAGACTTTGTGAAGAGATTCCGTAAAGCCTTCATTTCCCCTAGAGTTATCACTGAAAAATATCAGGATTTCCTTGATCTTCAACAAGGAGAAAACTCCATCACAGCATATCTACAACAATTCCATCAGTTATCCCAGTATGCTCAAGAAGAGATTGATACTGAAGCCGAAAGGATGGAGTGCTTTATGAAAGGCCTACGACCCAATATGAGACAACGCCTTCAGTCCATGAAGTTTTCAAGCCTATTGAACCTGGTTGATCGAGCTCTACAAATAGAAGAAAGACCAGGTTACGTGAAAGTTATGAAACGAAAGCAGCCTTCGCCTCCTTCACCAACGGCTTGTTTTCACTGCGAACAGGATGGGCATTATCGTGACCAATGCCCACTGAAGTACTTACCCAAAGAAGAAGCTAGACAGCAAGCAAAGAGGCAGGCCACAACATCACGCCAGCCACCGATAGAAGAAGAAGAATCCTACCCTGAGAAGACCCAGTTTGAACAGTCTCAGCAGTATACCACTCCCTCACCACTCGCCATCAAGTGCCTCACCTGCGGTGGCAAGCATCTTACTAGCAGCTGTCCACGAAGGACAGATACATGTTTCCATTGTGGAGAGACTGGACACTACAAGCATCAGTGTCCCAGAAGGACTTTGCCATCAGAAGCAGCTAAACTCCAAGCCCAAAACCAACAGACAGTCAAGAAAACATGAGCCATGCAGGACAAGTTATGAGATGATGTACTTTTGGTTATCCTTTTGTAAGCTAGTTGGAAGAACTGAATAGCTTGTATGTAAATTATTTTAACTAAGGCTTATGGCAAGACTATGAAAGTGTATGAAGACTGTCTGTGTAAAGCATAAGGAGCGAGAAGTTTATGTTGCAATCCTAACAGACCCAGACATATATGTAGCCCTGGTACTGCATAATTCAGCTAAGTGTGAACCTGTAGCATATACCCAATGATGATATGCCGGTACAAGTGAGAAGGAGTCAAAGTCAATCCAGCAGAGGTTAAAGCAGATTTACTGCAGCCAGATATGCAAGGGCTAGATGCCATTTGGGCATGAACTGACTAGCCAAGAATAAAGGCAAGGTAGATTGTGAGATCAAAACAGTATCATTGGTAACCCTTGAAGGTCAGAAAATGGTAAGAAAAAAAAAACGAGAAGTATTGAAGGATGCAAGAAAGCGCATGATCAACATGCTAGCAGTCACACCAGATCAAGTGCAAGAATACCCTGATGTATTTCCAGAGTAATTGCCAGGCAGATCCCCTGACAGACAAGTAGAAGTTGTTATAGAATTGATCCCAGGCACAAAACCAGTTGCCAAAGTATCAGTACAGAATGTCAGTCAGTGAATTAAAAGAGCTCAAGAGACAGTTAGATGAACTGCAAGAGAAAGAGTTTATTCGACCAAGTGTTTCGCCTTGGTCAGCCTCAGCCTTGTTTGTGAAAAAGAAGAATGGCGAACTGAGAATGTGCGTGGATTACAGAGGTTGGAATGCTGTCACCATCAAGAACAAGTATCCCCTCCCCAAAAATTGATGATTTGTTTGATCAACTCAAAGGTGCCAAAGAATTCTCTAAGATCGACTTGCGCTCGGGTTACCATCAGCTCAAGATCCGAAAGCAAAATCGAGAGAAGACAGCTTTCATCACCAGATATGGATTATATGAGTTCACGGTCGTTCCCTTGGGTTTAACCAATGCACCAGCTTATTTCATGAACCTTATGAATCTGGTGCATAGGGACAAATTGGATCGATTTGTGATTGTCTTCATTGACAATATTCTGATTTACTCCAAGAATGAAGAAGAGCACAAGGAGCATTTGCGCATAGCTTTGACCAGATTGAGAGAACACCAGTTGTATGCCAAGTTCGACAGATACAGTTTTTGACTGAAATAAGTTGCTTTCTTGGGTGACATTATATCAGAAGATAGAGTCAGGGTTGACCCAGAAAAGATAGTCGCAGTTATGGAACGGAAACAGTCCAAGACAGTGACAGAAGTGAGGAGCTTTCTTGGATTGGCAGGCTATTATCGCCAATTCATAGAAGGATTCTCCAAGATTTCCCGTCCACTCACTCAACTACTGAGGAAAGATAGGCCATTCACATGGACATATGCTTGTGAAGCGCGTTTTCAGCTGTTGAAGACCAAGTTGACAACAACACTAGTGTTGATTTTGCCCAACCCAGAGAAAGAATTTCAAAGCTATTGTGACGCTTCAAAGCAGGGTTTGGGATATATGCTGACGCAAAACAGGGAAGTTGTTGCCTATGTATCCAGACAACTGAAGCCACATGAAGAGAATTACCCCACACACACAATTTAGAACTGGCAGCTGTGGTGCATGCATTCAAAATTTGGCGGCACTACCTGCTAGGGAATTGTTGTGAGATGTCCTCAGAGCACAAGAACTTGAAATACTTGTTCACACAGCCAGAGTTGAATATGAGACAGCGGAGATGGCTAGAGTTGAATGAAGACTATGACATTGATCTCCAATATCGACCGAGCAAAGCAAATGTAGTGGCCGATACCCTTAGACAAAAGACTCATCCAAGCAAAGTCAGCACAACAGAGTACCCACCAGAGTTGCAATGAGATATCCTACGGCTAAATTGGGTGATCACTGAACAAGGCAGTATGGCAGCGTTGGGACTCCAACCATTGCTGACAGATCAGATGAAAACAGCACAAGATGAAGGAAGAAGTAGCAGAGTACGTAGCTAAATGTGATGTTTGCCAACAGATCAAGATAGATCACCAGAAGCCATCGGGATTGTTGCAACCTTTGCCAATACCCGAATGGAAATGGGATAGTATCGGCATGGACTTCATTACTGGACTTCTCAAGACTCGTGAGGGATATGATGTTATCTGGGTCATTGTCGATAGATTGACCAAGGCGACTTATTTCCTCCCGATTAAGCAAACCTATGGGAAGGATAAACTTGCCGAACTGTATTTGACCAGAATAGTGACATTACATGGAGTTCCCAAGAAAATTGTGTCAGATAGAGGAGTACAATTTACCTCCAAGTTTTGGGGGAAATTGCGAAAGCTATGGGCACCGATTTGAACTTCAGCTCAGCATATCACCCATAGACAGATGTACAGACAGAGAAAACCAGCCAGATTGTAGAAGATATGTCGAGAGCTTGTGCAATCGTATATGGTGCAGCATAGAAAACCTGCTTACCATTTGCTCAGTTCTTATACAACAACAGCTATCAAGCCAGCATCCAAAAGGCACCGTTTGAAGCACTTAATGACAGAAAATGCAGAACCCCTCTGAATTGGACAGAAACAGGAGAGCGACAACTTATTGGTCCCCAGATTGTTCAAGATGCAGAAACACATGTCAGAATTATCAGAGATAGACTCAAGATTGCCCAAGACCGACAGAAGAGCTATGCAGATAACCGCAGGAAAGACTTGAGCTTCGAAGTTGGAAACTTCGTCTATATCAAGGTCACACCATTCAAAATAGTCAAGAGATTTCAAGTCAAGGGCAAATTAGCACCAAGATATGTGGGACCATTTGAAAAATTGGACGAGTTGGGGAAGTAGCTTATCAAGTGCAGCCCCGCCCAACTTATCCAGAATCCTCAACGTGTTCCACGTATCTCAGCTTCGAAAGTGTCTACGATAGCCAACAGACGAAGTGCCATTGTCAGATATTGAATTACGAGATGACTGCACAGGTGCTGAAGAACCACTACAAATCCTTCAGACGTCAGAAAGGCAGCTCAGAAACAAAAATGTCAGATTTTGCAGAGTACAGTGGAAGAATCACACAGCGGACGAGACCACCTGGGAACGAGAGTCAGACTTGCAGCGAGATTTTTCCCAACTTACTCCCTGGACCAAGTTAATCTCGGGGTCGAGATTCTTTTAAGGGGGGTAGGTTGAAAAGCCCCAAAAATTCAAACCAGAAAATTTGTGATTTTTGCTGCATTTTTGAGTGAAAATCTGAAACTTTCCCTTTTGGGAAAGTCCTGCTGTTTTCCGCTTTCCCTTTTCGGCTAACTGCCACCTCTTCTTGCTGGCGCCCTCTCCTTTCCCGCCTCCCCCTCCTCTCTGGCGCCCGCCCCCTTCTCTTCTCCTGCTGGCGCCCGCCTCCTCCCCGCTTTCCCTCGCGCGTGCGCAGCACCCGTGCCCGAGCTCGTCGCTCCCGCACGGCCGCACCGCCTGCGCCTCCCTCGGATCCACCCTCTCCGCCACAAACTAGCCGAGCCACTCCCTTCTCCCTCCCGTTTTCCCCAATGATCCCCTCACCTTCCTAAGCCCCAAAATGGGTTCCCCTCTCAGAGATCTACCCGCCAGTGCCCTCGGTTGCCGCCGCCGACCCTCCGTGCGCTCAGATCGCCGTCGCCGCCGTGACCCTGTCCCAATGGCGCTGTAGCGGACGGAGGAAGAAGACGACCTACGTGGCCCCTCCTCCGTCGCCCGATTGCTCCCGTTGCCGTCTAATTTGGATCGTCGGATGGCCGCTCTCCTCGACCGTCGGATCTTCATAAAACCCCCTCTTCGCCTCCGTCCGATCCCTCCCTTACCGCTTCGCCCCCTCCGTTGTATCCCCACCGTCCGATCTCCGGCCACCCCAATCCAGTCCGCCCGTTCCCCGCCATCTCGTCCGCCCGCCCGAGCCACGCGCCAGCCATCTGAGCCGCATGGGCGCGCGCTGGCTGGGCCGCCTCCCCTCGGCCCGCTCGTCTCCCGCGCAATCGCGCGCGCGCTGGGCCGCGTCGGCCTCCCGGCCGCGCGGGCCGTTCCCCGGGCCAGGCCGCACTGTAGCACAGGCTGGGCCGGTTACTGTTCATTTGATTTTCCCGTGATTTATTAATTTCTAAAATCCCAGAAAATCCCAAAAATTCCCAAATTTCACCACTTTGCTCCAAATATTATTCCAGACCCTCTGGTGAAATCCTTTTCCACAATTTCATCCTAGAAAAATTCCTAAAATCCATTTGGAGTGTTTATGCATTTTATTTCTTTTTAATTAGATTATTTTTCCTCGCTTGTTTAGTTGCAAGCCGGATTTACTTATTTAAATTGTTTGCGCTAGTATCGGAGATCCCGGAGATTCAAGAGCAGGCTCAAGATCCAGGTGCTTCGACGTTCGAGCTCGCAGAAATCATCCGGATAGACGGCAAGTCCCAAATCCTTTGATCATATTGTATCCCATAATGTTTAAATATGTTAATACATTATTTGCATTGAGCTAGTTCTGAAATGTTAGTTCTAAAATAAAAATAAAATGTTTAGAATGACATGTGATATAGTTAGTCCTACCACCGTTAAATGCCATGATTAAATTGTAGCCCTGCCTTTGAAGCCCTAGAAATAATTATCTGGTATTCTAGAGAATCGTAGGATATTATTATCATGCAAAGTGTTACACTGTTAAGGTTGTGGCTGCGGGCCAATAGATTTTGGAAAACCCGACTCTAGGGCAGGGTAGTATGGGATGCCGTGCCCTAGGGCGGAGTATGTCGACATGTAAGATAGGGTAAGGGGGGCTGTGGTGCGCCGCGAGACGGTTTTCGCCCGCCTCTTACCCTGGGTTGCAGGTTGCGGACCTGGCCGGGGTTGCGGACTCCGGGGGAAAAAAATATAAGGACTAGAACCTTACGCTGAGCAATTGACATGGTGACCGCTCAACCACAGGAGTTGACTTGTCAACACTGGTTTAGTAGCTGCTCAACTCGATTGAAACTCTACAGGTGTTGTGGAGAAGGTGTTTGGGTAACAAAGGTTAGGCAGACCGTGATTGGGTGCCTAACAACGGTAGAGTTCACTCGAAGCGGCACCGTTTTCTTTTTCTTGTGTGTGTGTGTGTGAGCGAGCCAGACCCGAGTGAATTCTACCGGGTAGAGCCTATATAAAGAGTTGAGCAGTGAAACGACCTGGCTTTCTTAACTCTGTCGCGGGAGTTAAGGGATCGTGTGGGTAAAGCTGAGCAAACTCTGCAGAGTCTAATAAATGGTATTCGAATGCGCCGTGCTCCCGGTTATTGGAGCTGTGTCACTTGGGTGATTCCAGCAGCAAAGCTTAAGTAGTTTTGTACATACTTTAACTTGATTAGTTGGTTAATGAACTCTTCGTGAAAACCCCTGAGTTCTTGAGGAGTAGTTTTGGGTCCGTTTTCTAAAAATGTTTGCAAATAAAACTGCATCCACTCAAAGTTAATAAACCAAATATACTCCCTTCCTTTGATGTTCCGTGCATGTAATAAGTTAGGGTCCCTTTGGGACTTGCTGAGCCGGATGATTGGCTCACGGCTTGCTTTTGCCCTTCTTTAGAGGATCAAGACGAAGGTGAAGGTCTCCCCGTTGAGGAAGCCCCAGAAGGTCTCTTCTTCGACAAGGACCCGTGGCTTTAGGTCTTGGCCGCGCTCGAGCGGATTCTGGTGTTTTTGTGATGTAAGTATACTTTGGGCTTGCACGCCCCGCTGTTGAAAAAATGGATGTTAATCCGTATGTGAAATATATGCTGGACTTTTGTCGTAAGCATGCGATGGTATACTCTTGCGCGACACTTCATAACTGTTCATGCGTGAATAGTTGCGAGGTGCCGTGTCCGTACGCGCCCCTGGAAACGGGGGCGTTACAGGGGGTTGGTTAAATGGTTAAATGGGGGCGCGAGGTTTGCCTCGCGTAGTAATGGGGGCGGGGCAGGTTGGTGCGGTAGTGAAGGGGATTTGTCCGAAAGCTGTACTTGGATTTGACTACAAAGTTCAATGTAACTTCCCTGATAGCTCAAAGAGTCAAGAGTTATCTATTTTGGTTGGCTGATGAAAGTGTACTTATATACGTGCATGGAACTCGGTTTGGTTTTTGTGGCAGGTAATTAAGAGATTCAGACTCAAGCAATGTCAACAAATATGTTGCGAACTTAGACCTCTTTCTTTTCGATTTGAGTTTCTGGCTTCTAACTTATTTTATACTATTTATAAATTTTATCTTTTTTCTATAATTTTAACTTTTTAAAGTTTTTTTTGCCGATTCTTTTGTCTCGTATTTGTTTGCATTATACGTGATAGGCTAGCATATTTTTTCTATTTTTAAAATTTTAATTTAATTATACTAAATAAACTTTCGTCAGTTACAGTATTTTTTTAGCCAGCTACAGTATTATTTAGCCATAAACCACCAAAAAACTCTTTTGAGCAGAACTTTAGGAACGCATTAGAAAATCAGGTGGATAATGTATTATAGGCTCTTCAATTTGTCGAATGTCAAGGATGGCAGATTTCTCCTTAAGTAGTTACGAGCACAGTACAATAAAGGCTGAACAGTTCTGCAGTTGTGGAAGTGCTCGTACCTCCACTGGAGCCAATTAACTGGCCCGCAGGTCAAGAAGTCAGAAGACAGGGATTGCGCCTTTTTTTTCTCCAGAAAATAGCGTTGTGGCATTTTTTCTTTCCCCATTCAGCCTTCGACATTACTGCTGTCTAGCTTGCGTGACATTCTTTTAACAGTGATTTATAATTTTTAGTTCTAATATAAACGTTTATACAAATAAATTAAAAGCAAAGAAGTCATTTTTAAAAGGCTATCCTAATAAACCGGTTTGAAATGATGACAAAGAAATTATTCTATTTGTTTATTTGAAAAAACTATAAACTATAAGTCATAAATTGAAAAGAACGATTATTCAGCTTCAATGTATGAATCAAACCTCGCTGAAGTTAGGAGAGTAAACGTTCATTCTTACTCTGTTGCTAAAGTTAGGACTTCATGCTAAATTTCTATGAAAATATTAGGCTCATTTCTTTGGTTCATCATAATTTTCGGTTTGTCTGTACTAGAAGCCTCAGATAATCTGAAGCCTGACTTTCCTATTAACTGAAGCCTGACTTATGGCTCGGCAAACAACACCTTAAGACACCTTATAAAGGGACTGTTCTTTTTAACTATGACGGATGACTTTTATCTTGAGAACGAGTATTTGTGTGAACGAATTAAATATCGATAAGCTGTTTTAAAAAGAAATCTTGATAAATTACTTTGAAAAAGTAACAGAAACAATATTCTATTTATTTATTTGAGAGAAATTATAAGTTATAAGTATGGGACAAAAGAAAAATCAGAGAGGCAGAATTAAAACAAGCACCGCTACTTTCTACCAAGTGTTTTCGATAGAGGAATTCAGCTAAAACGTCTGTATGTGCAGAAGCAGGACAACGGCAAAAGCCCTTTTGACTTGATCTGACACCGGAGCAGATTCGTGGAGTACTAAATGTACTCCTGCGAGGACTCAATGATCAAGGAACAAAAGGGTAATTAAATGTGGAAGGAAAATGCAGTTGAGGATGCGATAGATAGGTCAAATACGCCACAGGCGAAGCTGAATGAAAATTGAGGTAGACTTAAGGAACTAAATTAAAGTGATATAAATATAATTCTATATCCTTACGCAATCTAAATTTATATATAAATAGAAGAGAAATAAAGTAAAAAGAAAAGAGAAATACAATTATGATACCTTGCTAATAGAAAACACATCCTAATACATATAAATATACTTCTAGTGAGTAGCAATCCATCATTTGTAAATCAAAAATAGTAAAGTTAAAGATACAATAATAAATTATAAATGATCATGGACATTCAACTAAACGAAACATACCAATAAAATACAACTAGATAATCTAGATTACTGTAAAACTTATTACTACACAAAATACAACTAGATATATTACTGTCTTATCGTATATGCAATACATTGATATAACATTAAGTTATCAACAAGAGTCAACAGTAAAGAACAAAACAATTAGAAAAAATAGTAAATACCAAAAATTTTCTCAAGTCGATTGTCGGTGGAAGTCAAATTCTCTCTCCTTGGCTGAGTCGATTCCTAGCAGTAGGGCGAACCAACGAAGCCAACAGTTGCCTCCCACTCCCCTACGGCCATGCCCCTTGACCACTCCTCGTCTTCCCCGTCTCCTTGCCTCCCCAGCAGATCCGCCCACCCCAATGACCGACGGGGTGATGCCCAACTAGCTGCAACCCCCTCCTGGCCACTAGCCTCCTCTCCTTAACTTGTTCTCATCGCGCTGCCAGCCGCCTAGGCCCCTAGGTTCAAACCTCAAGCTTCCCTGTGTGGCCGCTAGGTCACACCACCCGCCGTCTTGGAATGGAGCAGTGGAGCTTGGAGCTTAGCACATTGCCAGCCACACCTCCGCCTGCCCGCCCCGGCTTCCAAATCCCGCCGCCCACCACTATAGTTTCGCCGCTCTTGGGCTCAACCACCTCAAGGTGCGCACTTGGTCTCCTTCTCTTTGTTCCATTGCATCTGGTGACCGGTTGGGGTGGATGTGAGAATTAGTCTCCAATTGGGTCTTGTGAACATTGGTTATAGTTGTGGACTTGTGAGTCGACTGCTAAGTACTGAAAAAAGACCAATTTCTCTTCTAATCGTCTTCTTCTTCCATCAAGGGGTTAGGGCTCTAAGCTTCTATACATGACGGTCCATGGCTGACTGTCGTGTCAAGGGAAGGGGTGTTAAAGGGAAGGGGTGTTATAGCTCGATGAAGGATAGACTCGAGCTTAACAAAGCTTTTCCCTAGATTCGTCCCTGATATACACGGCAGATAAGTGCAGAGGTGGACTGGCCGAGCTGAGCACTACAAGAATTCGAGATGATGATGATGATCAATTCGATCGTTGATGTGCCCCATCTCCCCGGAGACCACGATGTGCAATGCAATTTATGGTGGGTTGGTGACTTATTCGTCTCCAATTTTCTTTTTCATCCCATGCAACGCGACGCGCAAGTGCCAATTCAGGATACGCATCTTCTGTTGGGATTGGTTGGTGCAGAAATGCGATTTTCCACATGCTATTTCTTCTCCAAGCAGACTTTACATTGCAAGACATGCAGAAGCCGGGAAAACGCTACACGTATATTTAGGCTTATAAGCTTAGCTTCTAGCTTTTTTTTTACACCATAGCAATTAAAAATATACTGCAACTATTGTTAGCTTTTTAACGTAATTAAATTTAAACAATAAAAAATAGAAAATAATATCATCACAAATAGTACAAATGAATAACAGAAAAAAAGAAAAGCCAAAAAGATAAAAAAGATGAAATTAAGAAGCTAGAAGTCAAAAGCAGAAACTCTTTGAAGCAAAGTTTATACGAAATGTGTATGAATTATGAAATAGAGTAGGGTCATGTAAGCTTCGTCGTTCACTTGCATCATGTAATCACTTGCATCATGTAAGACAGTTTCTGCACCATAAAGGAGAAAAAGAAAGAACAGGGAAGGAAGGGAAAGAAAAATGTGTTGCAGTTTAAGAATTACGAACTTCGTTGCTAATAGTACAACTCAAGTGCAGCAAGCAAGAGCAGCACTAAAAATGCTTGGAACAAATATAGAGTAGCCAAGTAGCACATGTAACTAAGGCCCGTTTAGAACGTGAAAACTCTAGAGAAATTCCATAGGCAAAGAAGCATCCACCCTCACGATGGACGCGGAATTTCTTGTGAAATTGCCCTGGAAATCCCATAAGGTTGGTGACAAGAGACCTTGATCGACACATCGGACCTGATCCTTTACCTGGCTAAACCATTCCATCAAATCTCTTGAGAGCCAAAAGAATCAATCAACACAAGGTCCAAGTCTCTCGATAAATCAATCAGGTCTTTTCTAGAAATCAATCAAGGAGCCGTTGATCGATGGTACAGGCTAACAATGTGATCAATTGATCATTGGTTAAACTACAACAGCTTGTGCGAGTAACTATAGATTGGACGGGAAAGCTGTATCGGGGACACCCAACTTTGTCCCCAACTTTGACATGGCGACATCAATGTCTGCCAGTCAAGTTAGCTAGCGCAGGGGTCATTGCCAACGAGAAATGGTTAGACAAAACCAGAACACACAAGTTAGTGAACATCAGAACATGTCAATGAACAAGGGATGCGGAGCATTGAAGGGATGCGGCTATCTGAGCTTGTGCCCATCTGCAGCCTCTGAGCAAAGGAAACTACGGCGAAGTCTGGTCCAGTCTTACTGCCTGAACTGCTTCCTAATATCATCTCGACGTCATGAGTTTGCCGAGATCACTTGTGGTGTTGGGACCTGCGACCATCTGTCAACTAACCTTTCCTCCTATTGAGATTCTAATCAGTCAAGAGACCATTATTGATGGGTTACTTTATTGTGGTTTGCTAAGAATTCCAGGCCCCTTGAGGAGAAAAAAAATCCAAGAACAAAAATTATTTTAACAAGGTGGTTAACAAGCAACTATTCCAAAGTTCAGATATCTTTTATGGAGTATTCAACAGACATAAGGAGAGAACACAATGCTTAAATGCGCTACTATTCTGTATAAAATAGAAGACATGCATGAAAAGGTTGAATCTAAAGCAAGCACTAAAGCTTTAGCTGCAATAGTTCGAGGATTGAAAAATATACAGCACTACAGCACAGAAGAGCTCTCACTCGAGCCCTTGAAGGACGTTCAGGAAGAATGTATCAACAGACAAAAAAGAATGGATGTTTCTACAAATTTCTTTGCAGAAACGGCTTGTGCATCGTAGAGTAGAGCCATATCATGATTCATGAATCATAAGACATTAACATGTATCAGGACATTTTGTTATATTAAGGTTCTGTAATGTAGCTATCACCAAACAGTTTGGAGAAATTTTCTAATCAGCTTGCTAAAGGTATAAGCTTAGCCATTTTAATCTGGTACCAAACCAGGACTAGAGTTGACAGGTTAAACCAAAATTGGAACCTAACACTCAAGAGTCAAGACTATCAATAACTGTTTTGTCAATATGTAAAGAGGAATAGATGGATGAATAGTTGGTTATATTGCACAGCTCAGTGGGGCAATATATAGTACAAGACTCAAGGGACATGTGACTAAACCCTAGGACAATAGAAAATACCACAAATACTCTTAACATCCCCAAATGCAAGGTATATGTAACAGTATTGCATTTAAAAGGGTTGACACTAAAATAGGGCAAATCCAAAGTCCGAGTCTTGATAATGTTGTCGTAGCATGCAGCTCTTGGAAAACATGCCGAGTATCAATAATATCATCCCATCCAAGGTCATGCGGCAACCCATAAAGCACAAAGTACAGGGGCTGAGAAAGCAGAGGTAAGTGGGAGCAAAGGCGACCGTGATAACACGACAAAGAAAATGATGAAACCGACACAAATAGAGAGTTGTCAAATCAAGCCGAAGAAAGATGGATAGAAGTATAGCAGCGCAGATCGAAGCCTAAAACGGCACTGCGGAAGGGAAGCGTGACGGTCTTAGAAGCTTGGGGGGCTCAAAGAGAAGTGGCGGCATCATAACGACATCTACGATCTACAACAACTCAAGGAGAAGAGCGGCAACTGTTGCCATGCGAAAAGGAAGGAGTGGGGCCACACTGGATCCAATGGACGCACCGTGGCCAAAAAAGCAATTGGCTGATTGACAAGGAAATTATGGGCTCACATGGCTTAGATGAACTCAAAGAGAGGACAGTAGGCTTGGATGGATGTAACGGAAGACTAAGAAATAACAAGGCTTAAAGATAATCGCGGTAGCAAGATAACTAGCAGCAATAGAAGACCCATCTCCTCATCCAACTAGCAAGCACTAGCACAACCCACCCAGCTTGAAGCAACACCATTAGTGACCCAAACAACGACAGCCCATAAGTGCAACCCAACAGCACCGTGGCAAGCAACTGGCTCACCACAATCAGCACTACAACTGCTACTTGATGCTACGTTCCCAGGGGCGGGGGCGGCTTCCAAAGGTGGCGGCGGCGGCACAGATCTGAGAAAGGAGCTACAATATGTGGCTGAGGTTGTCGAGCTTGCCATAGCAGTGGCTGGCGCTCCTCCAGCTCATCAACATCCGCGTGTTGCCACGGGTCGAGGAAGAAGTTGTCGTGCTCCCTAGCAGAGGAGCTGAGATCCAGGCAGTGGCGACCCAGGGCAGAGAAGCCCGACGGAGGAGCGCTCCTGAACGACATGCTCGGGGAAGACAATGAGGGCGAGCTCAAGGACAACAACAACCTCCTCCAGTAGATCGACGGTGGCCCGGGGCAGGAGAGGCAGCGACGGCTACGGCTCAAGGTAGAAGAGGCCCAAAACTATGACGATTGCCAGAGGGAGAGAGCCCGTGGGGCGGCGCAACGCAGTGTTGGAGTCGGCACCCGTGGAGAGGTCGACGACGACAATGAAGCCTGGATCTGATGGGTTTTGAGTGTGGCAGCGACGAGCACGAGCCAACGGTGACAAGCTGTGCATGATCCGGACAGATCAAGCTTGGAGACGACGCAAAGAGCTCAAGGATGACCGGCGACGCCTAGATAGGGTGGGATCTAGTCCCAACGAGCTCTAGAGGTGATGGGATCGACATGATCCGGTGTTGGTGGGGATGGTTTAGTTGCTGCTAAAAATAAATACTACAACTAAGAGGTGGCCATAAAAGAAATACTACAACTAAGAGGTGGCCAAAAAAGAAATACTACAAATAAGAGGTGGCCACCCCTGGGAGTAGGGATTGCTCCTCTCAGGGGCAACGACAGCAGAAGAGGATGGAGGCTAGAATTTGCACCTAGGCTCTAATACCATGTCAATACGTGAAGAGGAATGGATAGATGAATAGTTGGTTGTATTGCACAGCCCAAAGGAGCAATATATAGTGTTATAGGCGTGGGCCTTGGGCCCAGTCGAGTTATCATTAGGAATTAGAGATTGGTTTCTATTTGAGTTAGAGATTAGTTTCCATTATTAAAGATATAATTAGAGATATGATATGGGTTTCCATATTATTAGAGATAGGATTGGAATTAGATTCGATCTGTTAGGGGGAGCCATCTATATAAAGGGGCTACCGCATGCTATTGTCATCAAGCAAGAATAATATCAATAGTCTTCCTAGTCTATAGTCTCCTCTCTCCCTACGCCGACGCCATCCGGCCATCTTCTTGGTGGTGTTTACCCGTTATGAACTAAGATTCATAACAACTTGGTATCAGAGCAGTCGATCCTTTCCCACGACTTCTGCTACCATGGTTTCCAGCGAGGAGGCCAGTTCTGTGAGAGCAACGTTTAAAGCAATCAAGAAGCAGATGGCTGAGATCATGCAGCAGCAGGCCGAGATGAACTCCCAACTTGCAGATTTGACGCGGCAAAGCATTGCAACCAACGCCAGGATTGCAGCGCTTGAATCCAGGGGAGTGTTGCCCATCTCTGCGCCAGGGCTCTTGCCGATTCCATCTAGGGCTATCCCATCCATCATCAACGCCTCGTCCGCTCCACCGGCGGATCCATTCACCGCCGGCTACACCCCACCAGACCCAACCCCGTTGCTGCCCCAAGAAGAAGAGCAGAAGGCAGCGCCGGCCCAAGAAGAAGAGCAGAAGGCAGCGCCGGGGGCCACGGCCGTGCCTCTGCCGAAAGAGGATGGCGAGAAAGCCAAGAAGCAGCCGCCGAGCCACCTTCTGTCGCCGCCGGCAGCCCTTCGTCCGACCGCCGCCGGCAGCCCTCGGGCCGTGCCGCCGCCGCTGTGGGCCGCCTCCGCCTCGAAGACCACCGGTTGGACCGTGTCCACGCGCGCAGCCGCCGTCCGCTCGGCCTGCACCCACCCGTGCCGCCGCCGCCGCCCGGGCCGTCTCCGACCGCCGTCGGCCAGATCCCGCCGCCACCCGGGCCGTCTCCGACCGCCACCGGCCAGATCCCGCCTCCGCCCGGGCCGCCTCCGCCAGATCCGCCCGTGTCGAAGCCGTCGCCGCCGAGAGCGCTGCCGCCCGGGCCGTTCCCTCCCGCTCCGCCGCCGCTCCATCGGGCCCCGGCCGCCCGCTCCACCTGCCGATCCACCTCCTCCAGATCCGGTCGCCGCCAGAACCGCCGCGTGTCGCCATCGACGCCCGCCGCTGCTCTGCCATAGCCGCCGCCGCCAGATCCGGTCGCCGCTTGATCCGCCGCCACCGGGCCGCCGCTCCGCTGGGCGCTTCCCGCCGCCGCTCTTGACCGTGGATCCCCATTGACGGTCTTTGGCTTTGCGGTGAGCGTGGGTGTCGGTCGGTTTATAAAACCGACCGATTAGTTCAGGCAAAGTAACAAAAAAAATCGAAAAAAAAACGAAAAAAAATCAGCAAAAAGAGAGAGAGAGAGAGAGAGAGAGAAGAGAAGCTTCTTTTGCAGGCATTATATACCGAAGGCGCTACACTTCGTCACCATCCGCTGCAGCACCCCGCCACCGTTCATCTTCTACATCGGCGTCGAAGGTCTTCTATTGGTCGCCATCTAGCAGCTCGAGGACGAGCTGCATGTCCGGGAGGGGTGTAGTGTTATAGGCGTGGGCCTTGGGCCCAGTCGAGTTATCATTAGGAATTAGAGATTGGTTTCTATTTGAGTTAGAGATTAGTTTCCATTGTTAGAGATATAATTAGAGATATGATATGGGTTTCCATATTATTAGAGATAGGATTGGAATTAGATTCGATCTGTTAGGGGGAGCCATCTATATAAAGGGGCTACCGCATGCTATTGTCATCAAGCAGAATAATAACAATAGTCTTCCTAGTCTATAGTCTCTCCTCTCTCCCTACGCCAACGCCATCCGGCCATCTTCTTGGTGGTGTTTACCCGTTATGAACTAAGGTTCATAACATATAGTGAATACATAGAGACAACCCTGACTAATACGCATTACACAAATGCCCTTAACATGTTTAACTTCTCTAGCAACATGGGCATTTCCTTTTTATCCATTTACTATTACTTACATCATGTTATTTTAGATGAATTTTTTTATGAGCTTACCTCATGTTTAAAGCATCTTACCCATGGTGGCCTGTCGCTTCGAACTGAAACACATGAAATCAGCAGGAACTGGCCTTTCGTCACAGGTTTCCAAATTACACCGAGGACAGGGTGTAGGTAAGTCAGAGCTGTAAGTTTGCAGAGATATAGGTAATGCAAATTGGTTCTGGACGATTCTCACATGGCCTTTTCATGAAAACTGAACAATCACATTTAGTTCTATATCATGAGAGAGAGAGAGAGAGGGAACAAATTGTAGATACCCATTTAGCCAGATTATCACAACCAGCCAATTTCTAGATGTCAAGAGGCCCAATATTTCTGGAGCTGATAGTTTTGGGAACACCAGCTAATGTCATAAAATGTACATAACAAGTTCTCTTATCAAGTTATTGTGTCTGGATGCCATTAATACTTACTACATGCCACCATATATATAACATACCATTAACAATAAACTAAGCCAAACAACTGCCTTAATAAGGCCCCTCTTTGACATAGAACATAATGCTGGTTGGAGGTGGGTTATGGAGTATATAAGTTTTACAACAGCCTACAAGTTTGGTATACACATACAGCTTTCAGAGCTTATCTAATAAGCCTTTTTGTTGGGTTACATGGCCCAAAAAATTAGCTTATTAGATATTCCTCATATAGGCCAAACAGATCCATAGAGTTTGCATATAGCAGTAGTACATGCTTTCTTCGATTTTAGCTTTTGAAGGAAATTATCACCATATGTTCATGATGATCTCAGTTGATAAAATCTAGTATTGGTATCCAACAGAGATAAAGTTTCTCTTGAAGTGAAAGCTACTTCACCAAAGAATTGAAAATTTTCAAATTTAAATTTATAGATCTGTCAAGCTAAATGGAGCTCGTCGATGAATTAAAATGATAATCAGCAGCTCTACAACAAGTTAAAAGTACCCAGAACAAGACTGGAAGAACCTCAGTGATGGTAGGCAAGTCAATGCTTCCTTCCAGGACTGCATCATGAAGCTTTCACTAATTGATTAACACACAATCATCTCCTCATCCAGTGGCACAAAACTGGATGCTGGCATACCGGGAGGCCTTTCTGAGCTTCAACACCCTGCGTCTGAACTTGGCCTGTTCAAGGCCATCCATGGAAGGCACAATTGTCATAATCTCCAACATTGGTGCATTCTTGAGCAGAAGCTTAACCAGCTCCAATCCACTCTTGCTCTCATCAATGTACTCCATCCTAACTGCCCTGAGATGCCTCACCATCACCCCTTTACCACCCAGAACACTATGGTATGCTCCATCGTCACTACACTGTCTCCGCTTGCACTGCGATGGCTGAAACAACAAGCAACCACATCGTTAGCACTGACATCATTATATTGCAGTAGAATTACCAGAACAGTGAAAGAAGTATATCTCACCACGACAGACACAGAGAGCTCATCCACATTCTGGCAATTTGCAAGCAATGGAGCAATGGATAAAGCACCTTCTTCCCTCCTCTCTATTATGCATGCCAACCGCCTCACCTTGTCTAGACGCACCTTTGACCAACCCTCAGCACGTGCAAATTGCTTCAAGTTATTAACAGCTCAAGAATTAGATTCCCGACACACAAAATTACTTTACCAGAGTACCAGATCAAGAATATATGTGATATACCTCAATGCACCAGGGAGAAAGCACGAGGCTCCGTACATTGCCAACCAAAGTAAGAAGCTCTCTGAGATTAGGCTCCTGGAGCTTAACTTGTGGCTTTTCAATGGCCAGAACGACTTCGTCCAAAGAAACGGCGTCATCAATTATGTGTCTGTTCGCCATTGCACCCGAGTAGTGGAGAGTGCGCAACTCCGGCATCTCAGAGACGGCAACAGAAGACTGCTGCGTCCAAGAACAGTGGGTGATGGCGAGCGAGCAAAGCTGCGGCGTGCCAGCTAGGCAGAGTGCACCAATGCGGCATTGTTCAAGGATTAGGTTGCGGAGCTGCGTGCAGTGCAAGAGGCCTTCAAAGAAGTCGTCGTCGCTAGCGAGCGAAAGGAACGCGAGGTGGAGGCGCGACAGGCGAGTGAGTGGGGAGAGGGAAGGGAGCGGAAGGGCGTAGTGGTCGAGGCGAAGGGTCAGGGATATGAGGTTGGTGCACGCGAGGAGGGAGGGCGAGAGGACGGCGAGGCGGGAGCGAGGGAGGTGGAGCTCTAACTGTTCGACCCCGCGCGCCGCGGCGGCGGTGATCCAGGAGGCGAGGTGGACGGCCGCGGAGGCGGCGAATGCCTGGTCGAAGAGGCCCTCGAGCGCGAGGCGGAGGCGGCGGAGCGGGTGCTGCGGGCGCGAGAGCGCGGCGGTGGCGGCGGCCGCGAATGCCGCCCTGCGGCGCGGCGCGGCCGGGAACGCGGCGGCGAAGTCGAGGTCCAGCACCGGCGCGGCAGCCACCGCGCCACGCCACCGGCGTGAGATGGCGGACGCGGCTACCGCGGACCTGAAGGGCAGCTTGGACACGATCAGCCCGAGCACCGCGTCCGGGAACCCCTCGAACGGGTCACCACCACCTCCGCCCCGCCCGCCGCCACCGACGTAGCCCTCGCCGGTGGGGTAGGCGCCCGCGTAGGTGAGCCCGGCGGTCTGGTTGGGTATCAAGTGCGTGGTGCGCATGGCTCCGCGCCGGCCCTCGGCTCCGCGATTTGGAACGACCTTTTGGAATCGGAAGACGACGTTGCTGGGAAGGTAAAGTACAGCGCAAACACAGGAAGGGAAGCGACGGGCCCGCGGCCGCAGCCGACCTGCGGTTTAGTTAGGGGTGGAAAACGGTAACGGATAATTCGTTTTATCCGATATTTGTATCCGAGAGAAATCCGAATTTGGTAAGCAAAATCCGTATTCGAAAATATTCGTATTCGTATTCGAGAATATTCGTATCCGTATTTGAGAGTATTCGTATTCGCATTCGTATTCGAGAATATTCGTATCCATATCCGTATTCGAGACTATTCGATTCGTATTCGATCCGTTTTTAGAACCCATGAAAAATCTGTACAAATTTTGTGATTCAAAACTTGAATTTAGGCGGTTTAAAACTGGTAACCGGTCAAAAACCGATGAAAAATCGGCAAAACCGTTAGGAATCCGTTTTATCCGATATTCGTATCCGAGAAAATCCGTATTCGAAAATATCCGTATTCGTATTCGAGAATATTCGTATCCGTATTTGAAAATATTCGAATTCGTATTCGTTTTAAAAATATGGATTCGTATTCGTATTTGAGACTATTCGACCGTATCCGATCCGTTTCCATCCCTAGGTTTAGTGGCTTTTTCCGCGGGTAAGGATGTGTTTGGTTTCTTGTTTTAGGATGGATGGAATGGGCGGCACCGTGGGCTTAACCGCAATACTGTGGGCGCGGCCTGCCTGCCTGCCTGCCGTCATGTCGTGCCTTGGACACCTGGACCGGACGGACGGGTGGTGGCGCCGTGCCGGTGGCCGGTGCGTGGCGAATCGATGGGCTTTTAGGCTTGCTTTTCGTGACGTGGCCGTGCTCCGCGTGGGGGGTTTTGGTTCGGCGAGTCTCTGTGGCGCGGCCGAGCGGGCGTCGTGCGAAACGTGCAGTGCGTGCGGAGTTACCGAGTGGTTTACTTCTGAACCTTTCTGACAAGATATTTTTAGATTATAACTTATAATTTATGATTTTTTTAAAAAAAACGGTTTTTTATTATCTTTTTAAAATAGTTTATTTTGATAATTTTTTTAAAATGATTTACTATATTTAGTTTACTCACACAAACACTCATATTAGGATAAAAACCATCAGCCGCAACCATAAACATAAATAGTTCTGTTGCCTACATTGGTTTCGACATGGTTTTGAACTGGTTTATATAAGCGGTGACGGTGAAGGCAACATAAATATTAAGGGTGAACTCAGAAGAACTTAAATTGATACAAACAGTCTTAAGGCGCTCGACCACTCCTTGTCTTCTCCGTCCGACCGTCCCTTTGCCTCCCCAGTAGATCCGGTCACCCCCGACGGCCAACGCGGCAACGCCAAACGGGCTGCAGCCCCCTCCTGGCCACTGGCCTTCTCCTTGGCTCGTCCTCATCGGGCCGCCAGTCACCTCGACCTCTGGGCTCAAGCCTCGAGCTTCCACGCGTGATTGCCAGGTCATGCCTCCTGCCGCCCTAGACTTGAGCAGTGGAGCCTAGAGCTTGGCGGCCACGCCTCCACCCACCCGCCACCGCTTTCGAATCTCGCCAGTCCGTCGCTAGGGTTTTACCATTCCTCGGCTCAGCCACCTCAAGGTGTGCACCTGTTCTCCTTTTTCTTGTTTCATTATATCTGGTAACCAGTTGGGGGTGGATGTAAGGATTAGTCCCCAACTGGGCCTCGTGGACATTGGTTGATGTGGGCTTCTGAGCCGACTGCTAAATGCTGAGAAAAAGTCCATTTCTCTTCTAGCCGTCCTCTTCCGAGAGGGGGGGTCAGGGCTTGAGTTACATCTCCGTTCTTTTTCAAGCTTTGTTTGACCGCATCTAGGTGTTTACAGGTGGAGAATCCGTGGCAGTCGCACGGAAGATTGCCAAAATCGTGAAGTTAATTTGCCTGCAGAGAGCAAAACGTGCACTTGGTTTATTGTTGTAGTAATTGCCTGACATGCATTACTAACTCCAATTCAATTAGACACTTGAATATCTCTTTTCAGTTTCTTTCTTGCCCCCTTTACACGTTCATTCTCGAATCCTTCAGGCATTAGTTCAATGTGGTTCTATTCATGTCACAAGGTTCTCTCTATATCAGGAAATAGTAGCAAGCAGCGTAAAAGGAAGCAGGTGTTCCTCTTGGAACAGTGAAAGATAGAGCCGATGTGCCTGATATACAGAAGGATTCGTAGGGTGCTTCAGTTCAATCAACACAACATTGCATGATTGTACACGAGTACATGACTATCCAACGTTCGAAGAAGCCGGTGGCATTTATTTTTTTTTCTCCTTTTGTTTTCCTCTATTTACAATAATGAATGTAATTATGACTATTGAGAAATTACATACGTGGTTTGTTAACATATCAGAAAAATACAACAATATTGCAAGCGACGGTTGTTAACGAAACTGATGTTTCCACAAAAACGTGGGGAAGCAACATCTTCACTGCACCTAAAACTAGACATGACATCTGGTATCTTCACCACCGATGATCCTCTTATTATTCTGTGAGGCCAAGAGGGTGGTAGATTCCTTACATCTGGACCATCTCGGGATACCTTTTTCCTCTTTGTTCCAGAACTTGGCAACCAGCATCTTAAGGAAAGCCCTGAAGTCAACAACAAATGAAGTTACAATCTCCCTGCACAAGATTGAATGAGTTATTAACAGTGCATCATTTGACAGAAAGATGATGTTACTAGAACCCTGGGATAATTTGACAGCAGCAAGAGCCTACAAAGTTTAAAGTTAAATTCTCCCGGACTGGATTTGAAGTTTAAGGGCTGTTTCACTGTTTGGGTCACAAATTCTAGAAGAATGAGATTTTATTACGATAAGTTGTATGTCATTGGTGCTAAGAAACTAAGATAGCTCATGCCTAGTATTATGATAGGTCGTTATAGGAAATCCAACAAAACCAATGCACTGTGGCCTATTTTTTGCAGAAAGGCTCTGTTCTTTTCAGCTTCTAAAAGCTGATTTTCGGCTTTTCTACAGTAACTAGCTTTTAAACGGAATATTTTTTCAAGATAGGATCTACTAGTTAATTGTAGTACATACTTTACTAACTTCATTTATATCGGTAAAAACCGCACGTGAGTTTCTGTTACTATGTAATCTCTTGTACAAACAGATCAAAAGCCACAAGCCGCAGCCAAAAAGAACAAGCTCAAAAAACTCAATACCCAAAGAAAGATATTAGCTTAAACATCTGAGTCAAGGTTGCAATCCACAGCAACATCAGAGTATTACTGCCCACCAAACTGACACCCTACTCTGATCGTTCTCATAAACTCATAAGCATTGCTTACTAGTAGGTGGCATGTGCGTAGTCATATTACTGCAGAAATTGGAAGCACAATACCTGAGAACATATGCAGGCTTCAAAAGGTATTTATCACAAAATTTTCAATTAGAAACACAAGCAAAGTAAACATATGAAGAATCAAAGTTTAGTTTAACAGAACACTTACATAGCTTTATATTAGAACGGGAAAGCACTTAGTTAAAATATCGTGGTTTTGCACTTAAAAGGTGCTGTAATTTGTTCTGAAGGAAATATCACATACTGGTTACAGGATAACCAAAGGGAGCAATAGGAATTGAAGCGGAGAGAGGTGCTTTAACGATGTTGGCAGTTCGGTAATGCAAAGGCGCCGGTAATGTTTGAGCCTTTGAAGTAGAGTTCATAAAGGGTGGGACAAGTCAAGAATGATCTGGACTATGCAATACAAGGCCTTGTGGGAGTTGAGCATTCATGCATTGGGAGTAGTGTGGACCATGGGACTCAGGATTGTCCGATTGGGGCAGATTGTGCATTGGGGGAGGCAAATCCCTGGAATTACAGCTGTCCAATTTCTTTGACCAGGGAATGATGAAGGGCAGATATCACCCCCACCGGACTAATCAACGGTTCAAATCATCTAGCAAGATGTTGAAACTAGGATGGGTAGTATATCCTAATTCAAAACTGCCACATTATATAGATATAGTAGTATAGATGATAAACATCAGCCATTCAATGATATTGTTTTATTTCAATTGGTTAGTTGGGTCCAGCTGTGTGTTGAGGCTTTGAAGTACCTTATATTCACACAATTACATCCAAGTTGATGCCTCTTGGAGCTACCAAGTACCAACTATTGTTGGACAGTCCATGTCACTCTCCAAACATAATTCTTGCACGATAAGAAATACAAGTTTGCTGGGGTTTGGGAAGGAACTAAAAGCTTCTAGACATTTAAATTCGCAATATAGTAAAATAGTTTTAGCTTGTAAACCTGCATGCCATGTAGTACTATTTGACTAAAACGTACATGATGTTTCCTGTCATCCATTTAAAATGCTTTATGACAATAATGGAAGGCTGCCAAGGGTACATTCCCTTTAAATAACTCAGGATACACCCAATAATACATTCACGAGAATTCAGTCAGAACAAAAGGTTGCATAAGGAGGCAAAAGCAACAATTCAAGTGTGAGCTGAAAAAAATAAAACGTTATGTCATTAGTTGATTGGTCAATAAGAAGGAACTGACACATGAGGATACAAGGGTTATGCATTTCTTGTCTTAGTTTAGATTCAGCTTGATCTGGGTGAAGGATTTAAAGAATCTCATATGTCTAAACATACAAGAGACTTTATCATAGCAAATTTTGCATTGCAGTAACCCATTTTAAAAAATTGTGCAAACTAAAACTAAACACGTAACGATAAAAATTGAAAAACAAAATTATAGGAAAGATGGGCAAGATGAGCAATAAAAGGACCTGATACATTTGATTTCACAAAGACAATTCCTTGGAAGAGGTACAACATCTAAAGGCTCTCCCATGTGTACAAGTTCAGGTCTGTATGTGTCCATGGCCAGGATCAGGTCAGACATTAACAGTTCTAAAGTTAACCATAAAACCAAGCACACTATAGGGTTCACAAAATTGATCGCAACAAGTATGAATAACTTCATGCAGCATTCAAGTTTGCATATTATCCTAACAAGAAACTTATGGTTGCAGATAGAAAAATCGTATTGAAACATAACATTGGATAACTACTGATTATGAAACTAGCATGCTTCTCTGGACAAAGCAAAAGCGAATACTTACAATGGTGAGCAAGGTGAACGACCCCCATTGACATAGTACACAACAAGGTATGAGTCATAATGCTGCCCTCTTATGTAGTAGAACATTGGAAGTCTTCTGGCTAGGTTAAATAGCATCTTCTTGTAAAAGCTGATAGCAGGTTGGTTATATGAAATGACATGCAAATAAACACCCCTGCAATTTGATATACTCGCAGCATATTTAATCACCTCTCGAACCAGTGAAGATGCTGCAAGTGTGAATTCTTGTAAGGATCAACCAAATCTCCATCTACAAACTGTAAGACTAAGATAAGGAGACAAGGTAAAAACCTATGCCGAGGTTTCTGTAGCTATCCACTACACCGAGAGTCAAGATATAGACAAGCGTTAGATCTTTGCGCGAACTATTATACCTAAACAAGTCCTCAATCTGCAAATTCAAATTATTAGCTCCACTGAGCTCACTAGTAAGATCATACCATTTTTCAGGACCTCCTATATATTGTACCTCGCTATCTTTTGCTGCAATCATCCTCGTCGTTACGAAGCCTATCAGCTCATCCCTGCGGTCATCCGATCTGCTGGTGTCCACAGCGCCCCAAGAAACAATACCATGGCCATTGACAACATTCAAGAAGAACTCTCTCTCGTACCTAAAGAGAATAAAACTAGAATTAGATGATTAAATGGTCCAAGATTGCGAAATTCGTCAATATAGGACGCAACAACGGGTAAAAGAAAGTAAACTCGCAGGTGCTGTACAGTACAAGCAAGAACAGAGAGCATAAGAAACATTCACTTCCAGTAGTTACCTTATGGGAAACAGCGCGAGATGAATCTTCTCGAGAACTTCGAGGTCGGAGGGCTGGATAGGGCGATACTCTATGGTGGGGTAGATTTCGGATCTTGGGTTCAACATGAGAAGCTCCGGTAACGACGAGGACCTACCAGGTTCTTCGCCGGGTGGCCCGGGTGGCGTCTCGAAGGGGAAAGAAGCTTCCCAGTGTCGAGGCGTGCCGCCGCGTTGGCACGCGTCGGGCGCGCCACGGCGAATCGCAGCGGGCTTGGTGGCGGAGTCGCGAGGAGAGAGGGAGGAGGCGGGAGAGAGGGCCGGATCGGGAGAGAGGGAGGGAGGGGAGTCGGCGGTGGACGAGCGGCGGCGATCGGGAGGATGGGAGGAAGAAGGAAGGAGGCTAATCGGCTGATTTGGATGTTATTAGTTGAAGCTAAACTGTTACGGGATTCGAAATCTAGATAGGTAATCTTTCTCTTTCTTTGTATCAACGCGATTCTTTTTGAGCATTTGCAATAGTGTGACTACATGTAAATTTGAGCTTTTAAAAATTCCAAATACACATTAAAAAGAGACAGCAATCGATAATGAAATTCTACAAATGCGCATAGTATTAAATACGCTGCATGCAGTGATCGGTTGGGCTTAAGCTTTTGGCTTCCAGCTTATTTTTTACTATTCATAAATTTCGTCTTTTTCTGAATTTTTGTCTTTTTGTTGAGGTTTTTTGCCGGATCTTTTTTCCCGTATTTGTTTGTACTATATGTAATGGGCTAACATATTTTTTATATTTTTAAATTTTTTTAAATTTAATTATGGTAAATAAGCCTCTGTCAGCTACAGTGTTTTTTTCAGTCAGCTACAGTGTTTTCAGCCATGAGCTTTTAAGCCCAACTGATCACCACCCAATTCTTTTCTTTTTACACTTGGGGGAAAAATCTTTTCAGGCAAGTTTTCACTCAACATGCATATGATTATAATGTTATTGAATTTGTCAACTTTTATTTATTTATTTGCAAGCATATCATAAAAAAACACGTGGTTAAAGTCTTTGCATTGCAGACTTATATGTGGATGGAGAGAACACAAGAAAATGCTAGTGTGAGGGCGATGGAAGTGGAACGTTGTTACACTGCTAAATAGACATTGCTCGCTTTTGTATCTCGCATTGAAGACTCTGCTTTAAACGATTTTAACTTCTAATTTATTTTGATTTTTAATTTATTTAAATCAGAAGCCACTTAAAACGTGTAGGTTTCTAATTTTGATTTATTAAGTTTTTTGTTTTTTTTGCCTTTTATTCCTTTTTCATGGTTATATACCTTTTTTATGTTTTTCTTTATTTTTTTATCGGAAAAAAATAAAAGCCACAAAATACAATTTCAGTTATAAGTCAAAAACTATAGCCAGAAACTTAAGCTATAAGCTAGTTAGGGTATGTAACAGTCCAGATGTTTATTTTAATTTTTGATTAAAAAATTAAATTAAATTAATTTGGTTTAAAATAAAAAAGTGTTTTGGTTGCCTGAAATTTGAATTTTATTTGCCCTGCTTTCTACTTTTAAAAGGCCTTGATTTTGAAAAATAATTTAGGTAAAAACATAAAAAAATTATTAAAGAAAGGATATTTTTAATTTCTGTAAAAATCCTAATTCAAATTAACTATTTGGATTTATTTTGCTTTTATCTGAATTTTCTGTGATTCTCTAGAGTTTAAAATCTAATTTTAAAATTAGAAAGTATTTTAAGTGTAAAAACATATACCAAAATAAGTTGAAAATATTTTTCCTGATTCCAAAATGATTCCATAAATTTCTATGAATTTTTCTGAGCCTTTTTTGTTTTCTCGGGCTTTAATAGAAATCAAAAATCAGAATTCAAATTTTAAATCTCCCTCTCCCATCCCTAGCCCGACAAGTGGCTGGCTCAGATCGCGCCACCTTGTGTCGGCCCAAAATCCCCACTGCCCGCTCATCCGGCTGCTTCTTCCCTGCTCATCCCCTCTTCTTTCCTCCACCCAGCTACCACCGCCTCTGTCGCAACTGCCGCTGCCATCGCTGCCTCAGTCTCCTTCTCCCCTCTCTCGCCTTCCTCGTGCGATCTGCGCTCCTTCCTTTTTCTCTGTACCCGTCTCCTCCCCCATTTTCGTGCCTACCTCCTCCCTCTTCTCGCAATTCCTATCGCCCGCCCCTCGCCCTGTCTTCTCTCTCTACGCTTGGGCCTTGCCTGTCAAGCCTTCTTCCTCCCATGCTTCTTTCTTCCCCGGCCGCACCGTCGCCACGGCCATTGGCCTGCTCCGCCCATAACGGCCACCTCCCTTTCTCGTACGAGCGTCGCCCCACCTCTTTCTTCGTGCACCGCATTCCCCGAGCCCACCTCCCCACCCCCACTCCCGCACGTCCTCCCTGCAACGGTCACCGCCGCCGCCATTTTTGCGTGGTGGTTAGCTCGTCAGCACCGCCCCTCCTCTATAAATACCACTCCAGAGCACGCCCCACTCTACTCCACCTCACTTCCTCCCGTTCTCTCTCTCGAGCCTCGAGGAGTTCCAGCGTTGTCTTCCCCTTCTCCATGCTAGCAAACGCCTTCAGCAAAGGATTACCAACGCGCTGACATCACTCGAGCCCCGCCGACCCAGTCTTCGGCAATGCTGAGCCTCTGCTGACCTCGATAGTCCCTTTGTCAAGCCCAATCCTCGCCGGAGCCACCGTCTGCACCGCCGCCTTTCTCATCATCGATCGCTTTCTAGCCACCTTCGGTAAAATTTGTGAGAACCATTACACTCCCATCACTTTCTCCTCGCTTTTGCACTGCTTACCGCCCGCTGGAACGCGGCGACCATCGGGTCCCGTGCGCCGCCCTCGCCGGCAGGACCACATCAGACGGCACAGCTGAGGTGGCCGCCATATGGCACCACATGGCGCTCTATTCCAGTAACGAGCCGCCAAGCAGGCGCCACACCGTGCCCCACTAGCCGCGTCAGACCACATGCCATATGGCAACCACGTGTTAGCCACATCAGCACCATCTGTCTGCCACGTCAGCAAAATCTGTCCCAATTAGTTGCCGTGTAAGTGCCACATCACCATCCTCGCCACCTCAGCCACCCTCCAGTCCGTGGACTCGATCGACATGAACGGGGCCCACATGTCAGCCTCTTGTCAAAAAATATATAATCAGGGCTGACGTCAGCATGACGTCATAAGACTAATTTCCTTTAGAAAAATAATTCCAAAAGTCTAGATTTATTCTTTTTCTCTCATTACAAACTTCTAAGAGCTCGTTCTCCTTCGTCTTACCTCCAATTAAACCCATTCAAATTCCTAAATTCATCACAAATTCCAATCTATTCATTTTTATCCTCCTTGTTAATATTTAGAGTTTATTTGAATTTATTTGGATTTTTATTCGATTTTGGTGGGTAACTTTCACGTGTAGACTGCGACGATTCGAGAGAATACTAGTTTGACGACTCGCACTAGACCGTAGAATAAGGTAAGTCACACACCTTGATCATGTTGATCCCAGTTTGCGAAATAAAATTATGTTGTTTTAAATTATATTGCATGCATATATTTATTTAAGTATTTCAATTCTAGTTTTAAACTTAATTAATTCCCAGTTGTTATTGACACATTTGATCTTGTGCAACATTATACCGTGTCACTCTAGAATCAAACTCTGGTTAGTATACTAGTATGAATAGAGAATTTTTGTAGCAAATACTTAGACCTGCATAGTTATACCTTTAGGTTGGGATAATTTTTTCACATAAAATGATGAGCTTTTAAAGTGTATTCTTAACTTCGGTGAGTCAAGAAAGTATATGGAATATTTCAAAACAAAAAAATAAAACTTGGTTTAGACTTAGGCTAATAGTTAGGTGGTGGATGTTGGTATGCATTGTTGTTCGGTGACACAATGTTGATTGTCAGATCCAAGAGGTATGTGGTTTAAGCCTAAGTTAAGTTAAGGACTAGTCTGCTCTATGATCATCATACATGTGCAGACTGTCGCTGGAAGTAGCTCTTTCCTTAACCTCTAAAAGCTGAAAGAAATCTGCCGCATGTCCATGCTCTAGTTACTTTTTTTAAGATTCGTGCTCTAGTTTCTTACACATTATGACTACTTACAAGTGCATTGACAAGGCATACAATTCCTCGCGAAGAAAAGGCAAAGGTTCATTAACATCTCACGTTGGATCATATTAACAGCTGGGCACCAACAATCATATATTGTGCACGGGATGCCGAGGCCATTACTGTGCACTGCGCCGGAAAATAGCCTTGAAGAGCTCCAAACACTTTGGACCGAGAGGCCGCCAGCAACATTGAAGATCCTTGGTAGAGATTTCAGATATCGCTGTACAAAACGTTGTATGCATATTACAGAACATTTTCTTCAAACAAGGATTGCAGAACATTTTGCCTCTACCAACGTCAGACCACGGCTTTCCCACCCAGTTTGCTCCCAAAACTGTTAAGAAACCTGGGCCGGCAGCCCAGGGCCCATGGTGGGCACCTTATTGTAGTCTATAAATAGAGAGTCATACCTCCTCATTATGTACACATGAATGAAAGCAATAAAGAAAGATCAGGAGTTCTCTCTATCTCTCTGTGTGTTCAATCTATTCTTCTGTGATTCTGTGATTGATTCGTTCTTGTTCTAAACAGAGAAATCGCTCGGACTGGTCGCCAGCAACGGTTTCTCAACACGTTATCAGCACGACTTCGCTCCGGTGAACGAGGTAATCATCGAAGCACAGATTGAATTTTCTAGATCGCTTTTGAATCTGTATTTTCTTTTCGCGTTCTAGATTGAAATTCTACGGTGCAAATCCGCCCTAATCTACCACGAGCAGACTTGAAGTCGCCGGCACAATGCCGATCGGTAGATTGTGAAACAGGGTAGATGTTGATTGCACTGTAGAACGATGCAAATCCGCCCTAAATCTACCGCGAGCAGATCTGAAATCGCCGGCACAATGTCGATCGGTAGATTACGAAAACGGGGTAGATGTTGATTGCATCTAGATTGGAAAACGAAAAATTCCTGCATGAATTCTGTTTAATTTTGCATGATCATTGTGCAAAGATAGAAATTATCATCTTCTCTGTTTGGTCATTGCACAAAAGGAAAAATCTGCCACTGCATGCGGTCGCCGGCCAGAAGCCAGCCGTGGAGCATGAGGCACCGCCGGCCGATTGCCGCCCCCTGCATGGGGCGCAGTCGCCCGTGCACCATGCCCTCGTAAGCCGCCGCCGGCCGACACTCCGGCTCCCGCGGCCGCACGCGTTGCCGAAAGGAGCCTCCTCGCCTTCCACGCACGACCGCCGGCCAGCAGCCAGCCCCGACGCGCCGCCGCTGCCACCGGCCGGCCGCCTCCGGCGCGGCGCCGCCCGAATCGGCTCGGCCTTGCGCGCGCCCCCGCACGGGCCCGCTTGCCCGCACGCGAGCCTTGCTCGGCATCATGGCCGCCGTCGATCTGGGCCACCGATGGCCTCGATCCCGCCGCCGCGCGCCGCTCCCGCATGAACAGCCGCCGCGTGAGCCACCCAAGAAAGTGCTGGCCCAAGACCGCAAGCGCACCCGGGACTCACCGACTGGCCTCGCCCGCATGCCGGCCAGTGGTCGCTTCGCCCCGCCGTGGACACTGGCCCGCAGTCGCGCTCACCTCGGCCGTCGCACCGCCTCCCATGCCCGAACGCACGCGTCGGCCGCCGCATCGCCTCTTGCCCGCGCCCGAACGCGCGCGTCGGCTTCCGTGCACCGGTCGCCCCACCGCGCTCATACCTGCGCGCCACCGATAGCCCCGGGCCCGCTGCCTCGCGCCGGCCACGCCGCCCGGTCGCCGCCCGAATGCGCGCCAAGCGGGCGCGGCTCCGCGCGCCGCCTCCGGCCGCCCGCATCGGCCCCCGGCCCCGCCGCCGCACGGCTTCCCGGCCCCTTCGGCGCGCCCCGAACGGCGCCACCGAACGCCGCCTGGCCTCCGGCCACCGCCCGCCCCACTCCGGCCTGGCCGGCCGCCCCGCGCCTCCCTCACCCGCCAAGCCGCCGCCACCGAAAAACAGGGTAGGGAAACCCTACCGACCCTTCTTTGAGTCATGCGGGCGGGCCGGTTGGGTCGATCGGGAAAGATGGGTCGGGGGAGGGGCGAGGCCACATGGGCCGAAAAAGAGATGGGCCGGGGGGGACGGTTGGAAGAAGAAAAAAAAAGTCGACTGGTGGGGGAGGCGCAGGCCGTTTTGTGAAAAGGCCCCCCCGGGTTTCCGAGAATTACCTAAAGGCCCTGAAATTTGCATACAAGTCCCGAAATTTTTGCAGAAAAGGCCTCGCAGTTCCGAAAATTACGAATAAGCCCTCAAATTTATGAGTGGGTCCAGAATTTTGCAGAAAACCCTTCTGTAAATCAGAAAATTGCGCGAATTTTTCTCTGAACTGAAATTTTTGCGTAAAAACCCTCTGGAATTGCAGAATTTGCTGAAATTTCATATTTTAGCATAAAAGGGCCTCGGGAATCCGAATTTTGAATTATTTTTAGCATTTGAAGCTTATTTATTTATTTATGCCATTACTGTTTTATGTATTTTCTGTTTTTATTTACTGTTTTGGTTAATTGTAATTGCTGAAAATTGCTTTTAATCACTGAAATTAGCGGTAAAATTATAGAAAATGCATAGAAAATTCTGAAACATTGCGAGAACCTTTTGTACTATTTGTTTATCTGCAGTGAATTATTTCGTGCATGTCTACCAGCAGTAGACTTATACACATTTAGATGACTAGCATAACGAACTGGAAGTTCGAGGAGCTGGCCCAGCATGGCCAAAACTATCTGACGTAGGCATCTGATGTCGAGATTGTGCTTGGAGTCAGGAAGCTCCGCGCTGCTATTGGGATTGGCGAACTGAATGACGCTCAACCCAAACCTGAGGAGAATGATCAGACACTTCATTTTCTCAGGCACCACCTCTGCCTCACTCCCAAAAATGAGTATATGACGGAGAAGAGCGCGCTGGCACTCTGGACCGCACTCCAGAAGCGGTTTGAGAGGCTAAAGTACACCATTCTTCCTCAAGCAGAGCGAGAGTGGATCAGACTGAGGTTTTGCCGACTTTAAGACGGTCAGGGAATACAATTCTGCCTTGCACAGGATTTGTACCCCAATACAGAAAATTGAGAAAAACCTTCCACCCCAATATAGCACAATCCGCACGCAACTATCGTCAAGATGGCTATAAGGAATACGCCGAATTGACTGATATGATGCAAGTTGCGGAGGCTCAGGACAAAGTTCTCCGTAAGAACTACGTCACTCAGCCACCTGGGAGCTCCGCTGGCCGTGAAGCCAACGCCGGGAGCTACAAGGTGCGAAAAGCTCTTAATGAGAGAAGGGGAAGGAAGGGTAAGGTCGCAGCCCAGAAAGGCGAATCAGATGCTCCACGAGAGAAGAAGGCCAGCAAGCCAAAGCGGAATGGTCAAGGGCAGGATGAAGCCCACTCTGCATCGGCTGAGGGGGAGAATTCTGAGTAGCTGCCTGCACCGATGGAAGTTGAAACCATCACGACAGCAGTAATCCCTCTCGACCCAGAAGTAGTGAACGCCATGATTTCTCTTGAAGAGAATGTCAACCTCGAGAAAATAGCAGAAGAAGTCTAGTGCACTGAATGCATTTCGACTTTAATTGTCATTTATTTTGTGTGGAAGAATATGTTAGAATTTGCATGGATGGTACTTAAGAATTGTTATTTTCTCGTGATGGTTGGATGATATTTGATGAATTCATTCATTTATTCAGTTTATGATGGCATGATATGTTCTGATATTGGTGTATTTTATCTATATGTTGATTGCCTTCTCATGCATATTAATAAAATACCATATATTAGAACGCTTGTAGCGCCCTATGAAGGAAGTGTGCTTAGCTAGTAGCGGCACAACGCATACCATCTTAAGAGAGATTATGTATTTTCAGTCGATTTGTAAGAGCACTGGCAGCCTTACGACAATCGCCAGAAGCGATGGATGTATAATTGGTTCAGGAAGAGCCATAATGGGCACAACTTTGGTTATTGAAGAAGTCTTATTGTACCCAGAATCGACTAGAACTCTCCTAAGTTTTAAGAATATCCGCGCAAATGGTTTCCGCGTTGAGACTGAAGAAGAGTACGGTAAGAAATACCTGCTCATTATGAAGCGCGAAGAGAATGGCAAAAGAATATTAGAAAAACTTCCTTCACTGGGCTATATTATACCAACATTAAAGCGCCTGCAGCGTACACTGTTCTGAAAACAGTGTTTAGAAGCTCTTAACTCTTCTGTCTCTGGCATGACAGATTAGGCCACCCAGGTCTTAGGATGATGAGAAACATAATAAATAACTCGCATGGACATTATATTAATGTGAAGAATTTCCCGAATCATGAAGGTTGTGTGTGCCCTGCATGTGCCACCGGGAAACTAATTACTAGACTCTCCACTCTGAAAGTGAAGGATGAAGTCCCTGTATTCCTGGAACGCATCCAGGAAGACATATGCGGTCCCATTCAGCCCGTCTCCAGGACGTTTAAGTATTTCATGGTGCATATGTGGGTTTGCTGTCCACAAGAAACCACGTCTTTGCACAAATTGATCTCGCAGATCATTCACATCAGAAATGTGTCCCCTGATTATCACATCAAGTCCATCAGAATGGACAACGCTGGAGAATTTACTTCAAAGGCATTTGATGATCATTGCATGGCAATGGGAATTGCAGTTGAGCATTCGGTACCGCATGTCCATACCCAGAATGGTCTGACAGAGACTTTAATTAAAAGAATTAAATTTATTGCCCGACCCCTTTTGTATAATGGAAATCTAGCAGCTACATGTTGGGGACACGCAGTCCTGCATGCAGCGAATCTCATCAATCTTAGACCTTCGGCCTACAACATCCATTCACCTATGCAACTAGCGCAATGGTCAGCACCGAAGATTTCCCAACATTAGGGGGAGGAAATCAACCCCTTGATGAAGAATGTCGGGAAATTATGTGGCAAGCCTGGGGAATCCATGTAGATGACCCACGCACTAGAGAAGTCCAGAAGACATTACATGGCAAGCCACGGGAATTCATGCAGATGACCCGCGCATTAGTGAAGCAAATAGAGAAGTCCAAAAGACAATAGAAGTCCAGAAGACAAGAGAAGTCTAGAAGACAATAGATTTGCAAGCATTAGCAAATCAACTGCCTGATCACTTTAGTGATTTGAAGAGCGTGACTAAGTCGCATGTGCCTCCACGCACTGCACCGGAGAGGGTTGAAATATCAAAAAAGCAGAAGGTATCCCTAATCTCGTCCAGAGGCCTCAGAAAAATAAAAAAGAGGACGAGAACTCCGATTCCTCGAATCCTTAGTAACCGGGGACGTCTGGTGAAAAAGGATAAGAGGGATTTATCACAGCCAATCACTGAAGTCCCCCAGAATGAGAAGGGGAGCCAGTTGAGACCTGGCATAAGTATGACACCTTCCGAAAAGGGCATACTGGATCTGAATATCCCCATCGGCATGGATGTGTGTGCACACATCGGAGCCGAAAAACTAAAGGGACTTGCCACCACAATTGAAAGAAGCGATGCGTAAGGTGAAGCTTCAGAAGAAGCAACTCATGAAGAAATAGCTATAAATTATGTGCACACGGGAGAGTCCCTGAATAGGACAACAACTAATATCGATATCTACTTCGCAAAGAAAATTGCCATCATCATCGATCTTGATCCCGAGCCTGCATCGCTCACTGAATGTAAGAAAAGATCAGATTGGGAAGATTGGAAGAAGGCAATAACAACTGAATTGCTATCTCTGAACAAAAGAAAGGTGTTTGGGCCCGTATGCCGCACACCTCCCCACATACACCCCGTTGGGCACAAGTGGGTATTTGTTCGAAATAGAAATGAAAGAAATAAAGTAGTGAGATACAAAGCAAGGCTGGTAGCCCAAGGTTTCACTCAACGTCTCGAAGTTGATTATGAAGAAACCTACTCCCAAGTCATGAGTGGAATTACCTTTAGATACTTGATCTCAATGGCAGTGAACTTGAACTTAGAAATGAAATTGATGGATATTGTGACTGCATACCTTTACGGTAACTTGGATTCGGAGATTTATATGAAAACCCCTGAAGGAATATCTCTCCCGAACCAAAACAGAGCAAATAGAAATCTGTACAGTGTGAAACTCAGAAAGTCACTGTATGGACTGAAACAATCTGGAAGAATGTGGTATAATCGCTTAAGCGACTTTCTCTGCAAGAAAGGCTACACGAGCAATGAAGACTGTCCTTGTGTATTTATACGATGATCCCAGAATGGATTCTGTATAATCTCTGTGTATGTAGATGATCTGAATATCATCGGGACAGCCGAAGACATAAAAGAAGTATGCTCCTACTTGGAGTCAGAATTTGAAATGAAAGATCTGGGCATGACCAAGCTTTGCTTAGGCCTGCAGCTTGAGCATGTCCTTGAAGGAGTCTTGGTACATCAGTCGACCTACACCTAGAAGGTGCTTGAAAGGTTTGGCTTTGAGAAGGCATTCCCATCGAAAGTACCGATGATCGGGAAATCTTTACTTTAAGAAAAAGATCCTTTCCGACCTAGGGAAGAGGGGGAGGAAGTCCTGGGACCGGAATTCTCATACTTGAGTGTAGTGGTAGCACTCATGTACTTAGCAAACTGCACTAGATCGGGCATTGCATTTGCCGTGTACTGTTAAGAAGGTACAGTGCAGAGCCCACCAAAAGGCATTGGCGAGGCATAAAGGACACCTTCCGATACCTCCAAGGAATGAAGGACCTTGGATTGTTTTATAGAAATAATCAAGATCTGAACTTGATTGACTATGCAGATGCTGGGTACCTGTTAAACCCGCATACTGCAAGGTCACAAACAGGTTATGTATCTTCTGTGTGGTTGAACTGCAATTTCCTGGAAATCGTCTGAGCAAAGCCTTGTAGCTACTTCGACGAACCACTCAGAAATTATAGCACTGTATGAAGCCACACGAATGTGCGCTTGGTTCCGATGAACGATTCACCACATCCAGCAGTCATGTGGAATGAACATTGTGCAAACCCCCACAATTATCCATGAAGATAATGCAGCTTGCGTTGCACAAGTGCAGACGGGCTATGTAAGCATATCAACCCCAAGTTCCTTTATGCTCATGAATTGCAGAGATGGACAACATTAAAGTACTGTACACTAAGTCATGTAGACTTGTTCACTAAGTCACTCCCCGCATCTAGCTTTGAAAGGTGCGTGCGTGGAATTGGAATGACGAGACTTAGAGAAGTGCAGAATTCAGGGGGAGAATTCTCACAAGCCCGCTAATAAATCTTGATCATGAAGATTAAGTACCCAAAAATAAAGTCCTGCAGACCAAATGAATTTGGGTGAATTGTACTCTTTTTCCCTTGACGAGTTTTCCATGAAGTTTCTCGACCAAGGTTTTTAATGAGGCAATTCGTGCATCACAACATCACATGTATCATGTGCTCTTTCTCCAAATTTTTCCCACTGGGTTTTTATGGAGTTTTAGTGAGGCATGAACGTGTCGGATGAGTGCTCAAGGGGGAGTGTTAAGAAACCTGGGCCTGGGCCGGCAGCCCAGGGCCCATTGTGGGCACCTCATTGTAGTCTATAAATAGAGAGTCATACCTCCTCATTATGTACACATGAATGAAAGCAATAAAGAAAGACCAGGAGTTCTCTCTATCTCTGTGTGTTCAATCTATTCTTCTGTGATTCTGTGATTGATTCGTTCTTGTTCTAAACAGATAAATCGCTCGGACTGGTCGCCAGCGACGGTTTCTCAACAAAAACAACATGAATCCTGTAGCAGTAATTTGCAACTGGGAGGTCTCATAACACTTACCACTGTTGCTGTTAAGAAAAACAAGACACCGCATGTATGCCATTGATCATGAACGAATCAGGGTTTGGCTTGTAATGAGCATGGAAGCTGTGTGGAGAATGAAGATTCAATTCGCTTGGCGCATGCAGCCACCAATTGATCTACTCCACACAATAACACCAATTCATTCAACGCTGCATCCCAGATGCCCTTGTTGGAACTCGGAAGCCTGAAGGGGCATCAAGCTTCAGCAAGTAATTGGTTTCTCTTGCACTCTATCTATCTGAAATTCTGAATATTTTCAGCTTCAATAATCTGTACCAGCAGCTGCAGTAGGTGACATTCCTTATTCATGACGCATGATCATACAAGCACTTCATGTACGCACACACGCCGGCTCGCTAAATAATTCGCGCCTACTACTGCCCGTTGGTTCACATGTAACTTAATTTTTCTTCGGTTTTGGCGTCGCAGCACAGGAGAGTGCGGGCTGTTCGAGCACGTCGGCAAGGGTAGGTTCCCGGGGCGGCAGGTGCGGATGAACTTGGGATACTTCTTCGACGAGGGCGTCGTGATCGTGCAGCCCGCGCGGATACGGGCGCTTAGGTACCCCTGCCCTACCTGCGGCGCGAAGCGTACCAAGGTTAGCGACTCGCCAACTTCTTGCACCCACCCAGCGCAATTCATGGAAGCTTTCAGTTCTTGGCAGTTTCCTAGTGTGCTCTGTAGTGCGATCTCGGATTAACATTTCACTGCAACGATGGAGCATGCTGATTGACCAATTGATTTTGCAGGCGGACGGCAACAACCATCTAGCTTGCCGGCGATGCCGAACCCAGTACCGCACGCGGTGCTGGAAACGGGTCTGGAAGGCCTCCGAGCACTACGGACAGTCAGGATGCCAGCAGCATGGCTCATAGCGCCGGCAATCTGTACAGAGGTACCACTGGTTGCAGAGCATTTTACTTTGTGGTGAAACTAATTTTGAAAAGAATCAAGGCCATTCTATATTTAAAAGAGTAATTGACGTTCACTCAATTATTGGATCAGTAATGATCAGCTCTTAGCATACTGAATTTATTGGATATTTACAACGTTTCCCCGGTAGATTAGGCACACTATAAAAGTATCTGATTTCACAAAATGTATGAAGGTTTCGGGCATTTCTTCCATACAACGCTATTATCTGCATCTATGGTACAAATATGCGGGTAGAGTCTAGTTGCTGATTAGTTCGATAGAACAGCCCCAGTCATAAACCTATGGTTCAGTACAGCCTCAGCAATCGGTCGCTTACGGTAATCTGGATTAAGCATTGCCTATAGAAAAGAAATCAGAGTCAGTATCCTTGCTGAAGATATATATTACGGAACCAAAAGTAGATTTACTGAATCCATAGTTAGCAATTTTCAAGAAAGGAATCCACAGTTAGTTTCTAGTTAGCCTATCTACTCCAATACCATGCATGATCTGCAGCAGCAGAAGGTTTATGAACAGATAAGTTTTATTAACTAGGCATGATAGAGGCAAACCTGCAACAACTCCCAGCCAGCACCATCACCTAAATCTAGAAAATTTACAGCTTCCGACAACTGATCATCTGCCAGACAGTACCTATGTGAATTCATCAAAATAGATAAGCAAGCCTATTGAATCTGAATACCACGACTGATGATCAGGTCATAAATAAGCAAGAATGGATTTTATCAACTGGACTTGGAAAGTGAAATCTTCAAATCTTTGCAATGTTTAAGCCGTGGAAATTCTGTTATGTTCAAGCAATTCATACTCTCTTGCAGCATAAATGTCGAGACGGAACGTGTTCTCCAAAAGTCTCTGCACAATAAATCGGTACTTATCAGAACGCAAAAAAAATCTTTTATGAAATTAAAACTTAAGTATCCTCAATAACCTGCAAGGAAATGCCATCCATAATGCCTGCTTCGCAGAACGGAATAAATGCCATGTATGCAAGCAGCAGCCCAGCACCATATCTGCCTTGTCAAGTACATGCATATATATGAGAAACTGGCATTTATTAATGAAAGGAAAAAAGAACACTTGCATGTCATCAGCTATTCCAAATGTTCGCTTCTCCAAAGGAGTTGATGCTCCAGCAGTGGATGCTCGCCGCCACAGCCCGTCTGACAATGCTCCAGCCCCAACAGACGAATACCTATCATTGCCAAAAGTATATCATTGCCAAAAGTATCTTTTTACTCATTGGTATAAAACAAATGTAGGAAGGGAATGAACATATACCCGATATCTACAGAAAATGCCAAATCACGGAGCCGTGGAACTAAATATCGTACATTTTTCTCTTGAACAGTGCTAAAGAACAGAAAGTTGCATCAACCAATAGTTGAAGTGAACATAACTAATACACTGTTGAATGGAAACTAAAACAGGAAAATGCTACATACTTGAGAACAACAGAAGATGGGCCAAGGCTTTGGTGGAGTCTATCATGATTGTGCATGTGGACAAGGCCACTCATAGCTCCATTAAGCAGCTTAAGAACGAAGTATCTCCTTAGTTCCAATTTGTATGCGCGATCAAAAGGATTCCAAAAAGGCAGGTCTCTAGATTGCTCTTTCAATAGCCTTTCACTAGTTATTTTTGCATAGTCTGCAGCACTATATCTCCCATCATCACGGAAGGCAAGCCACTATAGAAAAGTTATATCAGTCTCGCAGCATTATGTTGATAGTCTGTGAACTGACAAACTTATGTGGTAGACCTGCTCTCCAGTAGCTGTCTCAAAGGCTCCCAACAGAAACTGAATGTTCTCACAGATGTCACTAGCATCACTCTGTAAGAAGAAACCAAGGCAAAAAAATATTTTTAGAAATGCAATATCTAATCAATCATATTTGCATGTTGCAATTTCTGTTAGCAGTTTATGATTTTCCTAACCTGAAGAAAAGCATGAGTTCTTAACTCATTGACTGCCATCAAATCAGCTTCAGAAGTACCAGCAAGGGCTCCAGGATATACCTTTGTTTCAAAACCTATGTCTTAGCACATATAAGACAGTCAATAGATTCATATATCTATGGCAAAGAAAGGTAACACCATCAGACGATCCAACAAATTTGAAAGGCTGGAAGTATTATTGGCTGACGACAAATCATATTTTCAAGGCACTGTTGAATTAAAGACGCCACCGTTTCACAAGACTGGCCTTTACTATGATTATGTGTCATGTCATACAAAAGAAATACTATGAACAAGTACAATTTATGAAATAATAATACATCAAACTCACTATCCACTTATTCGTATCACAGAATAGTGTGTGACTAGACCATGACTTAGCAGATTGATAAATCTAAGCTATACCTTAAATACAGCTTGTGTGCCCTTCAATGGTCCTTGAACCACTCTTCCCTCATAAAGTCTGCAATAGACTATGATAAATGAATAATATCAGTATACCTTTTCTATGAGGTGACAAGTAAAATCAGCATCTCAGCTAGAAGGAAATAACCTAATCTTCACTTCTCCTTCTCCAACATCTTGGACTCTCAATCGCTCAATCTCTTCTGGTGAATATCCAAGACCAAGGTCTTGAATGCCAGCAACATTTGGAAGCCCTCCAAATTGAGAAGACGAATAGCTGTTTCACATGATAGAATGTTGGAAATGGTGATTATTCAACAAAAATCATTTGTATGTCCATTCCTTTACTATTATAAGATAACAATCTGAAAAAATATGCTCTAATGCCACAAAATATCGGATGATTCTTTGAACAACTCGCTAAATGAAAGGTAATGGAAGACTATGCAATGTTAATATTAGATGCAACACCCATGATTCCATCACATTATACAGAGTTTTATAGAAAATTATTATCAAGGAATCAGCAGCATGAACATATGAATAGATATTTTCAACTTCCCCTAATGGAGGCTTTGCATTTCTCCTAAAATGTAACCACATCTAAAAAAACACCGCAAGATACCAGTCATACGACACTACTAGTCATCTCCAAAGCATTTCTCTGAACTTCTGAAGTGCCCATCTCCTAGTTTTCCTAACCTAGTTAAGCGTCGAAAAGGTCAGCACCATACAGAATCGCGAACAATTTCACCAAATCCTCACTCCAAGATCCCAACTTTAACTCCACAAACTGGCCATCTCCATTGATTTCAACTGGAAATAACCAAATTAACCTAAGCAACAGCCTAGAATCAGAATGTAAAGCACATCTCTCCACGTTCTCATTTCTTAGTTCTCAAGGAAAACGGGAAGGGGCCACGAAATCAAGAAGCGTCCAGAAATGCTGACCTTGTGATGTTCATGAAGCCATAGCCACCCAACAATCTGCCCACCTCGAAGTACGCGGGGTTGGTCATCAGCGCCGCCGAAACAGGCGGCGGAGACCGTCGGCGAGGTCGCCGGCGCCATCCCCCGGGCTCCGGCGAGGCGAGCAAGCGCGCGGGAAGAGCTTTCAGCATCGTAACTGACGGAGTTCGTCGCAACTGCGCACGCGTCTGAGGCTGAGACTTGACACTGGTGCGCTTGGGGATAGGCCGCGAAAGCCTCCCAACCACAGAACAACTACTAAATCATTTTATTCTTTTTTTAAAAAAAAGAGAGAAATTTCACAGGGATTCGTTCCTTTTTTTCTCTCGGATTAAAGGATGGGTAATCATGTGACAAGGGACACTTTTGTGAGCGCTTGTACATTCCCATGTTTTTTAAGCTCAAACTTTGCCCGGAAGACATAAACAACATTCGAATTTTCATTTCAGATTTCTCAGTCATTGTGTTAGGGCTCATTTGGAACGCAAATTTGATAGAAAACAGTTCAATTTTTATATGAATCATAGAAAATTCCCGTATTCCAAACTTAGAGCATCTCCAACAATCCCCCTAAAAACCCACCCCAAAAGACACCTTTTAGGGGCAGCCCAAAAAATTTGTTAACCTATTTTAGTCCCCTCCTCCAACAGCTCCCCTAAATATATCCTAATAGTATTTTGAATCTGGCCCAACATTAACAACCGGTCCATTTACTTTGCTCGATACCTATTTTTTTTATTAGTGATCAAGCCGGTTCATCCAACCGAATAGAATAGGGAGATTGAACCAATCCCGTGCGTGTGCGTACGCGGACGACGGCCGCCGTATAAATATCAAACGGTGATTAGAAATCAGGACCGACTAGAAAATGAAGAAAACACATGCAGTACGTGACGTGAGACTAGATAATTGAGATGGGAATTCTTACTTTGTACATGTCTTTGAGTTTTTGATTTCCAGCGCGCGTGACGGCGGGAGCGAGGATAGGGGACCCCTGAAAGTTCCCGGTTTCTACCTAGGTTTTGGGAGAGTTTTGGGGGGAATAGAAATAGGGGGGTGTTTAGGGGAGTTGTTGGAGAAGACTTTTTACATAATTTCCTAATAATTTGATTTAGGGGGATTGTTGGAGATGCTCTTAGTCGTTTGGGGATTTTGTTTTTCCTTCTTGGCCCAGCGAGGAACTGAAGCATAGGAGTGCAGAAGTGCAGTAATTGTATTTCTGCGCTGCTGTGGAGCTGACACCTCCCTCCCGTAATCCCAGCAGTTTCCGTTACGCCTCAGAGGAGAGAGAACGATAGATTGCCATGCGTTACGGGGGAGTGGTAGGTAGTCCGTTACAGCGCTCGCCTAATTTATTACTCTCCTCTCACCGCCTCTCCGGACTCCGGGTAAACGCAAACCAAGAGCTGCTTCTCTCCCTCTCTCCTCCTATCCATTGAACTTTGCAGCACTCCGCTTCAACGCGCAAGAATTGGCATTGGCATTTGGCAATGGCGATGGCGAAGCTGCGAGAGCGCAGGCAGCTCCGGCTGTCCGTGCCGGCGTCGCGGCCGTTCCCGCTCCAGGAGCAGCACCCCTTCGGCCTGCCGTCGACGCCGCCCGGCTCGCCCGGCCCGGCCATCAACAGCCTCGATGAGCTCGAGAGGCTGGCCGTCCTCGGCCACGGCGCGGGCGGCAGGGTCTACAAGGCGCGGCACCGACGCACGGGCGCGGTGCTCGCGATCAAGGCGCCGCGCGACGGCGACGCCGCCCTCCGGGAGGCCGACGTGCACCTCCGCGTGGCCGCCGTGGCGCCCGACCACCCTTGCGTCGTCCGCCTCTACGGCGTGTTCCCTGGGGACCCCGCCGCCGGGGACCACGTCGCGTGCCTCGTCCTCGAGTACGCCCCCGAGGGCTCCCTCTGCGACGTGCTCAGGCGGTACGGCCGTCTCCCGGAGCACGCCATCGCTGTCGTCGCGCGGTGCGTGCTGTGCGGCCTGCGCCACCTGCACCGCCTCGGCGTCGTGCACGGCGACGTCAAGCCGTCCAACCTCCTCGTCGGCCGTCGGGGCGAGGTCAAGATCGCCGACTTCGGCGCCAGCCGCCTCGTCACGAGTGACGCGCACCAGGCGGCGGGGACGTGCGCGTACATGAGCCCGGAGAGGCTGCACCCCGATGGCTTCGGCGCCTCGGCGCCGTCGGCCGGCTCCGACTTCTCCAGCGACTTGTGGGCCCTGGGGGTGGTACTGTTAGAATGCCACGTGGGGAGGTTCCCGCTCGTGGCCCCCGGGGAGAGGCCGGACTGGCCGGCGCTCGTGCTGGCCGTGTGCTTCGGTGGCGCGCCGGAGGTGCCCGTCGCAGCGTCGCCGGAGTTCAGGGGCTTCATCCGGAGGTGCCTGGAGAAGGACTGGAGGAGGAGGGCCACCGTGGATGAACTTCTTGGACACCCCTTTGTCGCGGGAAGGCCGCCTTGGTGCACCACCGAGTGGCTCACCAACCTTGGTGACAAAACTGGCAACTGAACACAAGAGGGTTCAACTAATCAAAATTCGACGGCACGAAGATGAAAATAAAGTCCAGAACTTTTTGACCGATTGACCCTTAATCAGAATCAGTAAGGACGCAAATCCAACCTGAAAATGAATAAGAGGCAGAAGTTTTTGCACGTACATGTGAATAAGAGGTATCTGCACGAGAGAATTAACTGGTTATGGGAAGGATCTCAGGTCAGTGGAGTAGTCAGCTCAAATGGATGCTTTAGGTATCAATAAAGTGAGTCATGAAAACCTAAGATGATTAGATCATCACCAATGAGATGGAATGTCCATCATGTTGCACGAATTCAAGAGTGAACTTCCTTCAACATAAGGAAATGAAATGCTGCGAAAACTGTAACGCCCCCGTTTCCAGGGGCGCGTACGGACACGGCACCCCGTAACTATTCACGCATGAACAGTTATGGACTGTCGCGCAAGAGTATACCATTGCATGCTAACAACAAAAGTCCAGCATATATTTGACATACGGAATAACATCCAGCTTTTACAGCGGGGCGTGCAAGCCCAAAGTATAATACATTACGAAAGGCTCCAGAAACTGCTTCAAGCGCGGCGGAGACCTACAGCCAAGGGTCCTCGTCGAAGAAAAGATCCTCGGGAACTTCTTCAACGGGGAGACCTTCTCCTTCGTCTTGATCTTCTAAAGAGTGGATTAAGCAAGCCGTGAGCCAAACAACCGGCTCAGCAAATCCCAAAGGGATCTTAATTTACTACATGCACGGAAAGTCAAAGGAAGGGAGTATACTTGGTTTATTACATTTGGTGGATGCAATTTTATTTGCAAACATTTTCATAAGACGGACACAAAACTTACTTCTTAAGAACTCAGGGTTTTTCAACAAGAGTTCATTAACCAACTAACCAAGTTAAAGTATGTACAAATCTACTTAAGCTTTGCTGCTGGAATCACCCAAGTGACACAGCTCCAATAACCGGGAGCACGGCGTATTCGAATACCATTTATTTGACTCTGCAGAGTTTGCTCAGCTTTACCCACACGATCTCTCAACTCCCGCTAAAGAGTTAAGAAAGCCAGGTCTTTTCACTGCTCGACTCTTTGTATAGGCTCTACCCAGTAGAATTCACTCGGGTCTGGCTCACATCCACACACACACACACACACACAAGAGGGCAACGTCCGCTTCGAGTGAATTCCACCGTTGTTAGGCATCCGTAGCACGGCCTGCCTAACCTCACTGCTACCCTCCTGTAGAGTTTCAATCGAGTTGAGCAGCTAAAAGACAAGGGTTGACAAGTCAACTCCTGTGGTTGAGCGATCACTGTGACATTTGCTCAGCGTAAGGGTTTCAGTCCTTATATTTTCACATGGCCCGCAACCTCGCCAGGTCCGCGACCCAAACTAAGGTAAGCGGTGGGCGTAGACCGTCCCGCGGTTTCCCACTCACCCTTACCCTACTCCAGCCCTAGGATAAGAGGTGGGCAAAGACCGTCTCGCGGCTCTCCCCCAACCCTTACCCTACCTTGTGCACGCCGGCACTCTCCGCTCTAAGATACGGTGTCCCATACCACCCTACCTTAGAGTCGGGTTTTCCAGATTCTATTGGCCCACAGCCACAACCTTATTAGTGTAACATTTTGCATGATAGTAATAACCTACAATTATCTAGATTAACAGATAGTTAATTCTAGGGTTTCAATGGCATGGCTACAATTTAAACAGGGCATTTCATGGTGGTAGGACTAACTATATCACATGTCATTCTAAACATTTTATTTTTATTTTCGAACTAACATTTCAGAACTAGCTCAATGCAAATAACATATTAACATATTTAAACATTATGGGATTCAACATGATCAAAGGATTTGGGACTTGCCGTCTATCCGGATGATCTCTGCGAGCTCGAACGTCGAAGTACCTGGATCCTGAGCCTGCTCCTGAATCTCCGGAACCTCCGACACTAGCGTAAACACGTAAAATAAATTAAATCCAGCTTGCAACTAATCAAGCGAGGAAAAATTAATCTATTAAAAAGAAATAAAATTGCATAAACACTCCAAATGGAATTTTAGGAATTTTTTTTAGGATGAAACTGTGGAAAAGGAGTTCACCACTGGGTCAGGAATAATATTTGGAGCAATGTGGTGAAATTTGGGAATTTTTGGGATTTTCTGTGATTTTCTAGGATTTATTTGAGTTTTCTGGAATTTTGGAAATTGATAAATCACTGGAAAATCTAATGAACAGTAGTGGGCCGGCCCGGCGCAACAGTGCAGCCCGGCCGGGAAAACGGCCCGCGCGGCCGAAGGCCAGCGCGGCCTGTTCGCGCGTGCGCGCGCGCGCGGGACAGAGCGGGCCGAGGGAGGCGGCCCACGCCAACGCGCGTCCGCGCGGCTCCGATGCCCGCCGCGTGGCTCGGCGCGAGCGGCGGGGATGCGGGGTGGGCTGACGGCCCGGATGACGCGAGCGGAGATCGGACGGCTGAGGTTTAAGGGGGCGGGTGAAACGGTACGGGAAGATCCAACGGCTGAGGTTAGAAGGTGGGGGTAAGATCCGACGGCGAAGGAGGGGCCACGTCCGTCGTCTTCTACCTCCAGCCGCTACAGTGCGGCCGCGGCAGAGCAGCGGTGGCGACGGCGGTCCGGGCGCTAGGAGGCTCGCCGGCGGTAGCGGAGGGCACCGACGGGTAGAGGGGACTGCGGGGAACCCATCTCGGGTGGTTAGCGTTTGCGGGGACCAAAGGGGAGAGAGGGAGGAAGAAGGGGGTGGTTCGGGGAGCTCGCGGTGGAGGGGGTCACCGGCGGCGAGAGGGGCCAATCGGCCGGGATTACACCAACTACGGGGTTGGGAGCTCACGTTGGCGGCGGCGGCTGAAGCTCAGGGTCTTCGGAGTGAGCTGGCCACGGGAGCACGACTGGGGCGGCGGTGAGCTTCGGCGGCGGCGCTCCACAGGGCTCCACCTGGCCAAACAAGGGTACTAACACGATTAGGGGGTAGCAGAGGTGCTTCCAGCAAATGCAATCGAAGAATGGTTGAGTGGGGGAGGGAATCCGCTTTGCGGGGTCACCGGCGCAGGGGAAGACGGTGGCGGAGCTACGGGCGACGGGGGCTCAATCGGTTGCTCGAGGGGGTGGCTGGGAGTGGCAGGAGGGGGAATGGGAGTGCTTGGGGAGCTCGGGGAGCAAAGGAAAGAAGGGAGACCGAGGGGGGGTTTTATACCCGAAATGGAGGGGAGCGAGTTCCTTCGGGGAGAAGCCAGCGGCGGGGCTCCGGCCGACAGGGAGGTGACGGGGCCGTCAAGGGCGTTTAATCCCGCACAGTGGAGGGGGCGGGGTGACGCGAAGCGCTGTGCGGGGAGTGGCGACGCGACGGGAGCAGGTAGCGGCGCAGGGGCGAGGGCGCGTCCGCGCGCGAGAGAGAGGGAGGAGGCGGCGGCTGCCAGGTGGGGTCGGCGCGAAGGCGGGCGACGTGGCGCGAGGGCGGCCACTCCTCCGGACCCGGAGGCTGTCGGGGCGGCGGAGGCGCGAGGGAGGGCCGGGGCGGCGCGGGGACGGGCGCGGCGCAGGCGCGGCCACGGCGCAGCGCGCAGCGCACGCGCGTGCGCGAGGTGAAGGCGGGGAGGGAGCCGGGCGCTTGCGGCTGAGGGGAGCGGAGGGAGGCGCTGGGCGACGGGGAAGGCGGAAGAAGAGGCGGCGCCAGCGGGAGACGCGGGCGCGGGGCGCGCGAGAGAAAGGGAGGCGGAAAGGAGGCGAGGCGCCACCGGAAGAAGAAAGCGGAAAGGCCGAGAAAGGAAAGCGCATTTCCGACGAAACTTTCCTGAAACGGAAAGTTTTCAAAATTCACTCAAAAATGCAGCAAAAATTGGAAATTTTTATTTTTGAATTTTTCAGGGCTTTTCAACCTACCCCCCTTAAAAGAATCTCGACCCCGAGATTAACTTGGTCCAGGGAGTAAGTTGGGGAAATCTCGCTGCAAATCTGACTCTCGTTCCCAAGTTGACTCTTCAGGTGTATGATTCTTCCACTGTACTCTGCAAAACCTGACGTTCTTGTTTCTGAGCTGCCTTTCTGTCGTTTCAAGTATTTGTAGTGGTTCTTCAGCATATGTGCAGTCATCTTGCAATTCAATATCTGACAATGGCACTTCATCTGTTGGTTGGCGTAGACACTTCCGAAGCTGGGATACGTGGAACACGTTGTGAATTCTGGACAAGTTGGGCGGAAGCTGCACTTGATAAGCTACTTCCCCAACTCTTCCAATTATCTGAAACGGTCCCACATATCTTGGTGCTAATTTGCCTTTGACTTGAAATCTCTTGACTATTTTGAATGGAGTGACTTTGATATAGACATAATCTCCAACTTCGAAACTCAAGTCTTTCCTGCGGTTATCTGCATAGTTCTTCTGTCGGTCTTGTGCCATCTTCAGTCTGTCTCTGACAATTCTGACATGTGCTTCTGCATCTTGAGCAATCTGGGGACCAATGAGTTGTCGTTCTCCTGTTTCTGTCCAATTCAGTGGAGTCCTGCATTTTCTGCCATAAAGTGCTTCAAATGGTGCCATCTGAATGCTGGCTTGATAGCTGTTATTATATGAGAACTGAGCAAATGGTAGACAGGTGTTCCATGTTGCTCCATACACTATCGCACAAGCTCTCAACATGTCTTCTAAAATTTGATTGGTTCTCTCTGTCTGTCCATCTGTCTGTGGATGATATGCTGAGCTAAAATTCAGATCGGTGTCCATGGCTTCATGCAATTTTTCCCAGAACTTAGATGTAAATTGTGCTCCTCTATCTGACACGATCTTCTTCGGAACTCCATGCAATGTCACAATTCTGGTCAGGTACAACTCGGCAAGTTTATCCTTCCCATAAGTTTGCTTGATCGGGAGGAAATGAGCTACCTTGGTCAATCTATCAACAATGACCCAAATAGCATCATATCCCTCACGCGTCTTGGGAAGTCCAGTGATGAAGTCCATGCCAATGCTATCCCATTTCCATTCGGGAATTGGCAAAGGCTGCAACAGTCCTGATGGTTTTTGGTGGTCTATCTTGATCTGCTGGTAGACATCACATTTAGCTACATATTCTGCCACTTCCCTCTTCATTTGGTTCCACCAATATCTTTTCTTCAGATCTTGATACATCTTTGTGCCTCCTGGATGAATTGAGAATTGAGAGGAATGGGCTTCAGCTAGGATCAACTCTCTCAACTCCTTCTTGTCGGGTATGCAATAGCGATCACGGAAGGTAAGGATCCCATGCTCGTCTATCGCATACTCTGATGAATTTTCTCCTTGAATATCCTTTTTCAGTTTTTGAATTTCTTCATCTTCATCCTGGGCTGCTTTAATCTGATCTGGCAACAGTGGTTGAATCTCTAAAGCTGCTTCTTCACCTTGTTCTGTGATTACCAAGTTCAGTCGTAATATGTCTCTCTGCAGCTCTGGTGGGTACTCTGATTGACTGCCTTTGTTGGGACGAGCCTTGCGGCTAAGTGCATCAGCAACTACGTTTGCCTTGCCTGGGTGATACTGGAGATCAATATCATAATCTTTAATCAGTTCTAACCATCTGCGTTGTCTCATGTTCAACTCCGGTTGTGTGAACAAATACTTCAAACTCTTGTGATCTGAGAATATCTCACAACGATTTCCTAGCAAGTAGTGCCGCCAAATTTTGAGGGCATGCACCACAGCTGCTAGCTCCAAGTCATGTGTGGGATAATTCTCCTCATGCGGCTTCAACTGTCTTGATGCGTAGGCAACAACTTTTCCGTCTTGCATAAGCACACAACCCAAACCTTGCTTTGAGGCATCACAATAAATCTGAAATTCTTTCTCTGGATTGGGTAAAGTCAGCACTGGTGTTGTTGTCAACTTGGTCTTCAACATCTGAAAACTTTCTTCGCATGCATCAGTCCATGTGAACGGTCTGTCTTTCTTCAACAGTTGAGTGAGTGGGCGAGATATTCTTGAGAAACCTTCTATGAATCGGCGATAATAACCCGCCAATCCTAGGAAGCTTCTCACTTCAGTTACTGTCTTAGGCTGTTTCCATTCCATTACTGCTGAAATCTTTTCTGGATCGACCTTCACTCCATCTTCAGATATAACATGACCCAAGAAAGCGACTTCTCTCAACCAAAAACTGCATTTATCAAATTTTGCATATAACTTATGCTCTCTCAATCTGGTCAAAACCATATGCAGATGTTGTCTGTGCTCTTCTTCACTTTTGGAGTATATCAGAATGTCATCAATGAAAACAATCACAAATCGATCCAATTGGTCCATATGCACCAGGTTCATAAGATTCATGAAATACGCTGGCGCATTAGTCAAACCAAAAGGTACGACCGTGAACTCAAACAATCCATATCGGGTAATGAAGGCCGTCTTCTCTCGATCTTGCTCTCGGATCTTGAGCTGATGATAACCCGAGCGCAAATCGATCTTGGAGAACACTTTGGCTCCTTTAAGTTGGTCAAACAGATCATCAATTCTTGGGAGGGGATACTTGTTCTTGATGGTGACAGCATTCAAACCTCTGTAATCTACACACATTCTTAATTCGCCGTTCTTCTTTTTCACAAACAGCACTGGGGCTGACCATGGTGAAGTACTGGGTCGGATGAATTCTTTCTCTTGTAACTCATCTAACTGCTTCTTCAGCTCTTTCAATTCACTAGCTGACATTCTGTATTGGTGCTTGGCGATTGGCTTGGTACCAGGTACCAACTCTATTGCAAGTTCTACTTGCCTGTCAGGGGGTCTACCTGGTAATTCTTCTGGGAATACATCAGGGTACTCTTGTACTATTGGCACTTGATCAGGTGTAGCTGCTATCATGTTGATCATACGTTTCTTGGCATCTTTCAGCACTTGTCGATCTGTCTCTACTACTATTTTCTGACCTTCAGAGTTGACCAATGACACTGTTTTAATCTCGCAATCTACCTTGCCTTTATTTCTGGCCAACCAGTTCATGCCCAAGATGGCATCTAAACCAGACATGTCTAACTGCAACAAGTCTGCTCTAAAGTCTACCCCTTGGATTTTTATGTTAAGTCCCGCACACCCACGGTGGGACTCCATTCTAACCCCAGGGGTTTCCACCACATAGGGTCTGGGTAATGCAACAGAAGGCAATTGATTTCTTGCAGCAAAACTCTTTGAAATAAAAGAATGCGTTGCACCAGGGTCAAATAAAATCAATGCAGGTATGGAATTGATTGGGAACATACCGGCAATGATGTCACTGGCTCCAGCGGCATCCTCTGCAGATACATGGTTCACTCTGGCATAGAAAGTAGGTCTGACATTGCTTCTGCCTCTGCCTCTGCCTGTAGCTGAGAAATTTGCAGTGCCTGCAGGTGACTGGGGGTTGGCTGCTTTAATCTGCAAGAATCCTCCTTTGGGGGTACCAGGGGTTGCTTGTGACTTGCCCTCTTGCTGCTGTTGGTTTTGAACTTGTAGCTTGGCTGCATCTGATGGCAAATTCTTCCTAGGACATTGATCTCTGTAGTGCCCTATCTCACCGCAGTGGAAACATGCGTTTGACCTTCGTGGGCAGCCACTAGCCAGGTGATTCCCACCACAAGTGGGACACTTGAGAGCCAATGGTAAGGGGGAGGCATAATGCTGAGTCTGGTTGGATTGGTTCCTCGGCATCATCACATATTGTCGGGAGGATGGGGATCGATATGAAGAAGATCCCGATGTCCTGGCTCGTTGAGTGGGGTGTGACGATGACTGCGATTTATGTGCCGCCTTGCGTTTTCTATAATCTTCCATCTCACTTCTGGCTTCTTCGGAGGTGATTAAGCCATCAACCATATCATTTAAATCCTTGAACTTCAAAGCTGAAATGTGGAATCTCAAGGACTGCTGTAACCCTGCACGGAACTTGTTCATCTTCTTGTCCTCACTATCAACATCCTCAGGGGCAAATCTTGAGAGATGGTTAAACTGGTGTAAATACTCCATCACAGTTCGGCCACCTTGTTTAAGCGCCAAAAACTCCCGGCGCTTTGCTTCCATAATGCCATCAGGGATGTGGGCCTTGCGGAAGGCCTTGGTGAAATCTTCCCAACTAACCTCTCTGTTTTGCAGTATGCGTTGATAGTTGATCCACCAGGTCGCTGCTGCACCTTGCAACTGGTGGGATGCAAATAAAACTTTCTCTCTATCATCGCACCGCACAGTCTGGAGTTTCCTCTCCACATCTGCCAACCAATCCTCAGCAACCATAGGATCAGCGGTTGTGGAGAAAGTGGGTGGACGGGTTTTTAGAAAGTCATTCCATCGGGAGGAAATTGGAGCACCGTCCCGAGGAATATTTCCTCCACCCTGTGCTCCTGAAGATCCGGTGGCGATCTGTTCAATCAACTTGGCCTGTTGATCCAACACTCGCAGTATGTTCTGCTCTCCTTGGTATCGATTCTCTTCTAACATTGCAATAACATCAGCAAGTGTGTTCTGGTTGGTGGCAGGTGCACCCTGCCGGCTGGTCTGACCCGTCTGCTCTGCTGTCTGCTCTGCTGGCTCCATCTGTTGATTGGGAACTTCAGGTTAGCTTTGCAGCGGCTTTGGCAATCAAGAACAGATAAGTAAGACTTAGAATTTCAAGGCAAGTATAGGATGAAAAGATAAGAACGAGAGCGAAAGGGGACAGAAGAAAACTTTGAACACAGGAGGAACATACTGATAATTAAGCAAACAACATAAAGGATTAATTAACATAAATTTACAATAAAGCAAGTGGTACGCAGACCACTTAGGGTTCGAGTTACACTTGCATTACATAACAAAAGTACAACTACTACAAAAGGTCAGGCTACCACTAGCGTACAGCGTCTACTCCTCCCTGTCCCTGGGTGCTGGAAGGGCAAGCGGGGCTGTGGGGCGGAACCGGGCACGGTACTGCGCCGCAGTCATCCGGCGCTTGGGCCTAGACTGCACCGAAGCACAAGAAGAGTGAACGCTGGGCGACTCCGCACTGTCTGAACCCTCTGCTGCCTCCTGGGCCTCAAAGCGGGCGAGGGACTCCCGGAGGCGCTGAACCTCCTCACGAGTGTCCCACAACTGCCTCTGCCAGACTCTGGCCTCCTCGACTGCTCTGTCGTAGCTGGCGACCTGCTGCGCCATAAGGGTGGCGATACCCGCTAGGCGGGGATCGTCATCCTCACCGAACCTAGGGACTATAAAGTCCCCAAAGTGCGGACGCGGCACCAGGTCGAAAGGTGTCCCTGCTAGCTCCTGGTGGTAGTAGTCTCTGATGTAGAGCGCGGCTTTCAGAGCCACGTCCTGAACAGCATCCTCGTCGTTCACCCGTCGGGCGATGAACCTCCTCTTCCTGTCCGGGCGGACAGGCAGGGGATCGAGGACCACCCAAGCCTTGTACTCATAGAACTGGTCCTGGCGAAACTGTCCCTCAGCATAGATCACTGGGCCGTGGTTTCCTCTCGCTCCGAGGAATCGTCGCATTTCCCACAGCTTGTGGTGCCATCCATCCCTACGGTCGGGGCGGGAGAAAACGAGGCGCACCATCTGCCGGAAACGAAATTTTGAAGTTAGACAAGTAAGACAGTAAACATTTGCGAAAATAAAACTTAAGCAGAAATAAACTAAGACAGGGAAAGTAGCAACAAGAGAGGAACAAGACAGCAATAATACTTATATTTTTCATAAACTCTTTTTATGCCTTAAATTAATTTTTGCGATAAAATCGCTTCCTAGACTGCCTTAGGTCTCAACCTACGGTCAAAGAGCCTGCTCTGATACCACTTCTTGTAACGCCCCCGTTTCCAGGGGCGCGTACGGACACGGCACCCCGTAACTATTCACGCATGAACAGTTATGGACTGTCGCGCAAGAGTATACCATTGCATGCTAACAACAAAAGTCCAGCATATATTTGACATACGGAATAACATCCAGCTTTTACAGCGGGGCGTGCAAGCCCAAAGTATAATACATTACGAAAGGCTCCAGAAACTGCTTCAAGCGCGGCGGAGACCTACAGCCAAGGGTCCTCGTCGAAGAAAAGATCCTCGGGAACTTCTTCAACGGGGAGACCTTCTCCTTCGTCTTGATCTTCTAAAGAGTGGATTAAGCAAGCCGTGAGCCAAACAACCGGCTCAGCAAATCCCAAAGGGATCTTAATTTACTACATGCACGGAAAGTCAAAGGAAGGGAGTATACTTGGTTTATTACATTTGGTGGATGCAATTTTATTTGCAAACATTTTCATAAGACGGACACAAAACTTACTTCTTAAGAACTCAGGGTTTTTCAACAAGAGTTCATTAACCAACTAACCAAGTTAAAGTATGTACAAATCTACTTAAGCTTTGCTGCTGGAATCACCCAAGTGACACAGCTCCAATAACCGGGAGCACGGCGTATTCGAATACCATTTATTTGACTCTGCAGAGTTTGCTCAGCTTTACCCACACGATCTCTCAACTCCCGCTAAAGAGTTAAGAAAGCCAGGTCTTTTCACTGCTCGACTCTTTGTATAGGCTCTACCCAGTAGAATTCACTCGGGTCTGGCTCACATCCACACACACACACACACACACACACACACACAAGAGGGCAACGTCCGCTTCGAGTGAATTCCACCGTTGTTAGGCATCCGTAGCACGGCCTGCCTAACCTCACTGCTACCCTCCTGTAGAGTTTCAATCGAGTTGAGCAGCTAAAAGACAAGGGTTGACAAGTCAACTCCTGTGGTTGAGCGATCACTGTGACATTTGCTCAGCGTAAGGGTTTCAGTCCTTATATTTTCACATGGCCCGCAACCTCGCCAGGTCCGCGACCCAAACTAAGGTAAGCGGTGGGCGTAGACCGTCCCGCGGTTTCCCACTCACCCTTACCCTACTCCAGCCCTAGGATAAGAGGTGGGCAAAGACCGTCTCGCGGCTCTCCCCCAACCCTTACCCTACCTTGTGCACGCCGGCACTCTCCGCTCTAAGATACGGTGTCCCATACCACCCTACCTTAGAGTCGGGTTTTCCAGATTCTATTGGCCCACAGCCACAACCTTATTAGTGTAACATTTTGCATGATAGTAATAACCTACAATTATCTAGATTAATAGATAGTTAATTCTAGGGTTTCAATGGCATGGCTACAATTTAAACAGGGCATTTCATGGTGGTAGGACTAACTATATCACATGTCATTCTAAACATTTTATTTTTATTTTCGAACTAACATTTCAGAACTAGCTCAATGCAAATAACATATTAACATATTTAAACATTATGGGATTCAACATGATCAAAGGATTTGGGACTTGCCGTCTATCCGGATGATCTCTGCGAGCTCGAACGTCGAAGTACCTGGATCCTGAGCCTGCTCCTGAATCTCCGGAACCTCCGACACTAGCGTAAACACGTAAAATAAATTAAATCCAGCTTGCAACTAATCAAGCGAGGAAAAATTAATCTATTAAAAAGAAATAAAATTGCATAAACACTCCAAATGGAATTTTAGGAATTTTTTTTAGGATGAAACTGTGGAAAAGGAGTTCACCACTGGGTCAGGAATAATATTTGGAGCAATGTGGTGAAATTTGGGAATTTTTGGGATTTTCTGTGATTTTCTAGGATTTATTTGAGTTTTCTGGAATTTTGGAAATTGATAAATCACTGGAAAATCTAATGAACAGTAGTGGGCCGGCCCGGCGCAACAGTGCAGCCCGGCCGGGAAAACGGCCCGCGCGGCCGAAGGCCAGCGCGGCCTGTTCGCGCGTGCGCGCGCGCGCGCGGGACAGAGCGGGCCGAGGGAGGCGGCCCACGCCAACGCGCGTCCGCGCGGCTCCGATGCCCGCCGCGTGGCTCGGCGCGAGCGGCGGGGATGCGGGGTGGGCTGACGGCCCGGATGACGCGAGCGGAGATCGGACGGCTGAGGTTTAAGGGGGCGGGTGAAACGGTACGGGAAGATCCAACGGCTGAGGTTAGAAGGTGGGGGTAAGATCCGACGGCGAAGGAGGGGCCACGTCCGTCGTCTTCTACCTCCAGCCGCTACAGTGCGGCCGCGGCAGAGCAGCGGTGGCGACGGCGGTCCGGGCGCTAGGAGGCTCGCCGGCGGTAGCGGAGGGCACCGACGGGTAGAGGGGACTGCGGGGAACCCATCTCGGGTGGTTAGCGTTTGCGGGGACCAAAGGGGAGAGAGGGAGGAAGAAGGGGGTGGTTCGGGGAGCTCGCGGTGGAGGGGGTCACCGGCGGCGAGAGGGGCCAATCGGCCGGGATTACACCAACTACGGGGTTGGGAGCTCACGTTGGCGGCGGCGGCTGAAGCTCAGGGTCTTCGGAGTGAGCTGGCCACGGGAGCACGACTGGGGCGGCGGTGAGCTTCGGCGGCGGCGCTCCACAGGGCTCCACCTGGCCAAACAAGGGTACTAACACGATTAGGGGGTAGCAGAGGTGCTTCCAGCAAATGCAATCGAAGAATGGTTGAGTGGGGGAGGGAATCCGCTTTGCGGGGTCACCGGCGCAGGGGAAGACGGTGGCGGAGCTACGGGCGACGGGGGCTCAATCGGTTGCTCGAGGGGGTGGCTGGGAGTGGCAGGAGGGGGAATGGGAGTGCTTGGGGAGCTCGGGGAGCAAAGGAAAGAAGGGAGACCGAGGGGGGGTTTTATACCCGAAATGGAGGGGAGCGAGTTCCTTCGGGGAGAAGCCAGCGGCGGGGCTCCGGCCGACAGGGAGGTGACGGGGCCGTCAAGGGCGTTTAATCCCGCACAGTGGAGGGGGCGGGGTGACGCGAAGCGCTGTGCGGGGAGTGGCGACGCGACGGGAGCAGGTAGCGGCGCAGGGGCGAGGGCGCGTCCGCGCGCGAGAGAGAGGGAGGAGGCGGCGGCTGCCAGGTGGGGTCGGCGCGAAGGCGGGCGACGTGGCGCGAGGGCGGCCACTCCTCCGGACCCGGAGGCTGTCGGGGCGGCGGAGGCGCGAGGGAGGGCCGGGGCGGCGCGGGGACGGGCGCGGCGCAGGCGCGGCCACGGCGCAGCGCGCAGCGCACGCGCGTGCGCGAGGTGAAGGCGGGGAGGGAGCCGGGCGCTTGCGGCTGAGGGGAGCGGAGGGAGGCGCTGGGCGACGGGGAAGGCGGAAGAAGAGGCGGCGCCAGCGGGAGACGCGGGCGCGGGGCGCGCGAGAGAAAGGGAGGCGGAGAGGAGGCGAGGCGCCACCGGAAGAAGAAAGCGGAAAGGCCGAGAAAGGAAAGCGCATTTCCGACGAAACTTTCCCGAAACGGAAAGTTTTCAAAATTCACTCAAAAATGCAGCAAAAATTGGAAATTTTTATTTTTGAATTTTTCAGGGCTTTTCAAAAACATTTTTTTTGTAGGAAGTAGTAAAAGCAACACGCATTAACATAAATGGGCTTCGACAACATCGAAAGCCTCACCAACAAATCTATAGGCCTTGTATCACTCATAACCCATTAGGGGTTCACCACGAAGCACTTCTCCCTGATCTTTCCCTCGTCGCCGGTGAGCACCTCGATGCCGCGGCTGCCGCCCATCTTTACCATGGCCGCGGCGAACTTGGCCTCCCACGCTTCACCAACGGCGGCGTGGAACACAACGATCCCGGCCGTCCAGGGGCTGTCGAGCAGTGTCTGGTCGGATGTGAGCACCACCTTGTGCGCCAGCACGTTCCGGAAGTACTGGTTGTCGAGGCTCGCCGGCATCACTGGGTCCAACGACGCAGTAGTAGGGTCTGTTAGGAAACTGGGCCCATGGCCAAGAGTCCTGACATATTTGGGCACCCCACCGTAGACTATAAATAGAGAGCCATACCCCCTCATTATGTACATATGAAAGAAAAGCAATAAAGAAAGACCAGGAGTTCTCTTTATCTCTATGTGTGTTCAATCTATTCTTCTGTGATTCTGTGATTGATTCGTTCTTGTTCTAAACAGAGGAATCGCTCGGACTGGTCGCCAGCGACGGTTCCTCAACACGTTATCAGCACGACTTCGCTCCGGTGAACGAGGTAATCATCGAAGCACAGATTGAATTTCTAGATCGCTTTTGAATCTGTATTTTCTTTTCGCGTTCTAGATTGAAATTCTACGGTGCAAATCCGCCCTAATCTACTGCGAGCAGACTTGAAGTCGCCGGCACAATGCCGATCGGTAGATTGTGAAACGGGGTAGATGTTGATTGCACTGTAGAACGATGCAAATCCGCCCTAAATCTACCGCGAGCAGATCTGAAATCGCCGGCACAATGTCGATCGGTAGATTGTGGAACGGGGTAGATGTTGATTGCATCTAGATTGGAAAATGAAAAATATTTGCATGGGTTTCGCATGATTTTGCATAAAGGTTATGCATGTCCCTGCACCCATCTAGTATTTGCATCAATTTCTGCACAGATATTGCATATGAAAAAAAAACTTTGGCACGGCCGGCCCTGCATGGCAAGCTGACGGCCTGACATAGATCACCGGCCAGAAGCCGGGTTTGGTGCCCGAAGCGCCACCGTGCCAGACCGCAGCACTTCTGCACCGGCCGCCGCCTGTCGTCGTGTGTGCCACCCAAGGGAGACCGGCCAGCACGTCGCATGAAGTCGCCGCCCGAATCCGGCGCTTCAACTCCCCTGCCCGCGCCCCGCATAGGCGCCGCCGTCACCAACCACCGGGCCCTCCGCCGCACGGCTCCGGCGCCCGCATCCGCGCCCCTCGCTCGTCGCCGCTCCGCGCGCTCGGGTCGCCGCCGCCGGGAGCAGCTTCGCCGCCCCGAATGGCGCCGCCGCAGCCACCTCCTTGCACCGCCCCGCAGGCGCCGCCTTGGCCTTCCCCGCCTCGCTCGCACACGCCGCCGGCCGCCTGCCCCGAATGGCACCGCCCGTGCCGGCCGACCTTGGCCGCCCCGCCGCGCGCCCGAGTTGATACTCAGGTAGACGCCTGTCAGACCCAGATTTTACAATCCGAAATCTATTGTGTTTAATTGCACTATTCCCTGGATCAGTAGATAGTGCACACAGTTACAGTTCTGATTATCAAAGTACATATCCTGCGAAAACGTAAATATAATAGCAAACTTACACATGGGCCGATGAGGCCGAAATCATTAAATTGCAGCAGCGGAAGAACGAAGCACACAGGTGGGACCTTCAGGACATGCCCGCAGGCAGCCAACTGGAGGTTCGCGACCTAGTTCTCGACATCTTCATCTTCTTTGCCATCATGATCCAAAAGTATTGTTGAAGCGCAGCGATCTGATTCCCGCTTCTGAATTTGTCGCAAAAGCGAGCATGGGCACTCCGACCCCGTGCTCAGCGAATCAACACACAGAATGCAATATGTAACATGTATGGGTAACCAAAGGATGGCTTAGGTTTATTTTATTTTTGCGAAGAGTGCTTTTGAATACAATTATATAAAAATTCCTAAGACCTAGCATTTTGAACACACGTATATGTTGTAAATGAATGCAGTAATAATAGTGATTCAGATTCCATCCACCATTACATGGCATCTGCCCCATATATCAATTCTTCAGCGTTATAGCCGCTTAACTTACCACTGGGACGACACCCAGGACAATTCCAAACTAGGGCCTTACACTGCCCTTCCACTTTTCCAACCCATCATAAAGCATTTTGAAATAGAACTATATCTGGTTAAGTTCCCATGTCTGCCCTTGACCGTGGGCACGGCTATTCGAATAGTTTTGATTCTGCAGAGTTTGTACACTTTCACCACAAGAGACAATCAACTCGTTGCCCCACATGATGCCTTAGACATGTGGTTGAGCAGACCATCACAGTGACTTTTCAAAGTACCTCGCCCCTTCCATCATTTCACCCTATGGGTCGCTCCCACTTGCGGTGGGTCCCATACGTTGTGCGGGATGTTCTTCTTCTGAACGTCTAGCAGCTGGCTCCCCACCCCTGCTAGCCCGCCACAGCAGAACTTCACCTTCCACGGGTGTCCCATTCAAGCCATCACACAGACTGCCACTTGCACTACCTCACACCACCTCCTGGAAGGATGACTTTCAGGGTCCGGTAAATCTACTAAGCCAAGTTGTAATTTACAGACTTGCGGTTGTACTGTTTTACACGGGTTGGCATGACAAGATTCAGTCCTTAGTGGTATCTGGGCGGTCTATCACTAACCACTTTGTGCTTCCACTGCACCACACTCTCACACCATCGAACCAATCCGCCCAGATATTAAAGCATGTTGGGGTTTTTGGAAACATAAAATAATCATATCCAACAGTTATCAGTCATTACCACCATGACTGCCCAAACCATTTTCTCATCATTAAAAGTGATCATGATGTCTGGGGCATTTCAGCGCCCCCTGAGTATTAATGCAACACTAAGCATAGCATATCATTAGGGACTTATTTTCGAAATATTAGTATTATACTTTTGCTAGGGCGACAAGGTTTACACATTCAATCATTCCAAAGGAGGGGTAATATTAGTCAAGCAAGCAATGGACATGTAACTAAAATCTTAAATTAACATGTATTTGTATATAACATAACGGCATGCAATTTGATAATTTAAACTAAAATAATTTGCATAAAATGTAGGTTCAACATGATCAAAGTATTGACTCGCCTGGCGCCGTTCGCGGTCTTGAGCTCACGCGATGCTTTCTCTTGAGCTTCGGATCTTTTCTTCACTTCGCTCTTGATCTCACTTGATCTGTGGAATCTCCGAACTTCAGTTTCTAATTACGCGACAAACGACTGAATCCAAAAGAAAGCAAATAACTCAATAGATCCAAATAACTCCAAATAAATTCAACTTTTGTATTATTATGAGTTATTGGGTGATTTGGGTAATTTGAGGCAAGGCTGGTGGCAGAGAATGATGTCTTGACCTTTTATTAATAGTTTCTTTCATTATTTTTATATTTATCAAGAAAGTTCCATGAGTCGGGTTATACCTATAGACTGGCGCAGGAGTTTAATGTATAAATTTTATCTTCAGGTAAGTTTTCCTTGCGTCTTAGGTAAAGGCAAACTGGACTGATGGATGAGATCTGTACTTATTCTATAAATCTTTTAGCCAAAAGTATTATAACACTTGGATAACTTTATTAAGTTTTTTATTAAGTGTTTACTTTGGAATGTTTGTTTATATTAGATAGGTCATTTTAATGCCCGATGCCCTAGTGCTATTATATTTTAGTATCTCTATATTAATATGGCCCTTTAGGGATGTAGGAATGATAGTCATACTTTAGATGGTTACTTTTGTATCCCTTTACTATTCAAACCTGCTACACATGATTACATTTTATTACCTCTACTAAATTAAAACTACTACCTCAGATTTCGTGTTGGTAATATGTTAATGTTAGGGTTTATATTTTCAATAAGGCCTAAGGTGTTTAAAAATTGAACTAACATATTTACTAATGGCGCATATACGTCATCAACATTTTTCTAACTATTTATCTATATTCATTTGCTTATGAATGTCTCTAACTTCAATGGACATCCTTTTACTAAATTTCAATACCAACCAAGGATACTTTTCTTTACTAATGCCTTTAATTAACTTTTCGTCCTTGAGTTAAATATTACTTATTCATATGTGATAACTAATCTATAGTTAATAAGCTGGTGTTATAATCTAGGCAGAGATCTCTGTACAAGGTAGTACTCTATTATTCTATTTAGTAAGGTAAATTACTGAGATTTATTAGGTGACATTATGATAAATATTGAACTTATGTTTTAACTTATGATTTAAGAGCATCTTTACTAAGTTTAGAGGTTTAGCCCAAAGTTATTCCTCTTTATCAACGTCTTAACTAATATTTAGTCTTTTCAACTTATTTATGCAAACCACATTAAATATCACCAAAAATTCAATGGACCTCTAAAATTTATGGTTTCAGTTCCACTGGACAGATCTTGATTTTAGATGAATTTAGAAATTTGTCTCATCCAATTTGGAGTTAAAATGAAAAAGTTATGATTATTTGAAGTTCTTAGGTTTAATTAATTCCAGAAAATATAAAATATCTGACAGGTGGGACCCACTAGTTATTTTAATATTTTTATCTTTTTATTATTTCGTTTAATCCTGAGTCTCTGACCAGTGGGGTCCACATGTCAGCGACATTACACACTGACGGGTGGGGTCCGGCTGTCAGTGGGCCGGCGGTCCCGCAGCGGCTGACGAGCGGGGCCCACCTGTCAGCGCAGAAATTAAAAGAAATGCTCGACCGCACCGCGCGGAGCGGGGCTCGAACACGCGACGCGGGAGCAGGAGGGGAAAGAGACGCGCTGTGATAACCAAGTGAGCGGGGGAGGCTTTGCCTACCATATAAGGGGAATAAATCTCTTTGAGTCAGCTCGCTGAGGGGGCCGGGAAGAGGAAGTCGGGGGCGACGGTGGCCGGCGGCGAGCGGTGGTCGGGAGGCTCGGGAGCTTCGTGATATGTAAACTCCGCGTGAGGGTGAGTCTTCTGGTGTAGGCGGCCGAGGGCGACGGTGACCGGAGAGGGCTGGCGGCGAGCGACGGCGGCGGCTCGGGCGGGTGCTCCGGTGACGGCGAGGTGGAGACCACGGGAGGCGCGGGGAAGACCGGGAATGGCTTCGCCTTGCTCCCACGAAGCTCTAGGAGCTTGGGCTGGCTTCGGGGTGGCCGGAATCGGCGGGGAGGGCTGCGCCGGAGCTCGGGAAGAAGAAGGGGGCCGGCGGGGATTCAGGGCGCTACGGCTAAATTACGGCCAGGGGAGGGGAGAAGAGGGTAATGCGGCGTTTTTGAAGCTCATAGACGCGGCTTTTATAGTCGGGAGGAGGGGGCGCGTGGCGAGGCGGCGGAGATCGCCGCTCTGTTGCCCCTGGAGGGGGGAGATGAACCAAATCTTGCCGAGATTTTGTGGGGGAGAGGTGGCGGGAGAGATGCATTCCCCCTCCTGTGGGTGCTTTGAACTTGCTCGCGAGGTGAGAGAGGGAGAGCGGAGGATTTGCTGCGCAAGGCGCGAGGGGTGCGGCCGCGTGGAGAAGAAGCTGGGGAGGAAGAAAGAGAGGAGCGTGAGCGCGGGCGGGTCCACCGGCCAGCGGGTGTGAGCGGGAGGGCGCCGGGCCCGCGGGCAGAGGGAGAAGTGCGGGAGAAGGCGGGGCCACTCGGCAGTGGGGCGGACGCGCGCGCGCTGACTGGGCCGCGCAAACGCGCTGGCCGCGTGCGGAGAAAGGGCAGGGCCGGGGTGATGGCCGGCCCGGCCGATTTTCCTTTTTCTTTTTCTTTTTCTTTTGTATTTTCTTTGATTTTCCTATTGGGTATTTAGGTGTGTGTGTATATTCACTTCCTTGCTCCCTGTAATTCTACATCCACTATTTTGTTGATATTGATTATATAAAGATTATTTTCTTGTTATATTCAATTGTATGCATACATATATTTGTAAATGTTATTATTTTTACTTTTATATTTGGATATGTATATATATATATATACATTTACACCTATATCCTAGGGGCATATACGTGTATACATATTTTCATTTCTCTCTGATTTTTGTGTATGTACATATACATTTATTTATTCACTCTTTCACATAACATACATGTGTAAATATATATATATCTTTATATACATTGTTATTCATATATGTTTGCATATATGCATAAATGCTAACCTCTTTTAATTTGTTTGCCCAAAATTTTTTTAGGGATGACATTTCATGCTTATTTACATTTCTCCTTTGTTATTCTATGGATCATCTTTTCAGATTCTTTATCGGGTGCTCATGTTTTATTATTTTATGTGTGGCTTTCTTTTCTCTCTTTTTTTTTTGAAATTCCTTTATATTCACAAAAAGCCAATAAACTCCAAATCTGAATGAAAAGGCAATTAAAATAATCCAAAAACTCCACAATTTACTATTTATATTATTCAGGATGTTACAACGCCGCCGCCGCCTTGTGCCACCTCCCCGCCGCCTTGTGCCGCCACCTCGCGACCGCCCGAAGCGGCCCGCCAACACCCGCGCCGTCTAGCTATGCCCGCACCGGCCCCCGCTGCTAGCCGCCGGCCCCGCATGGCCCGCCCGCAGCAGCGCGCCGTCCTGGCCGCCCGCGCCGAAGGCTCCGCCCCCCGGCCTGCTGCCGGCTTCGGCTGCGCCACACCCGGTTTGGGTTGAACCGCCGCCCCTTGGCCGCCCGCATGGGCCCGCCGCCGCCTGGCCGCTCCCGCGGGCCAGCCGCCGCCGCCGCCCCCCCTAGAAAACAGAGGGAGGGAACCCTAAAAGCTGCTCCTCCCCTTTTTCTTGATTAAGAACCGGATGGACCTAATGGGCTGGGAGAAGGGGCAAACGGGTCGGAAAAGAAAAAGAAGAGAAAAAAGGGTGGGCCGGCGCCGAATTTTAAGAAAACCCCCCTGAGGTTCACATAATTACCAATGAGTTCCTAAAAAAATTAATTTAAGTCTAGAATTTTGCAAAAGGGGCCTCAGTAGTTCCAAAAATTACCAGTAGGTCCTCAAATTTACGAGTGGGTCCAGAATTTTGCAGAAAACCCCTCTGTAAATCAGAAAATTACGCGAATTTTTCTCTGAACTGAAATTTTGCGCAGAAACCCTCTGGAATTGCAGAATTTGCTGAAATTTCATTTTTTTAGCATAAAAGGGCCTCAGGAATCTGAATTTTGCATTATTTTTAGCATTTGAAGCTTATTTATTTATGCCATTATTATTCTCTGTATTTTCTGTGTTTATTTACTGTTTTTGATTAATTGTAATTGTTTTAATTGCTTTTAATCATTGAAATTAGCAGTACAATTATAGAAAATACACAGAAAATTATGAAACATTACGAGAATTTATTGTACCATTTATTTACCCGCAGTAAATTATTCCGTGCATGTTTACCAGAAGTGAACTTATATACACATTTAGATGACTAGAATGATGAACCGGGAGTTCGAGGAGTTGGCCCAGAATGGCCAAAACTATCTGACATGGGCATCCGATGTCGAGATTGTGCTTGGGGGCCGGAAGCTCCGCGCAGCTGTTGGATTAAGCGGACAGAAAGACGCTCACTCACACCTGAGGAGAATGATCAGGCACTTCATTTTCTCAGGCTCCACCCCTGCCCAACTCTCAAGAATGAGTATATGGCGGAGAAGAATGTGCTAGCACTCTGGACCGCACTCAAGAAGCGGCTTGAGAGGCTCAAGTACATCATTCTTCCTCAAGCAGAGCAAGAGCGGATCAGACTGAGGTTTGCCGACTTTAAGACGGTCGAGGAATACAATTCTGCCTTGCACAGGATTTGTACCCGAACATAAAATTGAGAAAAATTCTTCCACCCCAATGCAGTACAATCCGCACATAATTATCGTTAACACGGCCATGAGGAATATGCCGAATTGATAGATATGATGCAAGTCGCGGAGGCTCAGGACGAAGTTCTCCGTAAGAATTAAGTCACTCAGCCATCTGGGAGCTCCACTGGCCGTGAAGCCAACGTTGGGAGCAACAAGGTGCGAAAGCTCTTGATAGAGAAAAGGGGAAGGAAGGGTAAGGCCGCAGCCCAGAACGGCAAATCAGATGCTCCACGTGAGAATAAGGCTAGCAAGCCAAAACGGGATGGCAAAGGGCACATGAAGCCCACTCTGCATCGGTTAAGGGGGAGCGTTCTGAGCAGCTGCCTGCGCTGATGGTGTTTGAGACCATTACGACAGCCACACCCCTCTCGACCTAGAAGCAGCCACCATCATGATTTCTCTTGAAGAGAATGTCACCCCGAGAAAATAGCAGAAGAAGTCCAGTGCACTGAATGCATTTCGACTTTAATTTTCATTTATTTTGTGTGGAAGAATATGTTATAATTTGCATGGATGGTACTTAAGAATTGTTATCTTCTCGTGATGGTTAGATGATATTTGAAGAATTCATTCATTTATTCAGTTTATGATGGCATGATATGTTCTGATATTGGTGTATTTATTTATGTGTTAATTGCCTTCTCATGCATATTAATAAAATACCCTATATTAGAACAAGTGTAGCGCCCTATAAAGGAAGTGTGCTTAGCTAGCAGCGGCACAATGCATACCATCTTAAGAGAGACTAAGAATTTTTAAGTCGATTCGTAAGAGCACTGGCAGCCTTGCGACAATTGCCGGAAGCGATGCATGTATAATGTTTGAGGTCATTGAAGAAGCCTTATTGTACCCAGAATCGACTTGAACTCTCCGAAGTTTTAAGAATATCCGCGCAAATGGTTTCCACGTTGAGACTGAAGAAGAGTACGGTAAGGAATACCTGCTCATTACGAAGCGCGAAGCGAATAGAAAAGGGTATTACAAAATCTTCCTGGGCTATATTATACCAACATTAAGGCGCCTGCAGCGTACACTGTTCTCAAAACAGTATTTAGAAGCTCTGAATTCTTCTGTCTCTGGCATGACAGATTAGGCCACCCAAGTCTTAGGAAGATGAGAAACATAATAAATAACTCGCATGGGCATAATATTAATGTGAAGAATTTCCCGAATCATGAAGATTTAGAGTAAAGTCCATTACCGGTCCTTAAACTTTTTATGATGTGTCATTCCGGTCCATAGACTTTTAAAGTATGTCATCCCGGTCCTTAAACTTTCAAAGTGTGGCAATATCTTATGTAGTTGTAGCAGTGAACTTTTTATGCTGTGTCATCCCGGTCCATAGACTTTCAAAAGAAATTACCACACTTTGAAAGTTTAAGGACTGGGATGACATACTTTAAAAGTCTATGGACCGGGATGACACAACATAAAAAGTTTAAGGACCAGTAATAGACTTTACTCAAGATTTTATGTGCCCTGCATGTGCCACCGGGAAACTAATTACTAGACCCTCCACTCTGAAAGTGAAGGATGAAGTCCCTGCATTCTTGGAACGCATCCAGGAAGACATTTGCGGTCTCATTCAGCCCATCTCAGGGCCATTCAAGTATTTCATGGTGCTCATTGATGCTTCATCGATGTGGTCATATGTGGGTTTGTTGTCCACAAGGAACCACGCCTTTGCAAAATTGATCTCGCAGATCATTCGCATCAGAAATGTGTTTCCTGATCATCATATCAAGTCCATCAGAATGGACAACGCCGGAGAATTTACTTCGAAGGCATTTGATGATTATTGCATGGCGATGGGAATTGCAGTTGGGCACTCGGTACCGCATGTCCATACCCAGAACGGTCTGGCAGAGGCTTTAATTAAAAGAATTAAATTTCTTGCCCGACCCCTCTTGCATAAAAGTAATTTGCCAGCTACATGATGGGGACACGCAGTCCTTCATGCAGCAAATCTCATCAACCTTAGACTTTCGGCCTACAACATCCATTTCCCAACATTAGGGGGAGGAAATCAACCCCTTGATAAAGAATGTCGGGAAATTACGTGGCAAGCCTGGGGAATCCATGCAGATGACCCGTGCACTAGAGAAGTCCAGAAGACAAGAGAAGTCTAGAAGACAATCGATTTGCAAGCATTAGCAGATCAACTGCCTGATCACTTTAGTGATTTGAAGAGCGTGACTAAGTCGCATGTGCATGCACGCACTGCACTGGAGAGGGTTGAAATACCAAAGAAAGCAGAAGGTATCCCTAATCTCGTCCAGAGGCCTTAGAAAAAAAATGAGGACGAGAACTCCGGTTCCTCGAATCCTTAGTAACCGGGGACGCCTGGTGAAGAAGGATAAGAGGGATTTACCACAGCCGATCATTGAAGTCCCCCAGAATGAGAAGGGGAGCCAGTTGAGACCTGGCACAAGTATGAAACCTTCAGAAAAGGGCATACCGGATCTGAATATCCCCATCGGCATGGATGTGTGCGCACACATCGGAGCCGAAAAATTAAAGGGACTTGCCACCGCAATTGAAAGAAGCGATGCGCAAGGTGAAGCTCCAGAAGAAGCAACTCATGAAGAAATAGCTATAAATTATGTGCACACGGGAGAGTCCCTGAATAGGACAACAGCTAATATCGATATCTACTTCGCAAAGAAAATTGCCACCATCATCGATCTTGATCCTGAGCCTGCATCGCTCGCTGAATGTAAGAAAAGATCAGATTGGGAAGATTGGAAGAAGGCAATAGCAACTGAATTGCTATCTCTGAACAAAAGAGAGGTGTTTGGGCCCGTATGCCGCACGCCTCCCCACATACACCCCGTTGGGCACAAGTGGGTATTTGTTCGAAAGAGAAATGAAAGAAATGAAGTAGTGAGATACAAAGCAAGGCTGGTAGCCCAAGGTTTCACTCAACATCCTGGAGTTGATTATGAAGAAACCTACTCCCCAGTCATGAGTGGAATTACCTTTAGATACTTGATCTCAATGGCAGTGAACTTGAATTTGGAAATGAAATTGATGGATGTTGTGACTGCATACCTTTACGGTAACTTGGATTCGGAGATTTATATGAGAGTCCCTGAAGGAATCCCTCTTCCGAACCAAGAAACTCAGAAAGTCACTGTATATACTGAAACAATCTGGAAGAATGTGGTATAATCGCTTGAGCGACTTTCTCTGCAAGAAAGGCTACACGAACAATGAAGACTGTCCTTGTGTATTTATACGGCGATCCCAGAATGGATTCTGTATAATCTCTATGTATGTAGATGATCTGAATATCATCGGGACAGCCGAAGACATAAAAGAAGTATGCTCCTACTTGGAGTCAGAATTTGAAATGAAAGATTTGGGCAAGACCAAGTTTTGCTTAGGCTTGCAGCTTGAGCATGTCCCTGAAGGAGTCTTGGTACATCAGTCGACGTACACCCAGAAGGTGCTCGAAAGGTTTGGCTTTGAGAAGGCATTTTCCTCGAAAGTACCGATGATTGGTAGGTCTTTACAGCAAGAAAAAGATCCTTTCCGACCAAGGGAAGAGGGGGAGGAAGTCATGGGACCGGAATTCCCATACTTGAGTGCAGTGGGAGCACTCATGTATTTAGCAAACTTGTCAGACCCAGATTTTACAATCCGGAATCTACTGTGTTTAACTGCACTATTCCCTGGATCAGTAGATAGTACACACAGTTACAGTTCTGAATATCAAAGTGCATATCATGCGGAAACATAATTAAAATAATAAACTTACTCATGGGCCGATTAGGCCGAAATCAATAAATTGCAGCAGCGGAAGAACGAAGCACACAGGTGGGACCTCCCGGACATGCCCACAGGCAGCCAACTGGAGGTTCGCGACCTAGTTCTCGACATCTTCATCCTCTTCGCCATCGTGATCCAGAAGTATTGTTGAAGCGTAGTGATCCAATTCCTGCTTCTGAATTTGTCGCAAAAGCGAGCGTGAGCACTCCGACCCCGTGCTCAGCGAGCCAACACACAGAATACAATATTTAACATGTAGGGCTAACCAAAGGATGGCTTAGGTTTATTTTCTTTTTGCGAAGAGTGCTTTTGAATACAATTATATAAAAATCCTTAAGACCTAGCAATTTGAACACAAGGATATGTTATGAGCAATGCAATATTAATAGTGATTCAGATTTCATCCACCTTTACATGGCATCTGCACCATATAGCAATTCTTCAGCGTTATAGCCGCTTAACTTACCACTGGGACGACACCCAGGACAATTCCAAACCAGGGCCTTACACTGCCCTTCCACTTTTCCAACCCATCATAAAAACATTTTGAAATAGAACTATATCTGGTTAAGTTCCCATGTCCGCCCTTGACCGTGGGCACGGCTATTCGAATAGTTTTAGACTCTGCGGAGTTTGTACACTTTCACCACAAGAGACAATCAACTCGTTGCCCCACACGATTCCTTAGACGTGTGGTTGAGCAGACTATCACAGTGACTTTTCAAAGTATCTAGACCCTTTTGTCATCTCACCTTTATGGGAAACTGCCCACTTGCGGTGGGTCCCATCTATGCGCGGGATGTTTCCCCCAGCCACTACGCAACTCGGGCTTCTACCTTCCCGCAACGTAGGACAGCTGGGAAACTTCACCCTCCACTGGTGTCCCTTCAGGCCCCCTTGCCATAGCGTAACCCCTTCAATCCACTACCAGTGAGATGAGTCCGGAGTTTCGATAAATTTACTTAGCCAAGTTGTATTTTACAGACTTGTGGTTGTACTGTTTTACCCGGGAGGTCATGACAAGATTCGATCCTTAGTGGTATCTGGGCGGTCTATCACTAACCCATTTTGTGCATCCACTGCACCACACTCACACCATCCAACCAATCCGCCCAGATATTTAAGCAAGTTGGGGATTTTTGAGGGTATAAAATAGTCATGTCCAAATATATACCAGTCATTCCCATCATGACTGCCCAAACCATTTTCTAATCATTAAAAGCGATCATGATGTATGGGGCATTTCAGCGCCCCCTGAGTATCTATGCAAAACTAAGCATAGCATATAGCTAGGGACTTATTTTTTAAAACATTACTATTATAATTTTGCTAGGGCGACAAGGTTCACACAATGAATATTCCAAAGGAGAGGGTAATATTATTCAAAGTAAACAATGGCATATAACTAGAATATCAAACTTAGCATGTATTTGCATAAAAATAACAGCATGCAATTTGTTAATTTAAAACAAAGTAATTTGCATGAAATGTAGGTTCAACATGATCAAAGTATTGACTCGCCTTGGTCACAGTGGTCGGGATCCGGATTCTCTGGTGCTTCTAGAGTTGCTGCCTCGATCTCCTCTTCTTGTGCCTCGTAAGCTATTTTAGCGTGCGCCAAAATTTGTATAAAAAGAAAAGCAGCAAATCAAACCAAATAACACCAGAAATTCAAATGAACTCCAAAAATTATGATTTTGGTTCCATTGGATAGATCTTGAATTTAAATGAATTTATAAATTTGCCTCACTCAATTTGGAGTTAAAATGAGAAAGTTATGGCCATTTGAATATTTCAGTCCAGTAAATTCCAAAAATTAATAAATTTCCGACAGTGGGGCCCACAGGTCATTTTCTTAATTTTTTTATCTTTTTCCTTTATTATTTCTTCTCTGTCTCTAGGGCCGGTAGGGCCCACATGTCAGCGTGTCTGGTCACTGACATGTGGGACCCCTCTGTCGGTGGTCACGGTGTGCTGGGTCACTGATTGGCGGGGCCCAACTGTCAGCGGGGAGTTTTAAAAGAAATGCTCGACCGCAGGCGCGGAGCCGGGGCTCGAACGCGCACCGCGGGAGCGGGGGAGGGAGAGACGCGCGGCGTTAACCAAGTGAGCGGGGGAGGCTTTGCCTACCCAGTAAGGGTAGCTTACCCTTTTGAGGTAGCTCGCGGAGGGGTCCGGCAGAGGAAGTCGGGGGCGACGGTGGCCGGCGGCAAGCGGTGGTCGGGGAGGTCTGGGGTTGCGTGGAATATAATCCTTGCGTGATGGCGAAGCTGTTGGAGAGGTCGGTGGAGACGGAGGGGCACGGTGGAGGGCCGGCGGCGTGCGACGGCGGTGGTTCAGAGAGGCGGTCGTCGCCGGCGAAGCTCAGGCGATGGGAGACCCGAGGGGGAAGGGGGTCGGCTTAGCCTGGCTGCCGCGAAGCTCTGGAAGCTTGGGATGGCCTCGGGACGGCCGGGATCGGCAGGGAGGGCGGCGCCGGAGCTTGGGAAGAAGAAGGGGACCGGCGGCAATTTGGGGCACTACGGCTAAATTGCGGGCAGAGGAGGGGAGGAGAGGGTTCTGCGATGCGTTTGCGACCCCCAAACGGGTTTTTATAGTCGGGAGAGGCGCGCACGGCGAGGGCGCCATCTGGCTCCGCCCTGCTCACGCCGGCGGGGGGAGATGAACCAAATCTCGCCGAGATTTTGTAGGAGAGAGGTGGCGGGAGAGGTGAGTTCCCCCTCCTGTAGCTGGTTCTTTTAAATTGCCCGCGAGGTGAGAGAGGGAGCGGAGGATTTGCTGCGGCCAGAAGCGAGCGCGAGGGAGAGAGTGGCGACGGGCGTGTGGAGGAAGGAGGGAGAAGAGCCTGACGGCTCGGGCCCACCGGCCAGCGGGAGACGTCGCGCGCGAGGGAGCGGGCTGCGGAGCGCTGGCGCGCTGGGCCGCGCGGGAGAGGAACGACTGGGCCGGATTGACGGCCGGCCCGGCTGTGTTATTTTCATTTTTTTAATTTTATTTTGCTTTTACACTTGAACATGTGTGTATATATATATACATATTTTCATTTCCTTCTTATTTTTGTGTATGCACATGTATGTTTATTTATTTACTCTTTCATATGGAGTACATGTGTGTATATATATATATATATCTTTATATACATTGTTATTCACATAGGTTTGCATATATGTATAAAAGTTAACTTCCTTTAATTTGCATGCCAAAATTTCTAGGGATGCTATTTCACGCTTATTTACATTTTTCCTTTGGCATTTTTATGGATCATCTTTTTAGATTCTTTATTTGATGTTCATGTTGTGTCATTTTATGTGTGGATTTTCTTCCCTCTTTTTACTTTTAAAATTCCTTTATATTTACAAAAAGCCAATAAACTCCAAATTCAAATGTAAAGCAAATAAAATAATCCAAAAGCTCCACAATTTATTATTTATATTTTTCAGGATGTTACAAAACTGCACTAGACCGGACATTGCATTTGCCGTGAACCTGTTAGCAAGGTACAGTGCAGAGCCCACCAAAAGGCATTGGCAGGGCATAAAGGACATTTTCCGATACCTCCAAGGTTGCAAGGACCTCGGATTGTTTTACAGAAAGAATCAAGATCTGAACTTGATTGGCTATGCAGATGCTGGGTATCTGTCAGGCCCGCATACCGCTAAGTCACAAACAGGCTATGTATTCCTGTGTGGTGGAACTGCAATTTCATGGAAATCGTCTAAGCAAAGCCTGGTAGCTACTTCGACGAACCACTCAGAAATTATAGCACTGTTTGAAGCCGCACGAGAGTGCGCTTGGCTCCGCCGAATGGTTTACCACATCCAGCAGTCATGTGGGATGAACATTGTGCAAACCCCCACAATTATCTATGAAGATAATGCCGCTTGCGTTGCACAAGTGCAAACGGGCTATGTGAAGAGTCATCTCACAAAGCATATCAACCCCAAGTTCTTCTATGCACATGAATTGCAAAAGATGGACGAGATTAAAGTACTGCATACTAAGTCATGTGAAAATCTCGCAGATTTATTCACTAAGTCACTCCCCGCATCTAGCTTTGAAAGGTGCGTGCGTGGAATTGGAATGATGAGACTTAGAGAAGTGCAGAATTCAGGGGAAGAATTCTCACAAACCCGCTAATAAATCTTGATCATGAAGATTAAATACCCAAAAAATAAAGTCCTGCAGACCAAATGAATTTGGGTGAATTGTACTCTTTTTCCCTTGACGAGTTTTCCATGAAATTTCTCGACCAAGGTTTTTAATGAGGCAATTCGTGCATCGCAACATCACATGTATCATGTACTCTTTCTCCAAATTTTTCCCACTGGTTTTTTATGAAGTTTTGACGAGGCATGAGCATGTTGGGTGAGTGCCCAAGGGGGAGTGTTAGGAAACTGGGCGGGGGGCGGGGGGCGGGGAGCGCCGCCGCCTGGGGAGGTGAGGCTCGAGCCTCACCAAGCCTCCCCGCTGGCTTCGCCCCTGGTGGAAAGGGAATTTTGTGTGGGATTTGGCTTACTGAAGAAGAAAGGGGAGAAAGCAGAGAGCTGGCATTTCTCCTAAGGTCCAAAAGGGAAGGTGAACTCATGTTCAGATATTGTAATCGCCCAGAGATTGTGGATGCCATATGCTATTGCCTATTTTGTGTACATTTTCAGAGATGTCAAACTGTGTAATTTTTAAAACTGAGTAATTGTATTTCAATTCAGTCGCTTGAATGAACATGCGTTATATGGATGCAACAATTGTAATGAATCAGTTTTATTCCTATGGTATGAATTCATGACATTTGTATTAGTGGTGAATCTAGAATGAAAAATGAGGGTGGGCTAAAAAATATGTATTCTTCTACTAGATCATAAGCTTTTCCTAGAATTATTGGCCTTACACCTCGATTGATTAAACTAATTTGTAAGAAACATAGTTTTGTGTTCTTGTGCAATCAAATTCATAATTTCATACATGAATAAAAGCAAAGAAAAAAGAGAGATACAATGGAGGTACCTCGCTAATGGCAAGTGAATCTCTAAAACATGTAAATATGGTTCCGGTAGGTAACAATCTGTACATCAAAATTAAAACAATAGTGATACAATAGCGAATTGTATTTAATTACTTAAATGATCATGAACATTTAAAATAAGAGAACCATACCACTAGCTTGAATCATGACTTTCACGAGGCAAATTCATTCTGCGATTTTTCATGCCCTGGAAAGCTTTTATGATTGCATCATCATTCATCCACTCATCCGACACCTTGTTGCACAAATCTGCTTTGATAATATTCATTGTTGAAAATATTCTCTCAACAGATGGAAAAGTTCTATCCTTTTTTGTTTCAACCATCAATTAAGCAAGTTTTAAAATATCAGGACATCCATGAAAATTCTCACTTCTTCTAATGTTTAGAATGAAGTTTGAAGTTGATTTCTTAACAAGAATCGATCAGCCACCGTGAAATCATCAACATAAATCTCAGCAAGTCGAATAAGCTTATCAACATTAAATTTAGAGAATGAGTCGCTTGGATCAAGCTCATTTGTTATGCTCAACAATGTTATCAAAAAATGCATGATGAACACAAATTGAAAGGATTCCATATTTTTCATCAAATCTGCTGCTCCACCATGACTTGTGTTTTGACAAGCATCTTCACTTATAAGTTCTAGCACATCTATAACTGCCTCCCACATTTGGTATATACGAAGCAAGGTTTTAAGATGTGAGCCCCACCGAGTATCTCCAGGTCTTGCTATGCCAGATTGCTGATGCAGCCCTGTCCCAGCAGATATCAAACCATCTCCAACTTCTCCAACAAGATATCATGATGTTTTTCAATCAACGCATCTTTTCTCTTGCAAGATGCACTAACAGCCGTAACTATCAGGGGAACATAGTTAAAGAAATCAGCAATAGCTTTGCTACAACTTGCAACTGTGACAACCACCAATTGTAATTGGTGGGCAAAACAATGGACATAGAAAGCATTTGAATTCTCATCCCGAATAAGTTTTTGCAAGCCATTAAATTTTCCTCTCATATTTGAAGCTCCATCATAGCCTTGCCCACGAAATCTAGAAATAGGTAAACCATGATGATCAAGCAAACTAACCAAAGCATCCTTCAATGCCATAGATGTATAATTTATAATATGCTTAATACCAAGAAATCTTTCCATGACCTTCCCTTGATTGTTCACAAATATGTATGCCACAAATTTTGCAAAGTTAAAACAATATTACAATATAACAATGTAAAAACTGTATGACTAAAACAAAGATGTACAACATACCTCACAATCACCGCCATTTGCTCTTTTATTGATACATCTCGAGACTCATCAATAAGCACTGCGAAATTCCTATCTCCAATCTCACATTTAATCACTTTGGTGACCTCTTATGCGCAAGCTTTGGAAAGCTCTTTTTGAATATTTGCACAAGTCATAACTGCATGCCCGAGAGCTGTATCAAATGCATACTTCACTTCCTCCTTCTTATCCTTGTACCAATCCAATAGTTCTCTGAAATTATCTTTGTTGATGGAAGTAGAGGATTCATCATGTCCACAAAAGATTCACCTTGCACTATGAGACATCTTGCACAATCTAAAGATGTAGTCAAACGAATTTTGTATGCAATTTCAGCCTCCTTACAGTAAGTGCTCATTTTATTAGATACACTTGACCGTTGATTCTGAAAGTCGTCACACTCACCCCTTGCGATGTTATGGAAACTATTTGGACCACTAACATGTTTATTAAAAGCATCTATAGCCGTCTTCCAACGAGAGAACACAACTTTTGTAAATACATCATTACCAAATGTGTTGGGTTGTGACAATTTCTTGAAAAGAAAACAATAGAAACAAAAAGCGGCATTGTTTTCGATACTATATTCTAACCAATCAAACTTGTTAAACCATTATTCTCGAAAGGATCTCCACACTTTGCCACCCAATGTTTTTGGAAAGACATGTCCAATTACTCGATTTGGACCATTCATCAAATATGCCCTCCTCACTTCATCTCTAATTTCATTGGAAAAATCTTCTATTGGTATGCAATACGCTGGATCGGCAATAATTTCATCCGGATTAAATTCTAGTCGAGGGTTCTTTGGTAGAGTTGCACTCTCATCAGTTGGGGGAGTACTACTTGAATTGTTTGTAAAATAATTACGCAAAGTTCGTTTCTCCATTATTGCAAACCTACAAATTAATTGCTAATTGAGTATATACAACAGTATAACACTATTTCTAATAAATTGCTAATCAAATAATCAACTAATTGAGAAATGAGATAATGAGCTTGAGTTGTATACTTACAAATCACTGAATCAGTTCGGCCGTACGGAGGAATCCGGCAACAGTACCAGTACCAAGTCAAATAACAGCAGCTGCAGCTTCACGCCTTCACAGTTCACGCGACGCAATCACGCCTAAACGGTTAACCCCACTACCCCAGTGCAGCCGCACGCAGCCTGCACTCCTGCAAAGCGTCCGCCCTCGCTCGCCCCTCCGGGCACCCCGGCAGTTGGCGCGACCCCGCCTCCGGTCTCCCCTTCTTAGTCCACGGCGTCGCGGGCTTCAAACGGCGTGGCCCTGCGCCCCTGCCTCCCCGGCTAAGGTTCACCGCTCAGGCCTCCCCTCGCCTCAGCGCCTTCAGATCTCGTCGGCACCTCCCTGGCTCCTGCCTCCAGATCTCATTGTCGTCGGCAGTGGCACCTCCCCGCCTCCAGATCTCATCATCGTCGACTCGTCGACACCTCCCTGCCTCGGCTTGAGCACAGGTGAGCAACCTCAATCCCCAGACTTCCCACTCCTCACTGCCTGCCACCGTGCCTAGGTCTTGATTGGGGATTTAGGGGAACGTGGAAGGGAATGGATTGGGGATTTCGGATTTGGGGAATTTTCGGAAGGCCAACAGGGTACCATGTGGACTGGTGGGGATGTGGGCGGTGGGCCGATGGGCGGACCATGGACGTGAATTGGGCCTGGCTGGCTTCGCTACTTCTTCGGGCCTTCGGCCTTGCTCCTTCAGTGCTTATTCTTCTTTATTGCAGCTTGCCTGGCTTGCAGCGCCAAGGGAGCCAGGAATCCAGGAACTCAGGAAGGGGGGGGTGGTTCGGTCAACCGGTGGAGGGTAGGCTTCAGCCTGATGAAGCCTACCTGGTGGATTCGCCACTGATTTGTATGCAACCAAATTTTGATTTGTATGGTACAGTTCTGGGAAAGTTGTAAAAAAAAATCAAAAATTTGTGTACAAATAGATATAAGTGAGAAGCAAATAGACTTGAAATGTTAAAATCAGGGTAGCATAGTCTTTTCCTCTTCAATCTTCTCTTTCAAGGTTTTTCAAGCCAACCTCGTACCAAACACTTTCCTCAGTTAGCTCGAGATGATCAGAAGAGTTAATCATTGGAGGAGCATAAGCAGAAGCTAAAAAATAAGAAACAGAAACCATACCAAATAATCTCTTATGTCACATTAATCGTGAGGATAATAATGTCCGCCCGATTGTGCCGTCTAACACATCCTAGCTAGCTAGCTCCCATCAATGGACTTAGCCTGGTACATTACATACCCTTCAATCGAACCGTTAGTGCAGCAACCATCGATCAGTACATGCATTCAATCACACGTTCATAGCCAAGTGAATTATTTTTCGAAAGGAGTAGCCAAGTGAATCAATTAAGCCGGATAATTTGTCTGCCTTTGGAGAATAGTACATGCATGCATATATCTACTAGTGGTAATCTAAATGATGAGATCTCTTGACTAATTACGTGCAAGCTGAAAGGTAAACGAAAACGAAAGAAAATCTGAGAAACCATGTGGACATGACCCTATGTTTGTGATGAGTAATTGACACTTAATTTAGAGAGATTGAGTTTGGTTTTTGAGGCTTAGGCTCTTTCTGAAGGTTTTAAGCCTTTACGACTTGTTCAGCAGCAGCTCTTACGACCACGTGGTCGGCAATAGCTTTTACGAGCACATTGTCGGCAGCGTCGTGGTCGGCAGTGACATTTACGACCACGTTGTTTCAGTGGTCGCAGTGGATTGTCACAGTCGATTTTATGATCATGATGTCGCAGTCAATTTTACAACCACGTTGTGTGCCTCTGTGGTCGGCAGTCGAGTTTATGACTAGATGGTTGTAAATATCTTTACGACCACATTGTGTGCCTCTGTAGTCGGCAGCCAGTTTTACAACTACGTGGTCGATAGTCGTAGATCTGACTGGCCGTGGTCGATAGTCGTAATTCTGACTGCCGTGATCGTAAGTTGTAGCTTCGGCTGGCTATGTGCACTGGTCGTAGCGCACTTTCTGAGTGGTTGTAAGCCATAGTGACCAGGTTTGTCATGGTCGTAGCGCTCTGGCTGGCTTGTGCGATGGTCGTAGCACTCAGTTGGTGTGATCGTAAGTCATAGTGATCATGTGCATTAAAGTCATAGTTGCTAGCGATGGTCGTATCGTTTGCCTTCATGGTCGTAGCGGCCTACATTGTGGTCGTAATGACTTGTTGTGTGGTCGTAGGCAGTTGGGAAGTCTTCTAAGGCTACGACCACCTCATGACCAGTGCATACAAGTGGTTATAAGTGGTTTACGACCAGTTGTTTTGCTATGTTTGCTCACTGAAATATGCTAATTGTTGAATCTTGTTTATAGTGCGGTGCTATGTGATGTGCTGCTTGTTTGTGATGGCTGCAGGACCTTGGAGCTAAGTCATGGAGAGGCATGGAAGAACCGGGACTAGACACAGGGAGGTGTTGAGGTCCAAAACGGTTGGGAGGATGCCAAGGATGACTAGGCTTGCGAGGTGGCTGCAAGGTTTGGATAGCAAGGAAACGGGAAGCTTCCAGGAAGGTGCAGAAGGGCATTTTAGAGAAATGTTCAAGACCTGCAAAAGAAGGCTCTCTGTTAAAGCTGTCTCTGTCAAAGCATTGTTGTCTGGTTGTGTTAGTGGGTAAAGTATGTGTGGAAAACCTGGTGTTAGATGGGGGTTAACGGGTTTCCCCCCGGTATCTGGAGGCTATAAATAGGATGAAGAGCACCAGTCTGCGGTGAGAGTCTCCAGAGGTTTCTGTTCTTGTGTGAGTTCGTGTATTCGGTGTTGGAGCGCTTGTAATCCTGGTCTTCCTGATGGAGTGGTTGTAAACTCTTCTCCAGAAGCAATATATCATCATGTTGATCTATGTTTGTGTTTGCCAGTATGTGTGGAGTTGAGTTGGTATTGTTTGCTATGATTATGTTTTCTCTATTCTTCAGTTCGCTCTTTCTTTATTTGATCTGAGACTTTGCTTTCGATTATTCTGTGATAATCTGATCTGCCTGGAGTTGGGAAATCATACTCGAAGCCATCTTGGCCCATCTATTCATATTTGCATGATCCGACTATCTTCCTTCTCTCTAAGTCTCGGTTTTGAGCATTTTTGTCGATTTCCCAGGAAGATCTCTATTGTCTTGATAAGTTTTCAATTAAAGTTCAGAACAGTCCTCTGAAGTCATGTTCTTGCTGTGTCTGAAGTCTCATGACCAGTTGATCCGTGAATCATAAGTTATTCGAAATCTGGATCTTGTGGTCGTGCGCCTTCTCGCTTTTCCTCTATTCTTCTGAGTGCTTTACGACCACGGTAGTCATTCGACCACTCGTTGGCTTACGACTACGTCGGTTCTGATCTTTGTGGTTGACGTCCAGAGAGCCTTACGATCACGGTAGTCATTTGATCACCTGTTGGTTTACGACTACGATTGGTTCTGGTCTTGGTGGTTGCCAACTAGGGCGATTTACGACCTTGGTGTCGAGTATCGACCACATTGTCGGGCTTAAGACCACGAGTTCCCTTCTCGACCAAGGTCTGTTCTCTGCTGCCTTTCTCTACTGTCTGGTCTCGGGTATCTTCGACTACCGACCATGTTGCGCATTTGTTGAGCAGTCGGATAGCCCTCTTTCTGTCTGCCATCAACCACATAGTCAATACTTTCGACCATGTGGTAAGGTTCGACCACGCTGTCAGATTCCGACCACCTCAGTTTTCCTTGCTCTGGATGGTCTGTCTTCTCGGGTTTTCTATGAGCTTTCAACCCTTGTCTTCATAGCTCAGTAGCTACAAGAGAAAAATGGTTAAGTGAATACTTGGGGAGATTTTGAAGGCATCATTCACCCCCTCTATTGCCTATCCGGTCCTACAAAATCTCAACCTTGCCATCCTCCAAACACACACGCCTTTGTCCGGGCACCCCATCGGCGACCATGTCAAAAGCTAAAAAACATGCGCTTTGTGTAAGAATAGTCACAAGTAACCTCTCAACATACGTTTTGTTTAAAGATGTCTAATACGCAAATGATTGCAAAAAGAGCTATGCAACGTTATAGGTGGATGGTGACATGAATTGTCGTCCGCCTCTCTAGCTAGCTCTTACCGGTTCCAAGCATTTCACAGACTCATCCTTTTCCCACGACAAAAGAAAGTGAGACGTTTTCTCCACGCATTGCACCGAACAGATTAAAATAAATCCATGATCGATCGTTCATCGATCAAGCACCGTTCATCCATCAAGCCTCGAGATCGGCAAGAAGTGCATGCGTGCATGTGTCACGGTTGATGGGGTCTTTGTTGTTGAATCGGTACGATACACGCGCCATTCCCAACCGCTACATCTATCATATGGGCGCGCTCGTGTATAAATACACCCGTCCACTAGCCATTCCATTCATCTCCTCGTCGATCAATTCGATCACCATCTAGTTCTCTAGTCTCTACCTAGCAAGCTAATTAACTTTGCATAATTAAGACGAGGAGTGTAGGAAGCTAGCATCGATCGAGCTAGCCAGTGTGCTTGATCGTATCGACTGGTGGCCAGCCATGAGGACCTGGTTACTGTTTGCATGTGCGGTGATGGTGGCCGCCTCGGTGGTACGTGGGTCGCCGTCCCTGGAGGTCGGGTTCTACAAGCACTCGTGCCCGCAGGCCGAGGACATCGTGCGCGACGCCGTCGGCCGCGCAGTCGCCAGAGACCCCGGCCTCGCCGCCGGCCTCATCCGGGTGCACTTCCACGACTGCTTCGTCAGGGTAAGCTAGCACACACACGCTTCACGCGCCAATCTAATCAAAAGACTGTTTGTTAATTACAGCAATGGCTGATGAAGCTTGTGATTTGTGCGTGTAGGGTTGTGATGCTTCGATCCTGATCAACTCGACGCCGGGGCACGAGGCGGAGAAGGACTCGCCGGCGAACAACCCGAGCATGCGGGGGTTTGAGGTCATCGACGAGGCCAAGGCCATCGTGGAGGCGCACTGCCCGCGGACGGTATCCTGCGCCGACATCGTGGCTTTCGCGGCGCGCGACGGGGCGTACCTCGCCGGCGGCATCGATTACCAGGTCCCCTCCGGCCGCCGCGACGGTCGCGTGTCCAACATGGACGAGGTGCTCGACGACAACGTGCCGTTCCCGGACTTCCAAGTGGGAGAGCTCATCGAGAGCTTCAAACGCAAGGGGCTGTGTCTCGACGACATGGTGACTCTCTCTGGCGCGCACGCTATTGGCCGGTCGCACTGCTCGTCGTTCACGCAGCGGCTGTACAACTTCAGCGGCGAGTGGGGCCGGCAGGACCCGTCGATCGACGCGGCGTACGCGGAGCAGCTTAAGCAGCGGTGCCCGCCGTCGACGGACAACATGGACGACCTCACCACTGTGCCGCTGGACCCGGTGACGCCGGCGAGCCTCAGCAACAAGTTCTTCCACAACGTGCTGACGCACAAGGTGGTGCTCACATCCGACCAGACGCTGCTCGACAGCCCCTGGACGGCGGGGATCGTAGCGTTCCACGCCGCCGTCAGTGAAGCATGGGAGGCCAAGTTCGCCGCGGCCATGGTAAAGATGGGCGGCATCGAGGTGCTCACCGGCGACGAGGGAGAGATCAGGGAGAAGTGCTTCGTGGTGAACCCCTAATGGGTTATGAGGGATACAAGGCCTATCGATTTGTTGTTGAGGATCTCGATAGATGTTGTCGAAGCCCATTTATGTTAATGCTTGTTGCCTTTTTATACTTCCTACAAAAAAAAAGTTCTCACAGCATTTCATTTCCTTATGTTGAAGGAAGTTCACTCTTGATTTCGTGCAACATGGATGGATATTCCATCTTATTGGCGATCATCTAATCATCTTAGTTTTCCATGACTCACTTTATTGATATCTAAAACGTCCATTTGAGCTCGTTTCCGAAATCGGCCGAAAATAGGAAATAAATGTCACTCGCTGTAAAATTTGGTTTCGGTCAAAAAAATTTCGGTTTTGCATGTTTTTTTGTCAAGTATAAAGGAAATTTGTAACCACTTCCAATCAATAACTTGGTATTGAGGTCTGTGTGCCTTGGAGTAGATGGTAGTGGGTTCGAAACCCTTGAACCTGCATTTTTTTTATTTTTTTCGTTTGAACTATATAAAAAAATCAAATTTTGATTTGAAAATTTTAGCCAAAATTGACCAAAAATGTCCGAAAATCAGAAATTTCGGGCCCTGGTAAAATTTGAAATCTGATTAAAAATTGAAATAATTTAATTGTATTATTATCAAAATTATTTTATGTATTATTATTATTTAGATTATTTAATCATTATGTTATCTTTTTTTATTTATAACTTATCTTATGAATATTATTTTTATAATAAAAGAAAATGATAAGTCTTTATTAATAACAATATTTTTATTTGGAATGAAGTATTAAATTTGTAAACTTTAGAGATACTACATTTTACACGAAGTTTGGAATACCATTTTTTGTGATAAAATTTAAAACATGTTTTCATTTGGAAATTTGATTAGTCTTTGAATTTATTTTGACTTGGCTAAGTCTTTTATTTATAAAAAATCATGGGCTCAGTTGGGCCAGCCTAAGCCATGGAAACGGAAACATGTAATTTACGAAACGGAAAGGTCAACTTTAATATACTCAATGATAATATGACAAGTAAACTGGAAACATGTAATTTATGAAACGGAAATGTCACGGCCGTGAGGTACTTGCCTTGAGTACGCTCGACGGAACCACTACACAAAGGAACTAAAATGCACAATAGCCCGAACGCTCCATCATCCGCTCCGTGCGAACCTACACGATGGAATGGGAGTGAATAAGTTGGTGAGAAGATAACATTGTGGAAGGACTGCAGGGGATGGTTCAGCCAGAAAAGATTGTGTTTGATAAAATTCACCGTGCGAATCGCCGTTCCGTTAAGCGAACGTCATTCGGCCAAGCGGAGGATGTCCTGCTGCAAAAGCGAGAAAAAAATCCTCAGGCGAAACCCAGTTCGGCCACGCCTCAGGCCAACCAAATTATGCACGCAGGGAAAAAGATCTGGTCGTCGGCCAACACCAGCCGCCGACTGCACCGCGCCGCCACCGGCCGCGTCGCCCGCTTGGTTCAGCCGGCCGAGCCACTGCCGTAAGCGCTCGCTGCACTTCTCTCCACTGCGGCCGCCGCTGGTGGCGCCGACCACCACGCCACCGTTGCGCCCCGTCGCGCCCTCTGGCCCGCTCCGCTTCTTCCTTCGCCACGGCCGCCGACGCCCCGCAGCGCGCGCCTGCTCTCGCACCGGTCGGCGGCGCGGTCGCTACGCCGCTGCCCGTCGCTATGCGCCGCACACCGCTCGTTGTGTGCCATCGCGCCTCCATGCAGCCTCGCGCCACCATGCACTGTGCGCCACCATCTACCGGTGCCGCCGCCGAGGTCCTAGCGTCTCCGCTCGGGGGAGAGAGAGAAAGACAGATAGAGAGATATGGGAGAGGGTAGATGAGGGATGGAGAGATAACGGGAGGTTAGATGAGGAATGGAGAGAGAGAGAGAGAGATAAGGTTGGTTAGGTTTAGTTTTTTATTTTCCTTTTTCTCTTTTTTTGCTATGGGTGCTACAGCTCTCCCCCCTTAAAAGAAGATTGGGCATCGAATCGACTAGCTCCAAAAGGTAGGACAAACGGAATTTGAGTAGGTTAATTAGATGGCGAAATCCTAAGAAGCCTGAGGCAAAAGATTGAGATATTTCTCGCACAAATGGAACTCCAATTCTCAAGTGGCTTCACGGCCCATTTGATGGGACCACAACACCTTGACATAAGAAATGGTTCGGCATCCTAGTTGACACTCTAAATGTTCTGGAATATAGACCAATCGTGCCCTAACGGGTAGGTCCCCCGTGACCTCCAAGTTGGACAACTCCAGAACGATCAGGATCATTTGGATACCTTCCCAACATAGAGACATGAAAGACGTTATGGACACCAGCTAGGGAAGCAGGCAACTCAGACGATAAGCACGCTTTCCAATTTGCTCCGTGATAGGGAATGGTTCAACATAACAAGGGTTCAACTTTCCTTTTGCCCCCAAATCAATCCACACCTCTGATCAAAGGGCCCCTCAAGGAAACCTGATCACCCACTTCCAACTCCAATGGGTGGCGAGAGTGGTCAGCAACACCTTTCTGGTGACTCCTGCTAAAAGCAAATTGTTCCTGATATGCTCACTTTTGCTCCTTCCAACACTGACCTGCTGAGGTCCAAGTAACTCTTCCCCCCCCCCCCCTTCCTCAACCTAAAGAAGGGAAGAATGGCAAAGCCTAAATACAAAGCCTCGAAAGGAGCCATGCCAATTCCGGAGTGAAAAATTGTAATTACAGGAGAATTCTGCAAGAGATAGTGGTTCTCCCGGCTGCCCATCCAAGCGAGGATACAAAACGCAACATATCTTCTAATGTGCGAATGGCCCTCTTGGATTGGCCAATAGTTTGAGGATAAAATGCAGTGTTGAAGTTGAGTTTCATACCTTTCAGATGTGTGATACACTTAGTATCACCATTCGAGGCAACGGTTTTAGGAATGTCACAGGGACGAACAATTTCCTTGACTTAGGTATTAGCAGGATCACTGGCTGAGTAGGTAGTTTTGACCAGACTGAAGTGAGTTGTCTTGGTGAGACAATTGATAATGACCCAAATAGAGTCCATAGCAACAACTTCCTATTACCACTGGGAATCCCCAATGGCTGTAGAAGTCCGGCAGGACTGCGGTGCTCAGCTTTCTATAGCTGACATAATGCACACTGAGATACAACTTAGCTATGTCCTTCATCATTCCCGACCTCCAATACCGCCGCTGAAGGTCCTTGGACATCTTAGTCTTGCTAAGATGCATAGAACAAGGAGTTTTATGAGCTTCACAAAGAATATCTCTCTTCAATTGCGAAACGGATGACACCCAATTGCGGATACGAAAATGAACAGCCATTTACCATCGACAAACAAGTCAAGCCCAAGAGGTTTAGCCCCAGCGACCCCTCCATGAGAGTGTCAGGTCTTTGAACCTGAGGCTTAGGCCTCTAGCAAAGCATCAAAACAAAGGGGAGGAAGTTCCCAATTCCCAAAGTTAGCGCTGAGAACAAGAACAAAGGGTAGTTTGGAGATCATCAAGCCCTTTGGTCTTAAGTAGGGATAGGAACACTATCACTTCGCTTCCTACTAGGGCATCAGCCACCACAAACGCTCTACCAGGTGGTAATGGATAGTAAGGTCGTAGTCCTTGATTAACCCTAACAAACAGTGTGCCTCAATCTCAATTATTTCCAAGTGAGGAGGTACGACAATCCCTTATGATTAGAGAAGATGTTGCGCAACTCTCCGTGGAGATAATGGCACTGGATCTAGTGGCAAAGGAAGAATAAAAGCAGAAAAGGTGCTCCATCAGAGTCTAGAAGCTAGACTCACATTCCTTCGTCCAAAAAGACTGCTCACCCTTCCGAGTCAACTTAGTCAAAGGCTTGAAAGTGAAAGAGAAATCCTGGACAAGATGACGGTAGCACTCGGGTGGAACCCAAGAACTACGGATCTCCGTCACGTTGCTGGATCTCGGCTAGTCCACCACTGCAGTAATGTTAGAAGGATCCACGGAAAGCAAGCTAATGACATGGAAGAAAACTGAGAAACGAAAGCCAGAAAGCACATTTCTTTAGTTCGGCAAGGAGTTGATGTTCCAAAGAAGATCAAATACAACACGAAGGTGCTGCTCATGCTCCTCTGCGGTATGGAAATAAATCAATAGGTCGACGATGAAGATGATGACCAACTGATCGAAGTACTTGAGGAATACCCGATGCATCAGATCCTTGAATACCGTCGGGCATTGATTAACCCAAATGGCATAACCATGAACTCAAAGAGGCCAAAACGAGTGCTGAAGGCTATCCTCAAAATAGCAAAAGTCTTGATCTAGACTCAGTGATAGGAGTGATGCCAGGGATAATATCAATGGCACACTCAACTGCTCTAACTGGAGGCTGGCCTGGAAGCCCCATAGAGAAGATATCAAGTTCTTGAACAATAGGTAAATCTTTGAATAATGGTCCAATGATAGGCTTCTCTAACATGGCGAGAAAGCAACCGGACTTGGTCATCTAACGATGATCGAAATTGGATGTCAAGAATAAGAGATTGAGGTATCGCTTTTTGCCTTGATAAGCGATCCCTCTATCATCCTGATGGAAGATAACCTTGTGGTCACGCAATGGATAAAAGCGGAATGAAGAGACAGCTAGTCCCTGCTCACAACCGTCAAGGGTTGGATGGGCGCCACAATTGCGTTAATGCTGAAATTTGTGGCCTTCAACTCCCGGCAACATTGAGACAGAAAAGATTACTAGCAAAGATCCATTAGTAGTGGTCACCACCACGAAATATGCCAAGATACTGATGGGTACAGGGTGCTACTGAAAGAAGTGAGATGCCCTAAAAGGAGAACTAGTTCCCGAGTCAACAATGCAAGAGCAGGGCGTAAATTCAAGATAACAATACCCTGAAGATCAAGGGAAAGAGGAAAGGTAAGTGATAAGATGGATAGCAATAGGGAGGTAAGACGTGATAAACTACACCATTCTTGAGTCGACAATGCGTAGAGGCACGCATCAGTATCCTTTGGGTACGGTAGCAACTGAAGCAGGAATTGGAGACGCATTCTGATTGCCAACGGTGAAGGTGAAAACAAACTGGGTTGCATTGCCAGCCAACCAGCGTTGCTGGAGCAACCAACGCGGAAGAATGGAATCAGAATTCAGGGAAGCGTAGAATTGAAACAATGTCACATGATAGCAATGGAATAAAGGAGACAGTAATTAGATACGAATTCATGGTAATTTGCCAGTGACTAGATATGCATGCATGGATGACTTAACCCGAAGCCCCGTGTACGTGCGAAACTCTTTTTTCCTTTTTTTCCAGAAACTACAACCTGGGCTCTGATACCAACTGTAGCACCCTACATATCAATGTGAGATACTACTATGGAACGTCATCGCCAAAGTAAAGAATCATAATAAAAGTAATAATAAAAATCATAAGAAAATTAAAAATTTAAAAGTAATTTAATTGAGAACCAACAGAAGCTGAAATAACTATTTGAAATATGGGACCGGTCCACTTCTAACTAAATAAAGAACAAGTAAAACAACCATAGTGGCAAGCCACGGTGCTGAAAACTCGAGTGCTCCCACCCATGCATGATGTTATCACTCCACTGGCCTTTTACCTGAGACTGAAAAGAGCAAGCGTAAGATTTGAAAATCTCAACAAGTACCAATAACGGTCGCAACACAAGAGTAAAGACAGTAATGCAACCACGTGAAATAAAGGGTAAGCATGACAAATAAGCAATGGACATAAGGCAAACAATGAACAACTGATATCAGAAATACTGTCATAAATGAGAGATGAGTATCATGGAGACTGTGTATTAAAGATAGTTGTTATGTGACAAGTTATAGCAAGTTATAGTAAGGGTGCCGGCGACCTCATCCCACATACCCGATTATACGAGAATAGCCAGGCACAACCTTGTCCTCGACTGTATAACCGCAGACGGGGTGTAATATCCTGTGTAACGAGAATGTACGCCCCCCGTACGTTACCAGGTTGGGTGGAAATGACCCCTATATGTGGGTAGTCCCGTCGTGATAACCCTTAGTTTGTTATTTAGTGAATTATCCATGATATAATTAGAGAGTTGTGATTGAATTAAGGTAAAGTTATGAGAGTAACAATTTAATACAATGAGACTGGAGAGATGGGATTGGCGATAATGTAACTGACACATCATGAACAGATTATATAGACAAAATTAAGATAACCAAGAGATGGCGAGGATAAGGCTATAATAAAGTTATGAGAAGTGAAAGGATGTGCTAGAGTTGAAATTGGAAAGACATAGTTTCTGATATGAGGGCGATGTGGGATAATGATAAGGTGGTAGTGATATATAGGGATTAACCTAAAGAGGTATTATAATACAGCTCACACAAGGTTATCAACCAATCAAGTTTTATTATGTGATAAGTGATTATTAGTCAGATTAACAGATTTCATACATACATCACTCATGGCTCAAATACAGCATCAAACAATTATTGGAACATAATATGCGAAACTAAAACATAGCAGCTCTAATGTCAAAGGAGTGTCAATAATTTAATCGTAAGTTAAAGCATGTTCATAAGCTACCCCCCATTAACAATTTAAGCACATATTCTAACATACTAATTAAAAGCATGAACTCTAGAACATTTAACTGAATATCCTAATTACATAGTAGCAGGTGAACCAAAATAACCTAGAACATCATGGCACGCATGCAATATTAAACGTCTATAAACAAGCAAATGTGAACGATATGATACTAACCAGCCAGCACTAATGATATGATATTGTCCAGATAAGCTTTAGTGACACGCTAGTAGGCAGGTAACTTTAACGGTATAAAATTGTCCAGGTAACTTTAGTGATGTGATTTTAACGATAGGATATTAGCCAAGTGATATAATGTGAGCCAGGTAATGGTAGTGATGCGATGTTAGCTAAGCGGTATGATATGAGCCAGGTGATATTAACAATATGATTTTAGCGATATGGTATTAGTCAAGCAAGCATGAGTGACATGATAATTATTCTCAATGATAATATGACAAGTAAACTGGAAACATGTAATTTACGAAACGGAAAGGTCACAGCCGCGAGATACTTGCCTTGAGTACGCTCGACGGAATCACTACACAAAGGAACTGAAATGCGCAATAGCCCGAATGCTCCATCATCCGCTGCGTGCGAACCTACACGATGGAATAGGAGTGAATAAGCTGGGTGAGAAGATAACATTGTGGAAGGACTGCAAGGGGATGGTTCAGCCAGAAAAGATCGTGTTTGATAAAATTCACCGTGCGAATCGCTGTTCCGTTAAGCGAACGTCATTCGGCCAAGCGGAGGACGTCGTGTTGCAAAAATGATAAAAAATCCTCAGGCGAAATCCAGTTCGGCCACGCCTCAGGCCAACCAAACTATGCACGCGGGGAAAAAGATCTGGTCGCCGGCTGGCCAGCCGCCGGCCAACACCGGCCGCCGACTGCACCGCGCCGCCATCGGTCGCGTCGCCCGCTTGGTTCAGCCGGCCGAGCCACTACCGTAAGCGCTCGTCGCACTGCTCTCAACCGCGGCCGCCGCTGGTCCCGTCGCGCCCTCCGGCCCGCTCCACTTCTTCCTCCGCCACGGCCGCCACCGCTGACGCCCCGCAGCGCGCGCCTGCTCTCGCACCGGCCGGCAGCGCGGCCGCTACGCCGCTGCCCGTCGCGTGTCGCCGCTACGCGCCGCTCACCGCTCACCGCGTGCCATCGTGCCTCTGTGCAGCCTCGCTGCGCCGCCTTGTGCCACCACGCGTTGTGCGCCGCCAGCTGCCGGCGCCGCTGCCGCCGAGGTCCTAGCGTCTCCGCTCAGGAGAGAGAGAGAGAAAGACAGAGAGAGATATGAGAGAGGGTAGATGAGGGATGGAGAGATAACCGGAGGTTAGATGAGGAATGGAGAGAGAGAGAGATAAGGTTGGTTAGGTTTTGTTTTTTTGTTTTTCTCTTTTTTTCCTACAGGTGCTACAAAAAGGATAAGTCTTCATTAATAACAATATTTTTATTTGGAATGAAGTATTAAATTTGTAAACTTTAGAGATACTACATTTTACATGAAGTTTGGAATACCATTTTTTGTGATAAATTTTTAAACATGTTTTCATTTGGAAATTTGATTAGTCTTTGAATTTATTTTGACTTGGCTAAGTCTTTTATTTATAAAAAAATCATGGGCTCAGTTGGGCCAGCCTAAGCCATAGTCCAACTGGCCATATTTACTCCCCGGCCGCGCGCACACACACTCTCATTTCTCCATCTCGCACTATGTCATTCTCGCTCCCTTCTCTTCTCCTGACCGCCATCACCACCGTCAGATCCTGTCGTTCCAAGAGTTCTCCCCGACTGCCGCTGGCTGCCCCACGCCTCCCTCAACAGGGTCTAGTGAGCTCATTCCTCATCAACCCTGGCCAAGCCCCACGAAGCCTCCACGGCCGTCGCCTCTCTTCGTTGGACTCGGCCATGGTGTCAGCCTCACCGGCACCCCGCCGGCTCCTCGCTCTTCCCTGAACTCACCGTTGCGGTGAGACATTGGCTTCATCGCTTAGAGCATCTCCAATAGTGATTTATGAGCTAGCTCTAAGCATATTATTTCATATTTTAATAGAAGAGAGAGAAAAGCTATCTCTTGATCAAGAGCTAGTCTCATACACACATTCCAAGATTATGTGAGAGTGTCATGTGAGGCTATTTATGTTATGAGCTATGTGCTAAAAGTTAGTACTATTGGAGAAGTTGTCTTAGAGCTAGTAACTAGTTTATACTGTTGGAGATGCTCTTAGGGCCTGTTTGGCAGAGCTCCACCACTGAAAAAATGAATCTGGAGCAGCAGATCCACCAAAAACAGCTCCACCGTGAATCTGGGATCCCACCATGGAGCCAGACAAAAACTATTTGGCTTGCACAGAAGCTCCAGCTCCACGAAACTGAGTTTTTGGTGGAAATGGCCTCTTTTGCCCATGAGTTTTATGGTGGTATGGGATGGGGTGTGTAACCAGTGGCAAAAGGTGGGTAATTACCACCAAACTCCACGAGTAGGTACGAAACAAGGTTTCGTGGAGCACCCCTTGAGGTGCTCCATGGATTTCATGAATCTGGAGCTAAATTCAGTATTTTGGTGGATCCAGATTTCGTGGAGCTGGAGCGTTTGGGTAAAAATTCGTGGAGTAGAGCTGTTTTTGGTGAATCTAGAGTTGATGGAGCTCTGTCAAACAGGCCCTTAGTCTTGTGCGCGACGTGGATTCCGGCTTGTCATCTCGGTCGGCGTGACCGTGCGTCGTTCTGAGGCAGCACGTCACGTCTCGTCTCGATTTACGCGTGTGCGAGAGGAGTAGCAAAGGAGCGGCATGCATTGAGTCAGGTGGCCGAGTAGTACAAATGCTGCTGCGTGAAAAAACATTGTCATGCATTACATCAAGTTGCTGCGTGAGACAAGCAAAATCACCAGAACCGAAGCAAAAGCAAGCACAGAGAGCAATTATACAGGAGAGAGACAAAAATAATATTTTATTTTTTTTCTTTTTGCTAGTTGTTTCTGTGTTATTGTTGCATTGCAGGTTTGGATGACTAGAGAATAACAGGGGCGTGAAAAAAATTTCGTTGTACGCTGTAATTATTTACC